>SNSB01003526.1:7184701-7197771 GCA_012922965.1 Capreolus pygargus | reverse complement strand
GCCGCAGCTCCCGCGCCGCCGCCTCGGGCTCGCCGCGCGCCGCCTCCTGGGCGCCCGCCTGGCTCTTCCAGAGGCCGACCTGCCGGGACAGGGGCGGCAGGGCGGGCGGTGAGCTCCTCGCGCGGGACCCCGACCCGGCCCAGAGCGCGCGAGCAAACCCTCCGTGTGAGCTCGGTTAGCCCACACCCTAACTCTGCTAAGATGGGAGCTCGCATCGTCCAGTGGTAATGGGTGCCCCCGGGTAATGGATGTGGGCCACCGAGTCCCAAAGCTCGGGCTCTGTTCTTTGCGCGGTTCCAGTGAGTCCCGACTCTTCTCCACCACCTCCCGCCCTTAGGGCGCCCCGCTTCCATCCCACAGAAGTGGTCCTCTCTGCATGGTCTCAGGTGCATCTTCCGGGCCCTCCCCACCCCTAGCTGCCAGGCAGCGGCTCCTTAAGGGTGGGGTTTTCTTCTGCAGTGTTCATCGCTGTGCCTTCAGGCCACTAAAATAGGCCTGGCACACAGTAGGTGTTCAGTAAAGACTTGAACGAATGATCCTGGACGAGCTTACTCCACATAAAAAGGGTACCTCCCCGCCCCACGCTTTGCTTCTGGGATGCCCATCCGCGCGCCCTTTCCTTGGCCACTAAAATCTGCGCCTGGACCCCTGTGCGCTTCGGGCCTCTCCCTACCCCTCGGGGCTGTGCCCGGGCTGCGTGGGGAGCAGGCAGCTCCCTCGGAGGCTGTTCTGGGCCTCGTCTGATCCCGCGCCTCTGTCGTCCCCTTTGGCACAAGGCTGGTGCTCACAAGGCTGACTGAATTGCAGATGCCTGCCCTGGGTCCGTGCCTCTGTCGACACCTGGCCCCCGCAGCGCTGGGTGGCCTGTGCCTGCCCGATTGGCAGTGTGACGCTATTTAGCACCGGGGACGCGAGGCCTGGCCCCGAGGCAGGCCCTGCAATGTCTGTTGAGTTGCCCGTACACCCGGTCAGGCAGGGAGCTCCTTAAGGGCAGGACAGAGTCTATCTCACACCTTATCTCCTAGGCCTGCCGGAAGCCTCTAGAGGATTTCTGAGGCCGTCTGGGTCTCCTGGAAGGGTCCGGGTCTGGATCAGAGGGCAAGAGGAGACCGGTGAGGCTGAGGATGGTTTCCTCAGTGGGACTGGGGTTTGGGGGTGGAATGGGGTTGGAGCGGCTGGGAGGCAAGTAGGCTCAAGCCGGCGGGCTGCCCCCTGCTCGTCCCCTCCTGCCCCGGAGGGGCTCTCGGCCCGCCGCGGTCGCCGGCCCTCCAGTCCGGGCCTTGCCCGCCACCCCTTCGGCCCCGGCCGCGGGCGCACCTGCAGCGCCAGGCAGCGCGCGTCACTGCTCCGCAGCGCGGCCCGCAGGTCCTCCGCCAGCTCGCGCAGGTTGCGGTTTTCCTCCTCCAGCCGCGCCAGGCGCTCGCCGTCCGGGCCGCCGTCGGGGCCGGCCGGGCGGGCAGCTCGGCGGCGGCGGCTGCGCGGGCGGCGCAGGCGGATCTGCGTCTCGATGTGCTCGCTCAGAGCGCCGCGGGGCAGACGGGGCCCGGAGCGGGCGCTGAAGTAGCCGCAGAGGCGCGCGTGGAACTGGCGGGAGGTGAGCTCGGGCGGCTCCGCGCGCAGCGCCGGGCGCGCCTCCTCCTCGGCATCCTCGTCCCCGTCGGCGGCCTCCTCAGCGGCCGCGTCCCCGGCGATCACGTCCCCAGAGTTCGTGTCTCCGGCGGCCGTACCCCCGCAGGCCTCCCCGGGGACGGCAGCGCCCTCGACGCTCAGCCCCAGCACCGCGCAGAGCGCGCGGAAGTCGGCGCGGGGCCAGCGGCCGGCCCCTCGGCAGTCCAGGTGGTGGAAGGCCTCCTGCAGATGCCGGTCCAGGCGGGCGGCCACACCGCGGTCTCGTTCTCCGCGCGCGGGCCGCCGGTGCGGGTCGCTCGCCGCGCCTTCCATGCCGGCTTCCGCGCCCGGGCCGCTGGCTGCAGCGCGGCGGAGCGCCCCTCCTCCGGTCCCTCCGCCCACCACTTCCAGGGGCGGCCCCCGGCTTTCCCGAAAGGCGGGGCTTAGCGGAGCCGGCGGCGTCTAGCGGCGGCGCTGTGTTTACCCGGGTGGGCTTGGCGGGGGCTGGGGAAGGGGACCCAGCGGCCCCGGTCCCCGCGGGGCTGCCACGGCCCGGCCTCTCTCCCGATCCCGGGGCGTTCCTGGCGCCTCCTCTTTCCTTCCCACTCCGGGGTCTGTCCGCTTTCCACTCCCTCCTTGTGTAGAGTGTGCCCCAGGTGGGCGTGGGTGCAGGATGGAAGCTGGGGGGCACTGGAGGGTGGCAGCCGGGTTCTCTTGCTGGGGGCGTGTCCCCACGCCCACGCGCCCCTCCACCCTTCTAGCTGGAAATCCAGGGGAGCTCGGCGAGCTCGCCTGGACCAGCATACCCCCGTGGGTGCGGGGAGGCCCCTCCCCTTCAAGTCAGCTGCTGGGTCCCCAAACCGACTTCTAGCTCCACCAGGGCGGGGGCACGGCCCTCGCGTGGTAATGAGCCGGGAAAACCCACCCGGAGAAGGAGGGGATGCCTTAGGGTGGTCCCGGTGGATAGAAACCCATCTGAACCGGAGCCTTGCTCTCTAAGCTCTGGGTGTGTTGGGGCCAGGACGGGGTAGGAAAGCTGAGGTCTTCCTTCTTCCCAGCCCTTTGTGCCGAAGAATGGTGAGTTGGTCCTGTAACCAGAACCGTTGAACAATGAGCTGGGGGGTTAGCCAATCAGGTAGCTGTCTGGCCAGACATTTTCTCTGATGCATTAGAACACCTTTCTGGAAGATAAAAGCAGCCTCCCAGGTAAAGTAAGGCTGCTTTCCCTTTTTTCTCTTCTTTTCTTTTTTTGTGTAGGCGAGGTGTAGACATGTCCTAGTCTGATAGCGGGAGCTGTCTTCCAGCCTAAAGGGAGCAAGAAGCAGACTTCTTCAGCTGTCCGTGGCTAAGATGGGCAGCATCTGGCCTCATGTACAGCTCTAGCAATTCAGACGTCAAATCCTGGAGTTTGAAAAAGCACCGGCACTCTGTCTCCTCTGGTGCAGTACCCCAGAGTGGGCGCTTTCTCAGTTTGGCAAACTTGTACTCGTCCTTGGAGACTTTGCCCACCGCGTGTCTCTGCCAGGAAGAGGTGCTCCTTCTCAACTGTTTTGTGTGCGCATTAAAAAAAATTATTAAAGTTCCCTGGTGGCTCAGTGGCAGACAATCCACCTGCCGGAGCAAGCAGTGTGGGTTCGATCCCTGGGTCAGGAAGATCCTCTGGAGGAGGAAATGGCAACCCACTGCAGTATTCTTGCCTGGAGAATCCCACGGACAGGGGAGCCTGGTGGGTTACAGTCCGTGGGGTCGCGAAGAGTTTGACATGACTGAGCGACTAAATAATGACCGTTTGACAGAACGTTTTACATCAACTCCACATCTTGGTTTCTACCTTAGAAAAACACACGCACAGTGTGTTCATCGCACTGTCGTTTGTAACAGCGAGAAGCTGGAGACACCGTCTCCCCGGGATGAACGACCACACAAGGATGGTGGAAAAGCGCGCTGTCGCACGTTGTGTGCAGTGTAACTGTGACGTCACAGCGAACCTGCCCAAGGCGGTGCTAAGTATCTTCTCTGTGGTCATGTGTGTGTAAGTGCATAGAAGAATGCAGAGGGGCCCGCAGACAGGCTCAGTGGTTATTTCCAGGGGTTGGAGGCATTTGGCTTTCACCGTGACATCTTCCTTTTTCACAGGGCAGTGTATTTGCTTCGCTTTGCTTTTTTTTTTTAGGGGGAAAGACTTTCTTTACCGTTTACAGCCCACAGAGTTCACCCATTTAAGGTATATAAATAAATGGCTTCCGGCACATTTATGGAGCACAGAGCCATCATCACAGCTTCGCTTTATCTTTGTATTGGGCCGCACCCCCGCGTCCCCCTGTGCCCTCCCGCCCTCGCCCCCCGTGCTGCCTCCCGCAATGCCTCCTTGCAGCTTCTCTGACTCACCTCAGGGCCTTTGCACCTGCCTCCCCCAGCTGCTTACAGCCTGCCTCCTCACCTCCAAGTTCCTTGCGGCAAAGTCACCTCCTCTGCCAGGCCTTTGGTGACGCTGCAAGCCCTCTGCACCCCTCACAGACTCTCTCGCCTGCTGTGTCGGTCTGTCTGCCTGTTGGACAGACGCTGGCGGCCGTGAGGGTAGGGACGTGTGCCTGTCTGTCCAGCCATCTCAGCTGCCTCCCCACGGCTGTCTCTGGGCACCGTGTGGTGCTTTCTTTGCCTAAATTAAAACTTTTAATTTTGATTTTTTTTTTTTTTTTGGCCACACCGAGAAGCATTCAGGATCTTAGTTTCCCAAACAGGGATCAAACCTATGCTTCCTGCCGTGGAAGTGCAGTGTCTTAACCAGGGGACCAGCAAGGAAGACCCTTTAATTTGTACTTTTAAAAGCAGCCATCGCCATTTATTTGCAGGCCTGCCCCAAGGGCTGAGGTTCACAAGGCCAGAGAGCCCATATGGCCCCCGTGCCCAACACATGGCCTGGCATTAAGTAGGCACTAGTTACGTTGTTTTGTTTGAACACATTTTTGTAGACGTGAACACACTGCTTCAGAAGGGAATCACAGGCATGCCTCGGATTCGAGCACCCTGTCACCCAGGGATGATGGAGTCCGGGGGATTCCAAATGTTGGTTGTTGGTTGGATCCCCTAACTGGACCCTAGAAACTTCTAGGCTGGGAGTCCCACCGCCCGAGGGGTTGCTGTGCGCCTTTAGAACACTGAGTCTGGACCCTGGCTCTGAACTTCTGAGCCGCGTCTTGCAGACGAACCTGATTCAGTCTCATGTTAGTGCTGAGAGCTGATGACCCCGACGAGACTGCCCCTGTTGCTGCAGCTGGCGACTGCTTTTGGGGAGGGAATCCTTTCAACAGTCAGTATTGAAAGCCTTTAAATATCTTGCCATGAAGCCTGCGCCTGGCCTCCGCCCCCCGCAGCTCTGCGGGGGCAGGGGAGTATGGGGTTATAATGGGGGGCTGTCAGGCCTGTCTGTCTGTGGGGCTGTGTTACCAGGCGCCTCTGAAATCATTCCAATTGGACCCACCAGGTTTTTGTTTCAGATTCCAAGTGAGCAAACTCGGAAGTCTCCTGCGCTTTTGTCTGGGCTGGGGGATGGGCGTGTGTCTGTGCGGGAGAGGCCCTCAGAGAGAAGCAATGTTTCTGAAGTCAGCTCGGTATTGTTTGAGCCATTCCAAGTTGTATGTCGTTCACAGGCTCTTCAAGCAGCCCAGAAAAATGCTAAAAAGCAAAAACATCCCCCATCGTGCCAACAAGAGAACAGAGGTCTTCTGACGTGTTCTTTTCAGACGTTTTCCACGTGTTTGGGCATGAAAGAACTTTGGGAGTGATGGGATATTCTCTGTCTTCAGTTATTAATACGTGACTGTCACACGTCAATGAAAGCGCTTACAAGGGTGAATTTTACAGGACGTTTCAGTTGTACCTCCTTAAACTTGACTTAAAGAGATGAGTTGGGATGCTGCTCTCGGGATCTTTCTTTGCGCATCAGCCATCTTCCTAAGCGACTCTGCCATCATTACCATTCCTGGGCAGCATTCTTCTCGAAGGCTGGTCCACACGCCCACTTAGGACTGACCCAGGAGGTAGACATCGTGGTGTTTTCTCTCCATTCCAGTAACACTGTCGATGGTTGGCTCTGTCTCCGGGTGACTTATTGGCCAGCTGAGGGGCATGGATACTTCACAAGCCCTTGATGTGGTCAACCTGTTTATCCGAAAGTGTGTGTTATCCTGCCCAGTCCCCTGGAGCATCTGGGATTGTCTGAGAGCTGTGTCATTTTTGGTGTTGAAGCTTTTACATTTTTAAGAGTCTTGGTTGGGGAGTTTAGCTGAATGTTTAGAGATCGTTTTACTTCTATTAAAGATGGGCCCTGGATTTTCCTGGTGGTCCAGTGGTTAAGTTTCTGCCTGCCAATGCAGGAGACACAGGTTGCAACCCTGATCTGGGAGGATCCCACAGGTCTCAGAACAACTAAGCTCGTGTGCCACAGCTCCTGAGAGCTGCGACCACTGAAGTCTGCGCTCTGAAGCCTGCGCTCACGACAGGAGAAGCCACCGCAGTGAGGAGCCGGTGCACTGCAGCCAGAGAGGAGCCCCCACTCGCCACAACTACAGAAAGGTCACTCAGCAACGAAGAAAAAGCACAGCCAGAAATAAATAAATAAAAAGAAATGGGCCCGAGGGAACTCCCCAGTGGTCCAGTGGCTAAGACTGGTGCTTCCACTGCCATGGGCCCGGGTTCAATCCGTGGTCAGGGAAATAAGGTCCCACAAACCGTGAGACCAACCTAGACAGCATATTAAAAAGCAGAGACATTACTTTGCCTACAAAGCCACGGTTTTTCCAGTAGTCATGTATGGATGTGAGAGTTGGATCATAAAGAAAGCTGAGCACCAAAGAATTGATGCTTTTGAACTGTGGTGTTGGAGAAGACTCTTGAGGGTCCCTTGGACCGCAAGGAGATCTAGCCAGTTCATCCTAAAGGAAATCAGTCCTGAATATTCATTGGAAAGACTGACGCTGAAGCTGAAACTCCAGGACTTTGGCCACCTGATGTGAAGAGCTGACTCATTTGAAAAGACTCTGATGCTGGGAAAGATTGAAGGCGAGAGGAGAAGGGGACGACAGAGGATAAGATGGCTGGATGGCATCACCGACTCGATGGACACGAGTTTGAGTAAGCTCCGGGAGTTGATGATGGACAGGGAGGCCTGGCGTGCTGCAGTCGACGGGGTCGCAGAATCAGCGACTCTGCGCAGAGTCAGCGACTGAACTGAACTGAAGAATCTTCTCGCCCAGCAGCGGCTGAGGCCGGGAGCCCCGCCCCCGTAGAGCCCCGCCCCCGTAGAGCCCCGCCCCCAGGGGAGCCCCGCCCCGGATAGCCCCGCCCCCAGGAGAGCCCCGCCCCCAGGAGAGCCCCGCCCCGGGGCCACGTGCGTATCCTAGCGACCGTCAAACTTAGCTGGGAGGCGGGTCCTGGGGCCTCCCTACCCGCAGGGCGCACCGACAGCGTCCTAGGAGCCTTCTCGCCCAGGCGGCTGTGCAGCGGCTGTGGGAGCTGACCGACGCCGCGGTCCGAGCCCACGCGACTGCCCAGCGTGCCCCCAGGCAGGTGCCGCGGGTGCCCCCTACACACCCCGCCCACCCCGGCCCCCAGTGCATCTGGGCAGCCCCTCCGCGTTTTCCGGTGGCCTCCGGGGAGGGCGCTCGGGCCCTGAGCCCAACGCTCCGTGCCCGCGCGGGTCTGGCCTGCACGGTCCTCGCCCCCGCTGGTGTCAGCCTGCTGTCCCCGGATGACACGCTCACACTGCCTGGGCACAGCTAACCCGAGGCCGGCTCTGCGGCAGCGAAGGGCGCTCCCCGGGGAGGGGACGCTACCTGGGGCAGGCGGCCGCGATGAACGCTGGTGAAAAGAGGGACAGCTGGGAAAGGGCGGGCGGGGCCGCCGCTTGGGACACAGGCGGTGCTCATTGGCGTGATTACTGACCGCGCCATTTTCTGAGTTTCCTTCCGTCTGTACCGGGTTCTCTCCGCGTGCCGGGCGGCGTCCGAGGCCTCGGCTGGTCGCTGGGGACGGGGCAGGGCACGCGACGAGGAGGGGCCCCTGCGGGATGCCGCTTCCCTTGCGGAGCCCTGGGGTGACCGCAGCGCCTCCGTTTCCTGGCAGCCGCCGGGGCCCCTGCAGCATGTCGCTGCAGGCCTGGGAGTGGGAGGACGAGGACCAGGCCGGCGTGGGGCCCGTGTCCTCCTCCACGGGCAGCTTTCACCAGCCCGGGGGCGAGTGTGAAGCCGACGAGTACCTGAGGGACAGGGCCTGGGCCCGGGCGTCGGACTCGGAGCACCGGGGCAGCAGCGAGTCCTCGGAAAGGCCCGCCAGTGCCTTCAGCGCCGACGCGCCCCACGTCGTCCCCTGCAAGTTCGTCATCGCTCTGGCCTTCCCGCTGGCTTCGGGTAAGTGTCAGGGCAGAATTCCAGCCCACTCTGCGAGAGGGGGTGCAGCACCACTGACCTTTTCCCACGAGTTTGAGGCTCCCCTAAGTGGGGTGGCCGATGCCGGGAACAGAGGTCCAGAGAGAAACCGTCAACTTAGGGCCCGCTGTGGGCCAGGCAGGGAGCGGTGTCACAGACTGCACAGACTCAGTCCTCTCAAAGTCCCAGGAGGCTCAGTTCAGTCAGACAGTTCCCTCGCTTAGTTGTGTCCAACTCTTTGAGACCTCATGGACTGCAGCACGCCAGGCCTCCCTGTCCATCACCAACTCCCGGAGTTTACTCAAATTCATGTCCAATGAGTCCCTGATTCCAGGTTCCTGCCAAACAAATGAGTCAACTCTTCGCATGAGGTGGCCAAAGTATTGGAGTTTCAGCTTCAGCATCAGTCCTTCCAATGAATATTCAGGACTGATGTCCTTTAGGATGGACTGGTTGGATCTCCTTGCTGCCCAAGGGATCCTCAAGAGTCTTCTCCAACACCACATTTCAAAAGCATCCATTCTTCAGTGCTCAGCTTTCTTTATAGTCCAACTCTCACATCCATACATGACTACTGGGAAAGCCATAACTTTGACCAGATGGACTTTTGTTGGCAAAGTAATGTCTCTGCTTTTTAACATGCTGTCTAGGTTGACCTTTTCTTCCAAGGAGCAACTGTCTTTTAATTTCATGGCTCCAGTCACTATCTGCAGTGATTTTGGAGCCCAAAAATATAAACTCTGTTTCAGTGTTTCCATTGTTTCTCTGTCTATTTGCCATGAAGTGATGGGACCAGATGCCATGATCTTAGTTTTCTGAATGTTGAGCTTTAAGCCAACTTTTTCACTCTCCTCTTTCACTTTCATCAAGAGGCTCATTAGTTCCTCTTCACTTTCTGCCGTAAGGGTGGTGTCATCTGCATATCTGAGGTTATTGATATTTCTCCCGGCAATCTTGATTCCAGCTTGTGCTTCACCCAGCCCAGCGTTTCTCATGATGTACTCTGCATATAAGTTAAAGAAGCAGGGTGACAATATACAGCCTTGACATACTCCTTTCCTGATTTGGAACCAGTCTGTTGTTCCATGTCTGTTTCTAACTTGCTTCTTGACCTGGATACAGATTTCTTGGGAGGCAGGTCAGGTGGTCTGGTATTCCCATCTCTTTAAGAATTTTCCACAGTTTGTGGTGATCCACACAGTCAAAGGTTTTGGCATAGTCAATAAAGCAGAAATAGATGTTTTTCTGGAACGCTCTTGTTTTTACAATGATCCAAAGGATCCTGGCAATTTGATCTCCGGTTCCTTTGCCTTTTCTAAATCCAGCCTGGACATCTGGAAATTTATGGTTCACGTACTGTTGAAGTCTGGCTTGGAGAATTTTGAGCAATACTTTGCTAGCATGTGAGATGAGTGCAATTGTGCGGTAGTTTGAGCATTCTTTGTCATTACCTTTCTCTGGGATTGGAATGAAAACTGACCTTTTCCAGTCCTGTGGCCACTGCTGCATTTTCCAGATTTGCTGGCATGTTGAGTGCAGCACTTTCACAGCATCATCTTGTAGGATTTGAAATAGCTCAACTGGAATTCCATCACCTCCACTAGCTTTGTTGTAGTGGCTGGTGATGTTATTTATGCTTTCTGCAGATGAAGAAAGAGATTAAGGCACTTCCCCCCCGCCCATAAACTGATTGTGAATCCCCTAATTCTGTGTTTAAATGCATATTCTCAGAGGTAATGGATCAAAATCTACTTGTAGATTTTCAGTGATGGCCATTCTGCTCAGTGTGAGGGGACACTGCATTGTAGTTTTGATTTTTCATTTCACTAATGATTGTGATCATGGCATCCGGTTCTATCACTTCATGGCAAATAGATGGGGAAACAGTGGAAACAGTGGCTGACTTTATTTTTCTGGGCTCCAAAATCACTGCAGATGATGATTGCAGCAATGAAATTAAAAGACGCTTACTCCTTGGAAGGAAAGTTATGACCAACCTAGATAGCATATTAAAAAGCAGAGACATACTTTGCCAACAAAGGTCTGTCTAGTCAAGGCTATGGTTTTTCCAGTGGTTGTGTATGGATGTGGGAATTGGACCATAAAGAAAGCTGAGCACTGAAGAACTGATGCTTTTGAACTGTGGTGTTGGAGAAGACTCTTGAGAGTCTCTTGGACTGCAAGGAGATCCAACCAGTCCGTCCTAAAGGAGATCAGTCCTGAGTGTTCATTGGAAGGACTGATGCTGAAGCTGAAACTCCAATACTTTGGCCACCTCATGCGAAGAGCTGACTCATTTGAAAAGACCCTGATGCTGGGAAAGACTGAAGGCAGGAGGAGAAGGGGACAACAGAGGATGAGATGGTTGGATGGCATCACCGACTCAATGGGCATGAGTTTGAGTAAACTCCGGGAGCTGATGATGGACAGGAAGGCCTGCCGTGCTGCGGTTCATGGGGTTGCAAAGAGTCGGACACGACTGAGCGACTGAACTGAGTGATTGTGATATATGGAGCATCTTTCCATGTGCCTCTTGGCCATCTCTGTGTCTTTTTGTAGAAGTGTCTATGTCTTCTGCCCATTTTTTGTTTTTTGTTTTTTTTTTTTCATATTAAGCTGTATGAGCTGTTTGTATGTTTTCAAAATTAATTCCTTCTTAGTAGAATTGTTTGCAAATATTTTCTCCCAGACCAAAATATCTGACAAAATATCAGACCCAGTCATCAACAGAACTACAAGGAGATGCTGAAATTAATCATCATGGGGGGATAGGTTGTCTTTTCATTCTGTCTGTGGTTCCCTTTGCTGTGCAAAAGCCTTTGGGTTGAATTAGATTCCATTTGTTTGGTTTCTTTTTTATTTTCATCACTCTGGGAGATGGATCCCAAAAAATATTACTGCAATTTATATCAGAGAGTGTTCTGCCTATGTTTTTCTCTAGGAATTTTGGAGTACCTGGTCTTATATTTAGATCTCTAATCCGTTTTGAGTGTATTTTTGCGTATGGTGTTAGAGAATGTTCTAATTCCATCATTTCATATGCAGTTGTCCAGTTTTCTGGCTCCCTTATTGAAGAGATTGTCTTTTCTCCATTGAATATTCTTTCTTCCTCTGTTATCTATTAGGTGACCACGTGTGCGGGAGCTTCATCTCGAGATACTGCTTTGTTCCACTGATCTGTGTCTGTCTTTGCGCCAGGACCGCAGTGTTTTGATCTCTATAGTTTGCCCACAGTCTGACGTCAGGAAGCCAGGTTCCCCCTGCTCTGTTGTTCTTTCTCAGTAACGCTTTGGGTGTTCAGGGTCTTTTGCGTTTCCATTCAAACTTAAACATTCTTTTGCTCTAGGCATGTGAAGAGCGCCATTGACAATTTGAAAGGGGTTGTGTTGAACCTGCAGTTTGCTTTGGGTACTGTGGTCCCTTCAACAGTGCTGACTTCAACCCAGTTACACGTGGTCTCTCTCTCCATCTGTGTTGTCTGCAGTTTCTTTCGTCAGCATCTCAGAGTTTGTGGAGTATAGGTCTCTTGCCCGCTTAGGTAGGTTTTTCCCTCGGTATATCAACAGTTCTCCATTTTTTGACATGTCTTTTTTGTTGTCCCACTTGAAATATCCCCCCATGATGATTAATTTCAGCATCTCCTTGTAGTTCTGTTGATGACTGGTTCAGGTATTTTGTAAACTGTTTGGTTAGATGTATACCCTGTTCAAAACCGACCTATCTTTTCTTGGCAAATTGAACTTTTTGTCATCGTGTGTGACCTCCTTTATCTATTATGGTACTTTTTATCTTTGGTCTGTTGATACCATGCAAACATGCAAAAGATACCTGCAAACACCGCCCAAAAGAACGCTGGTGGTTATTTGATTACCTTCAACCTTCACATCTCTTGCAGCCTCTCTTAGACTTGTTTTTATTTTGGCACTTTCCCCAAAGGCGTTTATAAAGTAGATCGCTGTGCAGCTGCGCTTAAGAGACCTTGCCGGAAAATATTTTTACAGCATCAGTATCTTTGAAGAACCTATCTTTGGGTAGGTATAAAATTCTAGCTTCAGTGTTTTTTCCTCAAATACCTCAATATTTATGAACTTATCCATGAATGTTTATGCAAGTTGTTTGTTTTAGAAAAATGAGACCCTACGTATCGTATTCTACAACTTCTTAAAAATTTGATGGTGTATTTCAGATACCTTATAGGATGTGAGCAGACTTGGTTATACTTGGTCGTCGTTTGTTTTAAACACCTGGTGTGTTGTAGTTTTCCGCCCCATGTGTCTCATTTATCCTACCCCAAGTTGGTGAACATGTAAGTTGTTTCCAGTTATTCAGTGGACATCGTTGTATGTACACTTCTGGGCATATGTGTGGGTCCTTGTGTAGCCTGAATTTTAAGAAGTGGAATTGCTGGGTTTAAGATGTGTGTTTATACTTTTTGGATTGTCGTTCAGTCACTCAGTGGTGTCTGACTCTTTGCGACCCCACAGACTGAAGCATGCCAGGCTTCCCTGTTTTTGACTATCTCCTGTATTTTGCTCAAACAGACGTCCTTTGAGTCCGTGATACTGTCCCACCATCTCATCCTCTGTTGTCCCTTCTCTTCCTGTCCTCAATCTTTCCCAGCATAAAGGTCTTTTCCAAAGAGTCAGTTCTTCGCATCAGTGGCCAAAGTATTGGAGCTTCAGCTTCCGTCCTTCCAGTGAATATTTGAGGTTGACTTCCTTCAGGGTTGACTGGTTTGATCTCCTTGCAGTCCATGAACTCTCAAGAGTCTCCTCCAGCACCACAGTTTGAAGGCATCAGTTCTTCGGTGTCAGTCTTCTTTATGGTCCAGCTCTCACAGCTGTGTGTGGCAACTGGAAAAACCATAGGCGGACCTTTGTAGGCTAAGTACTGTCTCTGCTTTTTAATACGCTGTCTAGATTTGTCATTGCTTTTCTTCCAAGGAGTAAGCCTCTTAACTTTTTGGATAGCTATTATTGCATTGCCCGCCTTTTTTTGGATAGATACTGTTACATTGCTCGGTGACATACTGTAGCA
>SNSB01003526.1:7170903-7184691 GCA_012922965.1 Capreolus pygargus | reverse complement strand
TTTGCGAACCTGTGGATAGGAAGTGAGAGTGTGTCTGCTCGCTGGCCCGCCGTGGCTTGAGTCTGAAGGCAGGTCTGCGAAATGCTGCCAGCTTCCTCATCGCGTCCCCCTTCACCAGGGTTTCCCCTGCCCCTGAGGACGGCTGTGAGAAGCTCATTCCTGAAGACCTTTGGAGGCACCTCCTTTGTACAGCAGCCTCCTGGGCGATAAACCGTTGAATTTTACAGTGACAGCTTTAAAATTGTCAGTTTTATAGAAAGCGGCTCAGAGGAAGCCTTGTGGAGTTCCTGAATCATCTTCTCGCGGTGTGTTAAGACTCAGCCTGGAGGCTCCAGTGTCAGTCAAGGGCAGGCCTGGGAGGCTGTGCCTCTTGGGGAAGTCCAGGCCCACGTTCTGTGTCCTGCCCTCCCCGCCGCCCACATCTTACAGCTTCCTTGGTGAGGTTTTGGTGGGCTCAGCCTGGAGTGTCTGCCAGCTTTGCCCCTGCATGACTCGCTGCCGGCCCCTGGGGCCCCCCGACCCCAGGGTACACCCCCCGCACACCCCTGCCCTGTTGTCTTGTTCATGCCGCTGACGTTACACAAATCACATGATGCTATGATGTTTGGTTTTAACACCTTTATGGAGATGCTGACCTCAGAGTCGTGAGCGGAGGACCCCCTCCCCACCACCCCAGCCTCCGGCTCTTCTTGGGAGCGGGAGTCGTGGAGACGGCTCTGCCTTCCCACGTGAGGTTAGGGCCCGACTCACTCCATCTGTGTCCTCTAGGCCATAAACGGAAATTTTCGAGCTTGGTTGAAAAATACAGGCGACAGCCTAAAACGGACAAGCCCGTGGCAAAGGTTCACCATTACTACCACATCGAGTACGTCCTCCTGCCCGACGACGGGGAGCCTAAAAAGGTCGACGTGCTGCTGTTTCCAACCGTGGCCAAAGTGTTCCTGGACTCGGGAGTGAGGGTGAGCGTGTGTGTGTGGCCTTGCCTGTAGTCTGATACCCACAA
Organism: Capreolus pygargus; assembly: GCA_012922965.1. Classification (NCBI taxonomy): domain Eukaryota; kingdom Metazoa; phylum Chordata; class Mammalia; order Artiodactyla; family Cervidae; genus Capreolus; species Capreolus pygargus. The sequence continues at coordinate 7,183,688 of SNSB01003526.1, read as the reverse complement.
GAAACAGGAGGAGCCACAGAGGATGCTGGCTTCCCCTGGAACTTGCTGGAAATTCAAGACCTTGGGCCCCACCCCAGATCTACTGAATGGCAGTGTGCCTGAACCTAATAATAGCGACCCAAGGATTGTCTATGCAGGTGTTTTCAACCTAAGAATTTCTTTGGTGTTCCCAAAGTTTTGGCAGCTCTTGCTGTTTCTTTCCCGAGAAGGCAGTGGCACCCACTCCAGCACTCTTGCCTGGCAAATCCCATGGACGGAGGAGCCTGGTGGGCTGCGGTCCATGGGGTTGCAAAGAGTCAGACACGACTGAGCGACTTCACTTTCACTTTTCACTTTCATGCCCTGGAGAAGGAAATGGCAGCCCACTCCAGTGCTCCTGCCTGGAGGATCCCGGGACGGGGAGCCTGGTGGGCTGCCGTCTGCGGGGTCGCACAGAGTCGGACATGACTGAAGAGACTTAGCAGCAGCAGCTGTGTGTGTGTGTGTGTGTGAGTCCGGGTGTCCGCTCCTGCACTCGGGCAGACTGCGCCGGGGCGGGGGTCAGGACGGAGAGCCCCGGGAAGGGCACTGCACGAATTGCTTTTCCTTTCCTTTTTCCGGGGAACCCAGAGGCGCGCGGGCCCACGTTCGCGGCACCCATCTCCTGATTCCCGACGTGAGCTGGGAGCCGGGAGAGGTCGGGACTCACAGGCAGACAGCCGGCTCACCGTGCGGGCGGTCAGATCTTGGCCCCTGAGAGTCTCCTGTCCTTTTACACAGACCGTCAGGCCGTGGCAAGAAGGGGACAGGGTCTGGGTGGCGTGGACCCACGCTTTCAACATCAACGTGACCAAGGAGTTACTGAAGAAAATAAATTTTCACAAAATCACCTTGAAGGTCTGGGACACCAAGGAAAAGGTTTCGAAAAGAGTCAAGTATTATCGGCTAAAGTCTTCCGGGTTTATGGAAGATCTGGGATCTTCAGGTAAGTCAGGTGTCTGGGTTTGAGTTGCAACGGTCCCAGGACGTGGTGGCTTCTCACCAGCCGGCAGCAGAAAGCCAGCGTCCCTTTGTTGGGTGTGTCTGGTTTTCGGGGGCCCGTGCGGGCGTCCGTCAGCACAGCGACACCTCTGTCCGCTCTCAGCGTTGGCCGGCGGCTGCTTTGAAGCCCCAGGTCGTGGCTGGCTCCTGCCATGCCCTCCATTCCCGGCCACCACTGCCCCCGGCCCAGCACCCGGTTGGTGACCCTGCCTGGGGTGGCTCTCCTGGGGCTCCCTACCCTCACCTGCCTCCTCTCTCTGCACCCACATTTTTTCCTGTCCCCCCCCCCCCCCCCCCACTGCTTCCCGACCTTCCTGTATCACCCCTGACACCCTGGCGCTTGCCAGCTCTGCGGCTTCTCACGGCCGCTCAGTGTCTTCAGGAACCAGGTGTGACGTCTGAGCCCAGTCTCAAAGGCATCGCGCCCCTGGCGCCCCGAGCCTTCTTTCTCATCGTCACCATCACCTGCACCCCAGGTCCAGCCCTGGTCCCTGGAGACACGAGGCTTCTCTGCGTTGCAGGGCCGGCCTCGAAAAACCAGGGGCTCTCGGCCTAATTTCTTCTTCCCAGAGTGTTGTCCGTCCTCCAGTGCTGCGCCCGGTCTCACCTGTCTCTGCCGTCTTCTTTAACCTTCCCTCTCTTCCTCTGCTCTGCTTGGCTGCTGTCCGCCCACCCCCGCTGACAGATGGGCGAGACCCCGAGGGGCGTCGCCCTTGCCGGGGATCGTCCTGCTTTTGGTAAAGGGTGGGTTCCCTGACCGCACGAGGGTGACGGAAGCGTCTGTAGGGCGGGCAGGTGGCGGTGCCTTGCTTCACGTGCAGGGTGAGCATCTAACGCAGCCCCAGGCCCCTGCCCAGGGACCTGGTCGGGAGCACCTGTTGCCGGCGAGGTGGGCGCGTCCTGGTGCTTGGCGGCCCCCCAGCCAGGAGCTCCCTGGAGGCAGCGCCCTCCCCTGTCGGTGCTCCAGCGTGGGGAGAGGGCGCTCACCCGGTGGGTAAGCAGCTTCTGATAAGCAGTCAGTGTGTTCCCGATGAGCTGAGTCAGCAGTGCTGTCTCCTCCTGTGTTCTAGAGGAAGTGAAAAATTTGGTTTTAAGTCAGAGAAGATTGTCTGAACAGGGCGTTCACGTCAAAGAGCAGCAGTGCCAGGAACACACACCAGAGAAGCTGGAAAAACCAAGAAGATCCGCGAAGCCAGCACATGGTGAGTGGAGGCGACCTTCGCGGGTCCCCCGAGCGCAGACCTCCGCGGGGAGGCGGCTGGCTGGGGGTCCCGGGTGACGCGTGCGCACTGGCGTCCGCGGGGGCGCCTCGTGCTCCGAGGTGGGTGTGGTCCCCCACACCCCGCAAACGACTGTTGTTGATTCTTTCATTTCGGTCACTTACAAAAAACCCGTGTCTAAATGGAGACATGACATGGTTTTTGCTTGTTCTTTAGAAGAGTCGGTGAAAGGAGAAAAGTGTAAGGCAAGCAGGGAGCATAATGGATCGATGGGTCACCAGGAACAGACACTGCAGTGTTTCGGTTATCCCGTTACGGCAGATTCTTTTGTCTTTGTGCTAAGATCTTTTTTTCTTTTTAATACAGATGAGGTTATTCTGGGTACATAATCTTCTAGTGTGAGATCATTGCATCCTCACCTCTTTCCCTAACAGCTTTCCGTAAGCTTCGTGTGTGGTGGCTTCATGGTATTTCCTCTGCTGGCACTGCAGTGAGTTGCTTCGCTGTTCCCTGTCGGTGGGAGCGAGGGAAACTCGGGGGTCTTTTCCGCAGTCTCCAGTGTGAACCGCTGAAACTTCTTTCTTGTTCTCTGTGGAGTATTACACGAGGACTCAGAGGCCTCTCTTGCCTCCGCTTGTCCACATCATCATAGTTACCTGTATATGCACTCACTGAGGCGTGTGTTACCCACAGACATTTCGCTGGACGCTTGGGGGCCGCGGCGCGGGGGCTGGCGCTGCAGGTGTGTCCAGGGCCCGTGCTCTGGGTGAGCGCGTGCAGGGCGGGAGGCTTGGAGGTGCTGGCTCATGTGGTCGGCTTCTCTCCCAGCAGATACGGAAGCTCTTCCCGGGAACCCCGAGGACCGTGAAAAGCTGCTCAGGTCGGAAGAGCCTGCCACAGTCCAGTAAGGAGGGCCCCGTGCTGTCTTTGGGGGTGGGAAGGGGGCCCCTCCTCTCCTTGGCCCGCAAGCCCCCTCCCAGGGTCGCGTGGAGTTTTGGCCGCCTCGCTCACCCAGGAGCTCGCGCGGTCCAGGTGGGAGGCACAGAACCGAGAAAGGCTCCCTGGGTCCTCTGAGCCCGTGCCGGGCGTCAGGCCCCTGCTTCTGCCTGCGGTAGTGCATTTCACGTTATCCTCAGCTCCGTCACTCCGGGGGTGGAATCACCATCTCCATTTTCTCCATGAAGGGACTTCGAGGCTAAGTGGTTGGCACAAGTTATAAAACTAGAATCCCTGGGAGGCTTGGGGGCGTTAGTAAAGCCGGAACCCCAACCCATACCATTGGACAGCTGAGTATAGTCCACTGCGTCTCCTGATGGGAGGGCAGTTGTTCCTGGGCCTCCTGGAGCCTCGGGGGAACCAGAGAAGGGGACTTCTAAGACGCTGTGGGGACCGGGGGGAGAAGGGAGATCCACCTGGTGGCTTGGGGGGAGGGGGTGGGAAGGACCAAGAGAACTGTCATGAAAAGAAATCGTACTGAAGCCCAGGAGCTTCACAACATGGCATTAGCGTCTTCTGTGAGCAAAGTGACTCAGAGCACATCCTTAAAAATGTCAGTGAAGAGTTTTTTTTTTTTTTTTTTTCAGGAATTTATAGGTTTATTTGGAGAGAATTGACATTTTTACATTGTGAAGTTCCCCCATCCATGATCGTGGTATATCTTTTCACCTAATTCTGTTCCTCCTTTGTGACATTTAATACTGTTAATTTTTTTTTTTCTTGTAGATGTTGTGGGTAATTCCTGTAAGTGAATTCCTGGATATTTTAGAGTTTTCCATTGATTTTTAAAAAATCAATAATACATTTTTAATCATCATAATTGATAATGCAAGGTTGTCTGCAGAGCGGCAGCCTCATCATTAGCGGGAATTTGTTAGAAGCGGGTCTCAGGTCAGCCAAGGCTCGCTGAGCTGCCGCCTGCATCTTATTCAGCAACAGTCCCTGGGGACTCAAATGCGTGTTGACATTTTAGAGGCGGTCGTTTAAAGGAAGGCGCTGTCATCTTTCTGAGAATCGCTCGCATTCAGTCCAGTAAATAGATTCTTAGCTTCGATTCCTAGTTTGTCTCACTTTCCTTTATTTTTCTCTTTGCGCATTTTCTAGATGGGGTGATTCCAAACCGGTCACTCCTTCGGGAGGGGCAGCCACCCCGGAGGTGAAGGAGCTAACTGAGAAGCCGTCATTCCTCAGCCTGACGAAGCTGTTAGAGAAGCAGAAATTTCAGAGTAAGTCGGGATGGGATTCTGGAACTTTATCGCATGACTGGACCTGAAAGAGAATTATGAAATGTTTCAAATTCGGAATTCTTCGATAAGGTTCCCGTGTTAATCAAAAGTAAAAAATACTTGTTGCAGGTTTTTAACTGACACAGTCTGTCTCACCATCTACCCATTCTTTGCCACCAGTGTTTCTGTGCTCCTGGCCCATCGTGTTGTGGGTACGAGCTTAGTCGCTCGGTCATGTCTGACTCTCTGACCCCATGGACTGCAGCCCGCCAGGCTCCTCTGTCCATGGGTTTTTTCAGGCAAGAGTACTGGAGTGGGTGGCCATGCCCTCCTCCAGGGGATCTTCCTGACCTGGGGATCAAGCCCAGCTCTCCCACACTGCAAGTGGATTCTTAACCATCTCAGTCACCAGGGAACGGGGGACATGAAAATCTGTAATACTGACCAGAGACGTCCAGAAAATTAATCACACTTCCGTGTGATCGATGCTGTGTTGGGTAGATATGTGGGCTGAGGCGCGTGTGGAGGGACTCTTTGGAAGCTGGGAAGGTGCGTGCTTCTTAGGGTGGAACCAGGGAAACTGCATCCCAGGTCCTAGGAGCTACTGTTGGAAGCGTGTATCTGAGAGTCAGGCTCCCAGCGAGGGTCCTCAGATCCCTGAGTCCGCCTCCTCCTTCTTGGCTTAGATTTCCTCACCAGGTTTTCAGCAAACTGTTGCGTCTCCAGGGTTCCAGAGCCAGCACACAGGACACTTGCCCCCCGTTCCCCATTCTCTCGACTGTAACTGCAGCAGAGCATCTCCTTAAGCCATCCCTGGGTCGGGAAGGTCGCCTGGAGGAGGGCATGGCAACCCACTCCAGTGTTCTTGCCTGGAGAATCCCCACAGACAGAGGAGCCTGGGGCTACAGTCCATGGGGTCACAAAGAGTCGGACATGCCAGGGAAGCCCTGAACCTTTCTCTTTTCCTGTGATGTATTTGTCAATACATGCTATTTCAAGTCCTAAAAGATGATGCTGTTAAGTGCTGCACTCAACATGCCAGCAAATCTGGAACTCAGCAGTGGCCACAGGACTGGACAAGGTCAGTTTTCACTCCAACCCCAAAGAAAGGCAGTGCCAAAGAATGCTCAGACTACCGCACAGCTGCACTCATCTCACACGCTAGCAAAGTAGTGCTCAAAATTCTCCAAGCCAGGCTTACACAGTATATGAACTGTGAACTTCCAGGTGCTCAAACTGGATTTAGAAAAGGCAGAGGAACCAGGGATCAAATTGCCAACATCCATTGGATCATCGAAAAAGCAAGAGAGTTCCAGAAAACATCTACTTCTGCTTTATTGACTTTGCCAAAGCCTGAAAGTGAAGTTGCTCAGTCGTGTCTGACTCTTTGCGACCCCATGGACTGTAGCCTACCAGGTTCCTAATCCATGGGATTTTCCAGGCAAGAATACTGGAGTGGGTTGCCATTTCCTTCTCCAGGAGAACTTCCCAATCCAGGGATTGAACCTGGGTCTCCCACATTGTAGGCAGACGCTTTACCATCTGAGCCACCAGGGAAGTCCTTTTGACAATGTGGATCACAAGAAACTGTAGAAAAATTTTGAAGAGATGGGAATACCAGACCACCTTTCCTGCCTTCTGAGAAATCTGTATGAAGGTCAGGAAGCAACAGTTACAACCGGACATGGAACCACAGACTGGTTCCAAATCGGGGAAGGAGTGCGTCAAGGCTGTATATTGTCACCCTGCTTATTTAACTTATATGCAGAGCACATCATGAGAAACGCTGGGCTGGAGGAAGCACAAGCTGGAATCAAGATTTCCGGGAGAAATATATATAACGTCAGATATGCAGATGACACCACCCTTATGGCAGAAAGTGAAGAAGAACTAAAGAGCCTCTTGATGAAAGTGAAAGAGGAGAGTGGAAAAGTTGGCTTAAAGCTCAACAGTCAGAAACTAAGATCATGGCATCTGGTCCCATCACCTCATGGCAAATAGGTGGGGAAACAATGGAGACAGTGAGCGACTTTACTTTCTTGGGCTCCAAAATCACTGCGGATGGTGACTGCAGCCATGATATTAAAAGACGCTTGCTCCTTGGAAGAAAAGCTATGACTAACCTAGACAGCTTATTAAAAAGCAGAGACATTGCTTTGCCGACAAAGGTCCGTCTAGTCAAAGCTATGGTTTTGCCAGTGGTCATGTATGGATGTGAGAGTTGGACAGTAAAGAAAGCTGAGCACCGAAGAACTGATGCTTTTGAACTGTGGTGCTGGAGAAGACGCTTGAGGGTCCCTTGGACTGCAGGGAGATCCAACCAGTCAGTCCTAAAGAAAATCAGTCCTGAATACTCATTGGAAGGACTGATGGTGAAGCTGAAACTCTAATACTTTGGCCACCTGATGTGAAGAACTGACTCATTGGAAAAGACTCTGATGCTGGGAAAGATTGAGGGCAGGAGGAGAAGGGGACGACAGAGGATGAGATGGTTGGATGGCATCACCAACTTGATGGACGTGAGTTTTAGTAGGCTCCAGGAGTTGGTGATGGACAGGGATTGCCTGGAGTGCTGCAGTCCATGAGGTTGTAAAGAGTCAGACATGACTGAGCAACTAAACTGACTGATGCCAGTCCGGCCCCTTCGCCCCTCCTGGCCTCGCTGAGAGACATTTGGATGGTCACCAGTTTCGGATTGCTGCCGGCGGCAGCGACCATCCTCACTGGGGCTCCAGCCCGCGTGCAGGAGGCTCTGGGTGCCTGCCCTGCTGGTTCCCGGGTGTGGGACACGCTCGCCGGTCACTCGGGAGGTGCTGCTGGTTCAGGCCTGGCCGTACCTCTTGGCCCTCCTGAGAGCAGCAGCGAGAATTCCCACTTCTCCTCTGTGTCCCCCTCGCTCGGCAGAGTCGGGGGCCCAGTTCCTGATACGTGGGGTCGGGAGCGTCTAGGAGTCACCGCCCTGTTGTGCGTCTTCGTTTATGTCGTTCTGTTGGGTTGAAATGATTTTTCCTATTGATCCCCAAGCCTTACCTTTTAGGGTCTTTTGAATAATTCTGCATAGTTTCATGCGCTGGAAGCGCCCCAGCTGGGATGTATCTTACCGTTTCCCTGCACGTGGGCTGCCTGTCACGTGTAGCAGGTATTCACCTCTTCTTCCCCAGCTTGTACCTTAGGGAACAGTTTAGAAACCTGTGCTCATCCAGACGGCAGTCTCTGGTCTCCCACATATTCTTCTAATGGTTTTGAAGGTTTTCTCTCCCATCTTCAGTCTGCAACTCATTTTGAATGTGGCGTGAGGTGCCCAGTGGCTTAACTTGCGTCCACATGGCTAGTCGGCGTCCTGAGTCCGAGTCCATCCTCTCCCACTGATGTGAAGGGCTCCCTTGGGCCCCTGTTGCATCCCCTTTGTGTGTGTCTGTTCCTGGGTGTTTGCCCGGAAGGGTCTGTTCCGTCAGTCTTTCTGCCGCAGAACCAACAGCTTGTGGTTCTAGTCACCCAGGCTTCTGCGTCTTATCGTCTCCTTTTTCTTCCTGATCTGAGCTGACTTCTGGGCTGAGCCTCTCTCGGACGTTTGCCCCTCTCTTCGACAGACGGGGGGATCGAGGCTCAGATTGGTTGCGGCGCTTGCCCCACAGGAGGCAAGGAGCTGGTTCTGGAACTTCGATGGCTCAGCTCCTGGGCCCAGCGTCAGCCCTGCGCTGAGGCTGAGAGCCAACGTGGAGGGGAACGTGGCCGTTTTCCGCGGCTGGGGTCGTCATGGCAGGCTCTGGGCAACGGTGGGTGGGGACACCAGGACACCCCCTGGTTTCCTCCTGCGTGCAACACTGGCTGGCCCGCTGGGCACAGGTGGGCGCCACCGGGATGGGGCGGGAGCCGCTGACTCCAGGGAGCCCTCCCTGACTTCACAGGTAAACGGAAAGAGTCCGACGGCAGGAGCAGGATGCGGAGGAGGAGGAGGAAGTCCCGAGCGGAGGCGGAGGCGGACGTGAGGCTGGCGGGCCACGGGAGGCAGGGCAGCTTCTCCCTCCAGCTGGAGGTCCTGCCACTCCTTGCAGGTAGGCACCCTGCGTCCCGGCAGGCGGGTCTGCGACGGGACACCCGCGGGGACCGCGCCCAGGGCGGTGAGCGTCCTCACTGTTCAGGGCGGGACACAGGGGCACAGAGGCCAAACTGAGATCAGTCAGTGAGCAAGCGGGCCGGGATTCCAACCCAGGTCTGATCGCAAAGTCCAAGCAAGCATGTGAGGGTGACAGACGGCCCAGCCTTGTCTGCGAACGGAACTGCTGCTCTGTGTGGACGCTGTTCCTAAAGGCGTCTAGTGCAGGAAGTGGGGAGAGGTAAGCAGCGCTTATGTCCTGCCGTTGGCTTCTCAGGGCAAACTCTGACCCAGTGAACTGCTGGTGGTATAGGGCGTGGTTATCATCATCACTGTTTTTTTCGTGAGGAATCCAAACTCAGACGTCAAACAACTTCCCTGAGGACACACAGCTTAGGGGCAGAACAAGGGTTTGCGTCTTCTGCTCTGCGACATCCATCCCAATTTATAAACTAGGTTGATCGAAAATAAATAGGTATTCTCTCCATGTGTTTAGATGATGGAAAAAATTAGCTGACTGGGTCAAACTCTCTGACGTTGTCTTAAAAGAGTAGCACGGAGGGGATCCTCGTTTCAGAGAAAGGAATCTCAGACTTACTTCGCGGGGGTTTTTGACCATCAGGGTGAACTAGCGCTGCCTTCTGGCCGATCTGAAGAAGCAGCTGAGGTAGACTCAGAGGGTCACTCTCCAGGTTCAGGAATGCTGCGAAAATTCTTGTTCCCACAGGCACTTGGGTTGATATGTTTTGGGGAAACACTCTTTTCGGTTCACACTCTCAGATAGATTTTTGAAGATCAGTTTCACCCAAAGTGAGTTTTCAGGGACCCCTCGCGCGCTGCCCGAGACATGTCCAGGACGACCAGGCCTCCACGCAGCCGCCCCGAGACCCGCCTGGGCAGCGTCTTGGGTTTCACGCTGCTCTGGTCTCGAACGCGAAGGAAGCGCTGCTGCTGCAGGTGGGTGGGCCCCGGGGACCCGCCCGGCCGGCTCCTGACTTTGCAGTGGCGGGGGGACGCCGACTGGAGACACCGGCTGGAGGGACGTGTCCGCCAGGTGAGGCTGAGAGGCGTGGGCCCCGCTCCCCGTCGGCTCTGCCGTGACGGCCTTGAACACGGTGGCAGGGACTGCAGGAGTGACAGGCCGCTGCGAATTCTGGCTCAGCCGCTCCCCAGCAGGTTGCCGCTTCTCTGAGCCTCAGTGTCCTCATCTGTGAAATGGGGACAGTGACTCCCTTCCCCCCAGGGGTGTAGAAAGGATCACAAAAGACGCCGTGTGTGAACGGCTCTGCGCGGAGCCCTGCGCACGGCAGGATCAGACAGGCTGCTGCTGAGGAGGTTGCTCCTTTGCCAGGACGTCTGCTGACGGGGGAGCTGCGCCCACGGCACCTCCAGCAAGGGAAGCAGAGAGACCCTGCCCCCCGGTGCCGACGCCACGATTTGTGGTCACAAGCTGCAGATGGCCGCAGCTCATCAAACCGGGTGTAGGTTTCTTTTCCCATAAAATATAATAGCTTGAGATTGGTGCTTTTGATCTGTGGTGTGGAGAAGACTCTTGAGAGTCCCTTGGACTGCAAGGAGATCCAACCAGTCCGTCCTAAAGATCAGTCCTGGGTGTTCATTGGAAGGACTGATGCTGAAGCTGGAACTCCAATACTTTGGCCACCTCATGCGAAGAGTTGGCTCACTGGGAAAGACCTTGATGCTGGGAAAGATTGAAGGCGGGAGGAGAAGGGGACGACAGAGGATGAGACGGCTGGGTGGCATCACCGACTCGATGGGCATGAGCTTGAGTAAACTCCGGGAGTTGGTGATGGACAGGGAGGCCTGGCCTGCTGCGGTTCATGGGGTCACAGTGAGTTGGATGTGACTGAACGAGTGAAAAACAACACAGCCCAAAACTGGCACGATTGGTCGGCCATCTTCACCTTCTGATCAGGCCTCGGACGCGGATCGCCGTGGTGGAGAGTGTGGTCGGCCAGTGAGAGCTCTGGGGGCTCCGTGTTTGGGGCGGGCTCTCCCTGTGCTGGGCGGTGGAGCCGCACGCGGGCCACGCGGGAGCGCTGTGGACACTGGTCCCGCTGCTCATCGGCCCGGAGCCCTCGGATGATCACCTGACGGGCCTGGCCCTGTCGAGTTCGAGTGCAGCCGCCGGACGTGCACAGACCTGGGGGGGCCACTCGCTCTGGCCGCGTTCCTTCTGTGAGACAGTGGTTCTCACCTCGGGCACTCGTGCCCCGGGGACGCGTGGCGCCGTGTGAGGCGTGTCCAGGGGTCACAGGTGGGAGCGGGAGGCTCTGAACGTCCCATGATGCACAGAATGGTCCCCACGACAGAGAACTGCCTGTCCCCAGGCGTCAGTAGTGCTGAGGTTGAGCCTGCTGCCCGGGATCCTGGCTGACACCACCAGAAATGCCTGAATCAGGCTTTGAGTATGTGTTTGCATTGGAGATGAGTAGCAAGGAGAGATCAGAAAGCCTTCCTCAGCATCAGTGCAAAGAAATAGAGCGAAACAATAAGAATGGGAAACACTAGAGATCTCTTCAAGAAAATCAGAGATACGAAGGGAACATTTCATGCAAAGATGGGCTCAATAAACGACAGAAATGGTAGGGACCTAACAGAAGCAGAAGATATTAAGAAGAGGTGGTAAGAATACACAGAAGAACTGTATAAAAAAGGTTTTAATGACCCAGATAACTGCAACAGTGTGATCACTCACCTAGAGCCAAACATCCTGGAATGTGAAGTCAAGTGGGCCTTAGAAAGAGTCACTTCGAACAAAGCTAGTGGAGGTGAGGGAATTCCAGTTGAGCTATTTCAAGTCCTAAAACATGATGCTGTGAAAGTGCTGCACTCAATATGCCAGCAAATCTGGAAAACTCAGCTGTGCTACAGGACTGGAAAAGGTCAGCTTTCATTCCAATCCCAAAGAAAGGCAATGTCAAAGAATGCTCAAGCTACCGCACAATTGCACTCATCTCACATGCTAGCAAAGCATTGCTCAAAATTCTCCAGCCAGGCTTCAACAGTACATGAACCGTGAACTTCCACATGTTCAAGCTGAATTTAGAAAAGGCAGAGGAACCAGAGATCAAATTGCCAGCATCCATTGGATCATCAAAAAAGCAAGAGTGTTCCAGAAAAACATCTGCTTTCTTGACTATGCCAAAGCCTTTGACTGTGTGGATCACAATAAACTGTGGAAAATTCTTAAAGAGATGGGAATACCAGACCACCTGACCTGCCTCTTGAGAAATCTATATGCAGGTCAGGAAGCAACAGTTAGAACTGGATATGGAACTATAGACTGGTTCCAAATCGGGAAAGGAGTACGTCAAGTCTGTATATTGTCACCCTGCTTATTTAACTTATATGCAGAGTACATCATGCAAAATGCCAGGCTGGATGAAGCACAAACTAGAATCAAGATTGTTGGGAGAAATATCAATAATCTCAGATATGCAGATGACACCACCCTTATGGCGGAAGGTGAAGAACTGAAGAGCCTCTTGATGAAAGTGAAAGAGGAGAGTGAAAAAGTTGGCTTAAAACTCAACAGTCAGAAAACTAAGATCGTGGTATCTGTTCCCACCACTTCATGGCAAATAGATGAAGAAACAATGGAAACAGTGAGAGACATTATTTTGGGCTCTAAAATCACTGCAGATGGTGATAGCTGCCATGAAATTAAAAGACGCTTGCTCCTTGGAAGGAAAGCTATGACCAGCGTAGACAGCATATTAAAAAGCAGAGACATTACTTTGCCAACAAAGGTCCATCTGGTCAAGGCTATGGTTTTTCCAGTGGTCATGTATGGATGTGAGAGTTGGACTATAATGAAAGTTGAGCACCAAAGAATTGATGCTTTTTTTTTTTTTAGCAGTGATATATATGTATTTAGTGGTATACATGGTAGTGTATTTATATATAAAACAGTTCAGTTCAGTCGCTCAGTCGTGTCCGACTCTGTGACCCCATGGACCGCAGCACGCCAGGCCTCCCTGTCCATCACCAGCTCCTGGAGTTTACTCAAACTCATGTCCATTGTGTCAGTGACGCCATCCAACCATCTCATCCTCTGTCGTCCCCTTCTCCTTCTGCCTGCAATCTTTCCCAGAATCAGGGTCTTTTCAAATAAGTCAGCTCTTCACATCAAGTGGCCAAAGTATTGGAGTTTCAGCTTCAGCATCAGTCCTTCCAATGAACACCCAGGACTGATCTCCTTTA
>SNSB01003526.1:7147177-7170322 GCA_012922965.1 Capreolus pygargus | reverse complement strand
TCAGTTTGAGCAAGCTCCAGGAGTTGATGAAGGACAGGGAAGCCTGGCATGCAGCAGTCCATGGGGTTGCAAACAGTCGGACACGACTGAGCAACTGAACTGAGCTGAACTTGCATTGGAGTGTCCTTCTAAACTGGGTGGTCTTCTGTGAAAAGGCTGACAAAGTCCTAAAACACAGGTCATAATCGGCGATGGCCTTAAGCAGTTGGTTTGCTGAAGAGAGTCACGAGGGCGCGGGGAGGGTCCCCCAGGAGGTGCCCGTGGCCCCAGCAGACATGCCCAGGCTGGGCCCAGGACTTGTTCTGGAAGCAGCTGCTCTCTTTCACTGCGAGTGCCTTATTTACCAGCATCGTGAACAGAAGCGAATGGGTCTTTTTGTGCACGGCCCCTGTGCTATCAGAACCCACAAATCCGTCACCTTCCTGCACGTAAGCTGTCGTCACCCCTTCGCCCTAAGAGGGGCGGGGTCTCTGCCCCTCTTGCACACGATTGTATGGAGCCTCAAGGAGCGCGTGAGTGGTTGGCGGTCACACGGCGACTAACAGATCTAGGCTTTGGAACTAACCAGGCCTCTGCCTGCAGAGCTGGAGCTTAGGTGTTTTTGTTCTTTTTAGCCTTCACCAGTATATCTCCTCCCGCTGAGGTGTATGGGCCCCTTTTAAAGAGAACAGTGTTCTCCCAGCCAAGTCCTGCTTCCTTTCTGCAGTCGCACTTCTGCAAAACCGCGACTGAGCCCTCACGCCACAGCCGCAACGGCCGTGCACGCAGAGCCCCTGCCCTGCCACGAGAAGCCGGAGCACCGCGCCCAGGGAGCGGCCCCCGCTCAGCTGCAAGCGGGGAAAATCCACGCGGCCATGAAGGCCCAGCACCCAGCCCAGCCCAAAATAAAGAAACGAAAGCGTTTTTTAAAAAGGCACACATTTGGATTCGGGAACCCGTGAGACCCCGTGGAGAAAGGGGTGTCGGCGTGGTGCCCGTGGGCGCTCCCCCGTTGTGACCCGCGTCTTGGGTTTCCCTCCTCGAGGTGTCTCTCTGTCCCCGGCGCTCCGGCTCCCCGGCCCCCGCCTTGTCTCAGGGCCGTCTCCGGGAATGGGCTTGCCCCGTGTGTCTGTCCTCAGGATGGCAGTCTGTCGTGAGCCACGGCGCTGGGAGGTCGGCCAACATCTTAGATTGCTTCTTGATGCTGAAAACAGAGGCTCCCCTCATGACGGAAGAGCAGAGGCAGGATCTGAACCCCATGACCATAAAGATCAAGTGCGTCTCTTCCCTCCCGTCGCAGCCCGTGCCCGTCACGGAACTAGAGGTGAGCGCGAGCCGGGCCGGCTCCTGCCCGAGCGGCTCTTCCCGGCCGGCCGCCCCTCACCCACCGTCCCCTTCCCCCCACCGGGCCCCACTGTGACGGCGCGAGTTCTCTGAGGCCAGGGTTGGAAGTAGATTGCTCCAGAAAGTCTTTTTCGTTATCTCTTCTGGGTACCTGGGAAGCCATACCAAACCAGCCCGGATTATTTTCAAATAATTTTCAGCATTGGCCTTTATTTCAGGAAAACAGACAGTGCCCTGGTACTAGCGGTGTGCATTCAGACCACACGCTCTGTGAGCGGGCAGTTTCTGATGCTGCAGTCTTAGCTTGTGCAAGCTTCCCTGTTTCCGTGTGAACACAGGCCTGTGCCTGCCTCTGGCTGCCAGGCCGCTTACACCCAGACCCCACTTCTGCGTGGGTGCTCTATATGCTCAGGGTGACCCATGCCAGCCCCCCAGGTGCCTGTCTGGGACACGCGGGTTCCCTGTCCTGAAGGCCTCTCGTCTCTAGCTTCTCCATGTCTAGCCCCGGGACGAGAGGAGGCACGGGGCCTATCCGCGTGGCCCTGGCTGTCCTGGGGGGTGGGGGGGCCTCGGGTCTCGCTGAGCCCTCCCAGCCGCCAGCTCAGGGCCCTACCCGAGGCCCTGTGTCCCCGCAGTGGCCTGCAGAGCCGGCTCTGTCCTTGGGGCTCGCAGATGCCGGACCGAAGACCACAGGGGCTGTCATGGAAGGGGGCGGGGGGCGATGAGCCCGGCGCTGGGATTTGAGCGGAGGGGAGGGGGACGGGGACAGGGGGTGACCCCGGCCCTGCCGTCTGCAGCGGCTCTGCAGCCCCGTGTATTGCAAGTACCAGTTCCACAGGGCCCCGGTGCACCGGACCGAGGGCCAGCCGCACGGGAGCCACGTGTACTTCCAGGACGTCAATGTCATCTTCCTGGGGGCCATGCAGCCCAGCGACCTGAGGGAGTACCTGGAGGGCCCCCCCATGGTGGTGGAAGTGCACGACCGGGACCGCAAATCCGAGAGCTGTTCCCGCAAGCCCACCCTGTTTGGGGAGGACCCGCTGGACGCGTACCTCAGCCTCCAGGCCCTCATCTCCCCCGGAGACACAGAAAGCAACCCCTTTGAGGCCCAGGAGACGATGTGGGACCCGCACGGCGTGGCCCGGGTCAGCTTCGCCGACCTCCTCCTTGGCCACAAGTACCTGAACCTGGCTGCCCCCGTGCACAGCTGCGAGCCCCGGGCCACCCCCCTGGGCCACGGCCGCAGGGGCGGGCGCGTGGCAGGGCCCCGGGCCCCCAGGGACGGCCCGATGCCGCCAGGGGACTACGTGGAGGCCAGCTGCCTGCTGAAGCTGCGTGTGGACGTGGCGGTGCCTCTGCGCGGCGGGCCGGGCGGTGCCGACGCCGCGCCCTCGCCGTTTGGCCGCGTGGTCTTCGTGTTCGAGGCCGGGCGGCTCTCCCTGCTGCACGGCCTCCTGCAGGACGTCACCGCCATCAACGCCAGGGCCCTGGCCCTGGACTCCTACCCGCTGGGGGACGTCCAGCAGATCCTGTCCGCCTTCAAGATCCGGGTGAACACCCAGGAGCAGCCCGACCTGGACGTGCTCACCGGCATCCACCTGCTGGACGGGAAGGTCCACCTCCTCATCCTGGAGGGCCTGGCCGACCACGGCCTCCAGCAGCTGTGGGCCCGTCACCAGAGCCGGTATGTGGGCCACCTGTCAGGGCGGTGGAGGGGGGCTTTGGAAGTCGAGCTTGGGGTGTGTCGCCGCCGGCGGGAGGCGGCTGATTCAGTGTTGTCTGTGTGTGTGATCAGTCGCATCTAATCTTTGTGACCCCATGGACTGTGGCCTGCCAGGCTCCTCTGCCTCTGGGATCCTCCAGGCAGGACTACTGGAATGGGGGCCATTGCCTTCTCCAGGGGACCTTCCCCACCCAGGGATCAAACCCACATCTCTTAAATCTCCTGCACTGGCCGGTGGGTTCTTTACCACTGAGCCGCCAGGGGAGTGATGGACACTTTACAATTTAACTAGACTGCTGTTGTCTCTTCTTACTCAGAGTTCACCAAAAAAATCTTTCGGTGGTTCATTTTAGTCTTCAAATTTCACATAAATGAAAACATGCCGTGTTTGTCTTTCTCTGATTTACATCACGAAGCACAAGATGGGTCCACCCATCTTGGTGCACATGGCCGAATTTCATCATCGTTCACGGCTGCGTAATACTCCAGTGTATCTAGAGGTCACATCTTTATCCTTCCATCTGTTGATGGGCAGTTAAAACAGCCATACCTGGTATGTTGTAAGTTGGGGTGCATATATATTTTGGAAGTATTGTTTTCATTTTCTTTGGATAAATATCCAGGAGTGGAATTGCTGGATCATCTAGGAGTCCTATTTTTAATTTGTTGAGGAACCTCCATACTGTTTTCCTTAGGGGTCAGTTTACATTCTCACCAAAAGTATACCCAGGTTCCCCTTTTCCACATCCTCACCAAAGCGTTATTTCTCATCTTTGTGATGATAGCCATTCTGATAGGTGTGAGGTGCTATCTTGTGGTTTTGATTTACTTTTTCCTAATAACTAATAATATTGAACATATTTTCCTATACCTCGTGGCCATGTGTGTATCTTCTTTGGAAAAATGCCTATTCAGGTCCTGTGCCCATTTAGCAATTGGGTTGTCTACCACTGGGTTTTCTACCATGGAGTTGCATGAGTTCTTCGTATATTTTGGATATTAATCCCTTATCATATACTTTGCAAGTGTTCACTCCCATTCAGTAGGTTGCCTTTATGCTTTGTTGATGGTCTCCTTTCCTGTGTAAAAGCCTTTAAGTTCGATTAGGTCCCATCTGTTTTATTTTTGCTTCTGTTTCCCTGCCTGAGTTGTGTCTGTGTTTAATCACTCAGTTGTGTCCGACTCTTTGTGACCCTGTGGATTGTACCCCACCAGGCGCCTCCGTCCACGGGGTCCTCCAGGCAAGGATACTGGAGTGGGGTGCCATTCCCTTCTCCGGGGGAACCTTCCTGAACCAGGGGTCGAACCCAGGTCTCCTGCTTTGCACGCAGGTTCTTTGCTCTCTGAGCCAGGGGGGAGACAGACTAAAATCAACATTGCTAGGACCAGCGTCAAAGAGGTTACTGTTCTCCTAACAGTTCGATGGTTTCGGGTCTTGTATTTAGATCTGCGATCAATTTTGAGTTTATTTTGTATATGATGTGAGAAAATGTTCTAATTTTATTTTTTGACATGTAGCTGCAGTTTTCCCAGCACCACTCCTTGAAGATACTGTCTTTTCCTCATTGTATGGTCTTGCCTTTCTTGTGGAAGGAAAATCTATTTTTAAGAGGCTAGGTCGGGACTTCGCTGGTGGTCCAGTGGTTAAGAATCTGCCTTCTGGATGCAGGGGCGTGGGTTTGATCCCTGGTCGGGGAACTAAGATCCCACATGCCTCGTAGTGCAGCGATAAATAAAAATAATGAATAAATCTTAAAAAAAAAAAAAGCTAAGTTGTAAAGCTTTCAGATAAAATTGGAGGACATATTCATGACCTCTGAATAAACCCTTCTTAAATAAGACAGAGGTATTAGAATAAAGGGTAAAAATGACAGAGTTGGCTATATTAAAATGAATTAACTTCTCTTCATCCAAGACACCGTAAAAAGCCACAAAGTGAGGGAAAGTATTTGCAACATATGGAGCTAGTACTCTTGAGTGTGTAGAAATGCCTGTGAATGAATAAAAAAACAATAAAGACATCGCAGAGGAAGAAGGGGCAGAAAACCTGAACAGGGAAAGCAGCGCAGGGGGACCGCCCCCCACCGCCCAGCACCCAGACCCCCGCGGCGGGCGGTGCAGGCTGCCGGCGTCTCCCCAGGTCCGGGGAGATGGAGGACCTTGAACGCATCTCCGCGGCGGGCACAGGGGCGGGGAGGACGCAGGGCGGGCCGCCGGCGGGCTCGCGGCGTTTCGGCGCCAGCATCCCTGGCCGAGGCCCAAGCCGCTGGCGCGCTCTCGCCTCGCAGGGTCCCGCGGGCGCAGCAGGGTCGCTTCAAGGCGCTCTACAACTCGCAGCTGCGCTTCCGCCGGCGCCTCTACGCCGACCTGGAGACGGTCCTGTATCGAGTGCGATTGTTCCAGCCGCTGGCGCAGCTGCTGAGGCGCGCGGCGCTCTACGTGCGCAAAGCCGTCCCGCCGCCGGTGTTGCAGGCGCTGAGCAGGTGCGGCCGGGCTTCCCCAGGTTCCCCGGCCCTCAGGGAGGGGGAGGCCGGAGACAGGCGGCGCCCCTGTGCCCCTGTTGGGGTGGGCGGGGGGCGGTGATCGCGCCGTCCTTCCAGCTGCGCTGACACGGGGCTCTGTACCTAGTGACCTCCCCCTGGGCCGGAAGGAGCCCTGAGCCCACACCTCTTGTGCCAGCCTGCTGAGGACCTTCCGCGCACGGTGGGGCGGGGGTTGATGCGAAGTGGGCAGTAAGGCCACCTGAACCGAAAAGAGAACCGGAGCGGCGAGTGGGGGCTGGGAGGACCGAGCAGGAGGCAGCCTCTCATGCCCTTCCCCGCTGGGCGCAGCAGACAGAACCCGCACCCGGGCTGCGCTGCGTGGCCTGGGGCCAGCCCTCTGCCGTCCCCTGGTAAGGGGCGGGGTGCTCGGATCTGCGGTGCCAGGTGGCTGAGGCTGAGCGGGGGCACTTCTGCCTTCCAGGATCTACTGCATCTGCCGTTACAGCTCCAGGCTCAGGGAGGTGATCACGGGAGACCTACTGCCCTCCTCGGCCATGATCAAGGAGCTGAGCCAGGAGTTTGGGATGCCCACGTCCCAGGAAGACCTCACAGAGCGGCAGCTGCTGGCCGTGGCCCCTGCCCCGAGTCTCGAGGGCTTCCAGAGCCGGAAGTCCGCCCTCGCCTCGGCGATCCACTCCCATCAGGAGAGGTACCTGCAGTGGCGGAACAATGTGATCCTGAAGAGCAGAGTCCAGAAGCCGAGCTTGATTCGGGTAGGCGCTCCCCCGCCCCGCTGCGAGCCCTCCCGGGCCCAGCCTCCGGCCTGTGTGAGCTCTGCTGCCCGGGAGCCCAGGCCAGGCAGCGCTGGCTGAAGGGCCCAGCCACGCCAGGCTGTGCGCCCCCTCTTTCCCTGTGGCCCTGGCACAGCCCATCCTTCCTCGGGGCGGGCAGGAAACACTGGCCTGTTTCTTTTCCCTTGGCCCCTGAGTCCACCACAGAGAAAGAACTGTGTGTGTGTGTGTGTAATACCTCGCTGAAGCTGCCAAGGCCGTGGATATTGTGTGATGTCTGAGCAACCCAGGAGATAGGTAATCTGTGCTAGGAAACGCCGGGAGACAGGAAGAGAACAGGAGTCGGGGAAGCTGGTGAGGAGACGGAGACACAGGCGCGTGTGGTCTGATGGTCAAGGGCCAGCCTGGACCGTACCAGCCAAAAGGGCTTAAAAACCACCGCCCTCTGCGATGCCTTGAGCTCCGGTGTCGGCCTCCGGTCTCGGTAGAGCCACTTGCCTGGCCCCTGCCCCCCACCTGTGAAAAGACATCTCTCAGAAGTTTGTAACTTTTGTATCCATGAGCTCTTTATGAAAAGCAACAAGGTGGTTGTTTTTTAACCCTGGTATTCACCTTCTTAGCTTTTCCTAAAAAAAAAAAAAAAAACACTTCTTGGATTATTTCCCAATCTACCTTTACTGTTTACCTAATTCATTAGTTCAATTTTTACTTTTTATAATGTTTTAAAAAATTTCCCCTATTTGTTTTTAATGTCTTAGGAATTGCTACTTTAAAAGTTTTAGATATGTATTCATATTAAGATCATTAATTGAAGCCCAAACATTATTTAATTTTTCCTATTTATACTAAGATGTAGCTAACATTAAAACCCACAAGACCTGTTCATTGTCCGTGCACTTAGATCACATCTGAGATTTCCCAGCAGCTTTATGGGCGTGCACAGCCATTGCATTCCAGTTTAAGAATCGACACCGTCACGAGGAGTCTTCCTGCGTTCGCTGCGGGCAGATGCTGTTAGTGCTGTACCCCACCACAGTCCCGCCGAGGGAGTCTGGGTGGAAGGTTCCGGGGCCGGGAGGCCGGCTGGGGCCGGAGGGGAGAAACCGAGCCTGGCTTTTCTTTCTTCCCTCGTTTCACGCTGTTGCTCTGCAGCGGTGTAGGCCATTTGAGAAACGATGCTTGTTGCAGGTGGAAAACCACCTGACCTAGTCATGACATGTGCCTACAGTGTAGCTATTCTTCTGGGATTCCTTAGCTACAGAGGTTATTTCAGAAGCACAAGAATAGTTCCCTGTGCTGAACTTCAGGTCCTTGATTCTGGATTATCTATTAGAAATGCAGATTTCCCCGTATATGTTAACCTCCCACTCTGAGTTCATACTGGCCAGTCAAGGTGCCCTTTTGAAACTCTGTTAGAAAACTGGGAGTTTCTATTTACTGAATTAGCCATTCTGATTCCCCTTTCCCTTTTGCTAGAACAGAAATCACATGGTGTGTCTGGCTGGCCTGACATACCGTATGACCCTGCAAGCCCCAGCCCCGTGGCTACCGGCGGCATGATCGGACGCTTTCAGCGGCGGTTTTTTGTGGCTGAGTGATCGGTCGGTCCATGCTCTAGAGGGACCATGTGTGCTTCACGCGTCCGTTGGTTGTGGAGACGTGTACCTGTGTCTGGACTGCTGTGAGCAGCGCCGTGGTGAACGCTGGCGTGCCTCTTGAGTTCAAACTGGATGGTTTTCTCGGGATCCAGGCCCAGGTGTGGGCGTGTTGGATCCCAGGTATAGCCCGTCTCAATAGGTTGGTTTTCTCCCCTTTCTTCCTTGTAGGGGCCTGGGGAGCCTGTCCCTTGGACCGGCTGTGGCCAGTCTACACTCCCGGCGACGGCCTTGGAGCTGGGCGGCCGAGCCTCTGGTCCCATCCCACGTGTATTGCTCTTGTAGACTCCGTGAGGCTGGGCCGTGGGGACTGCTGGGGTTTGACTTCTTGTTGTTTTGACTGGCACCCTTGCCGTCGTGAAGGATGCCGAGCTGCTTTTCCCGCGCTGGAGGTGCAGGCTTTTTTCTTTTTCTCCCGTTTTCCTTCCCTGCAAGAGTGGTGTGAGGGAAAAGGCCCTGTGGCCCGCGGCTTCCTGAAATCGGGCTGTTTGGATGGCCGCCGGGCCCACCCCCTGCGCCGCCCCTGTCTTACGAACGCGGGGTGCCAGGAAGCGCCGGTGGCCCAGCTGCAGCTCCCAGAAGTGTCTGCAGGATGGCAGCACCTTCCCTTGCCCGCCTCAGGCGCCCTGGCAAAGCGGTGCCCCAGGGCAGGCAGGCTTCCCGAGCTGTGCCTTCGAGGGGTGTGCCCGAGCCAACACCCTGGGCGCGCCTCCCCGCATCTTCCCCGCCAAGCCCTGCCCTCCAGACTCAGCCCAGGCGGGGCCGCAGCAGCTGAGGCGGGAACCCCTGCCCCCGGAGGCGGGAGGCCACCCGAGTCCTTGACACGCCGCTCGGGACTCTGGTGCCTGGCAGAGGCAGGCGGGCTGTAGAGGCTCCCTCCCAGGCGTTGGGCGGTGGGCCCCCACCCCGAGGATGGGCTTCGCGGCCCGAGTCCGGGAGGTCAGAGGGACCGAAGGAGGCATGGTTTTCCTCCCCCTTCATCCAGTGTGGCGCCGATGCCCCGCTGGCGTCCTGCTCAGTCGGCAGTGTTGTGCCTGTGGTCGGCGTCGTCGCCAGACTCAGGTATGGCGCGCGCGCAGGCTGTCTAGTCATTTCATTTCATGGATGGGTTTGGGACAGGGCAGCGTGCCGCCATCAGGTAGGAGGGGGGAGGTCATTTTTGTGCAGTAATGGTTCCAGATTTCTGTGTCTAGGTCAGACGAAGGAAGGAAGGAAAGAAATGTGCACGTGCACTTCACACTTTTATCTCATCCCTTTCAGAGTCCTGTGGCATCTGCGGCTTGTGTGAACCCCTGGGCGGGGGGCGGGGCAGAGGGGACGCAGAGCCGCCAGGGATCAGGTCGGCACCCCGCCCCCTCCTCCCAGGGCAGCAAAGGGGTCAGGGACTGGGCAGCCGAGGGCTCCAGGGGAGACGGCCTGGCACACCCCCCAGCCCCACACTGGGGCCGGAGCAGCTGCGCTCAGGGCTCAGGCTCCCCCTGCCATTTTATCCCTGCCCTCGTAGTCCGCACACTGAGCCCCCCGGCCTTGGAGACAACCCTAGCCTTTCCCGGAGAGGGCCAGACACCAGTCCGCCTCCCTTCCTTCCCTTCGTGAGATGAACCCGCTGGCCCCGTCCGTGCGGTCAGCACATCGCCGCGCTCAGAGCTGGACCGTCCCCGTAGTGTGACGGTTCACCCGAGGATGGACTGGGCTCAGGAGGGTCACCCGCACTGTGGGCGTTTCCCGGGGTGGCCTGGCTTCTAGCAGCGTGGCTCTGTGGACCCACCTTATTTCTGGAATCCGCCGCGGCTCCTGGGCGAGCCTCAGTTCTCAGTTGCACTGATGCCCTGAGGCGGCTGTCACACGAACCGCTCTTTTGGAAAAGCCCTGGATACGCCTCACCCCGCCCCACTCTCAGCCTTCATTTACACAAGTTTATCTTGTGTAATGAGATTGTACTGCCAAACAGCAGCAGGCTGGAGCCGGACCATCTCTCATCCCAGGTGGCATAGGAGCCTGTGTGTGACTGCACGCGACCCCTGGGACGCTGTCACGCTCGTGCGCTCTCCCTCCCCCCTTCCCCACCTCGTGTCTCACCCCGGCCCCGACACTGTTCCTGCAGCCTCTCCTCTGCTCCCGGCCCCTCCTTCCTGTTTCTCGGGGCCGCTTCTCGTGTGTCCACCGTCCACACTCCGGGTCCTCAGGGTCACCCTCTTATCCAAGGCTGCCTCTCGGGGAGCTTGTCCGGTTGATCTCCCAGCTCCCCAGTTCATTCTGGAACTGTGTCCCGCGGCAGCACTCCTCACTCACTGTCTCCTCTCGACCCTGAGGCTTTCACGGGCAGTATTTTTGCTTCGGTCTCAGCCTCCGCCTCAGAGCGCTCACATCACCAGGTGTTGCTAAGTGACTGTGGTCCTGACCTCACCTTCTCGTCCTGCCCCTTCGAGCCGTCTGGCCCCACGTACGGCCTCTCGCATGATGCGCACTGCTCGCTCCGGCGGGCAGTCAGGACTCCGCCGCTCCCGTCAGCCCCGGGCCAGCAGAGCCCCAGGCCCCCAGACGAAGTCGCGGCCACTGTCTGCACCCCCCAGGCAACTGTCCGCTTCCCACCCTGGGTCAGGAGCACCGGCAGGACCGTGGGTCCCGCCGGGCCTGGGGCGAGGCTGAGCAGGGGGCTTGCCCTTCCCCCGGTGCAGACGGGTCAGTCACCTGGCCCCCGCTGTGAGCACAGCCGGACGCTGGAGGCGAGGCGCTCGCCGCCCCCCCACCCCCACCCCGCGTGTGTGACTCACAGACGTGCCGGGGCCTCTGGAGCCTAGACCCCGAGCCCAACCCGCGGCTCCCGCCGCGGCCCTCTCATCTCCAGTGTGGACGGCAGGGCCGCGTCTCTTGCTTTGGGCGGGCTCCAGACTGCTTACGGGAACCTGGCGGTCTGACCGCCTCCCAGAGGTCACCTCAGCGACGCCCGCTGGCTGTAGAGGCGCCCTGTGTGGGGGATGACCGGCGCCTCCTTCTCCAGAGAAACATCTCGGCGGCCTCCCAGGTCAGCAGGAAGCCTCCCAGCTCTGCGGCGAGGGTGATGCGGGTCTCGGCCCCGGGCACGCACATGGTGCATAACTACAGCGTCCAGACCCTGAACTCCGCGGAGCTGGCCAAGAAGGAGCTGTACCGGGAGCTGGCCAAGGTGAGCGACGGCGCGGGGCCCAGAGCAGCCCAGCCTGCCCACTGCGGGCAGGGCGGGGCGGTGGGAGGCCCGTGGCTGGCGGTCAGCAGGGATCGTGGTGCAGGGGGAGCGGCTGTGTTCCCACTAAACGTGGGCCCTCCACCTACCGCGGGAGCTGCGCCCAGTGCCTTCCTGGCCTCGCGTGGCTGTGAACGGCCACAGGCCCCTGGCCCTTGCAGCTCCCTGTTCGGCCTGGGCTGAGGCTCCCCTCCAGCACTGGCCACGTCAGGAGCAGCCTCTGACCCGGGGGACAGGGCCCTGGCGCCTGGCCCGCTCCTGGGCACAGCGCCCGCCCGTCTGCGCTTGTTCACAGGAGCCTGCCAGCAGGTTCACGTACTCGCAGAAGTACCTGTCGGCCATGGTGGGGCCCCTGGACCCGGAGGAGGAGGAGAGGCGGGCCCGCAGGGAGTCCCGCCAGGCCTGGCGCACGCCCATCGGCTTCCAGACGGCGGGTCTCCACAGCATGGGCACGACCCGGCCCCTGGGGCTGCCGCCCATCAGCGCTGCCACAGAGGTGGGTGGCAAGAGTGGGGCTGGGGCGGGCGCCCACGGGGCCTCCCCTGACCTGCTGCCCCTGACGCAGGAGTGGAGGGAGAAGGCCCTGTTCGCCAACCTGCTGGAGCCAGTGCTGCAGCGGGAAAGGTGGGGCTGGGACCAGCGCCACCAGGACTTCGACCTGTACACGCGGCCGCCGACGTTCCTGGAGCTTCCACCCGCGCCCAAGCCCAGGGCAGGTGAGAACGGGGCCTGGGCTCTGGGTGGTACGCCCCGCTCCACCCTGCGCCTTCCCTCTCAGCCGTGAGGGCGAGGCTGGGAGGCAGGCCCAAGGCCTCTCACGCTCGGCACCGTGATGCCCACGACCGTCTCCGGAGGCTCCTTGGGGCCCTCTCGGGCCCCACTTGTCCCTGCACGGGGAAGGGCCATGACGACCCCTCCATCCTCGTCAACCCCTCGTATATGAGAAGGGACCACAGATGTTTATAGGCTGAGAGAGCCAAAAATGTGACTTAACAGAGCCAGAACCTTAGCTCAGGGAAAGAACTGACTATCTGGCAACTCGGTTTGCCAGACGCCCTGCCCAGGAGGCTGGGTCAGGGCCACTCGGATCTCCTCTGTTTCTGCGCTCCCATGGGCAGCTGGCGACGGAGCCTGCACCAGGAGTATGTGCTGATGCACCGTGGGGGCCGCCACCTCCCAGGCTCTGGGCTGTGGAAGACCCCTGCTCCCTGTCGGGGGTCCCTGGCCCAGGGTCATGTGGGTGGCCCAGCCCGGCTCTCCATCCCCTCTGGGATGAGGTCCCCGGGAGCACGGGCAGGTGTGTTCCCCCCACCTCCACGCGGTGAGAACAGCCCCGCACGGACGGAGTGGGCCCTGGGCGGGTTCCCGTGCAGCTGGGCCCCTCCCAGCGGCTCCACATGGGAGACGCAAGCTGTCCATCCTGGGCAGAGCACCTCCTCGCCCTTGAATCACTCAGTTTTACAAACAACTTCCCCACGAAGCCCCAAGTCGGACCTTTGGGAGAAAGGCTGTCATGGTCCTGGGGGCCCCCGCGGGCGGTGACTCCTCAGGGGAGCAGGAGAGCCTGGGCGCCTCACGGCAACGTCGAGGGTGAGCTTTCTGGACAAACCACCTAGGAGCCAGACCAGGGCCTGAAGCCCGCCAGGTGAGCATGCGGAACAAGGATGTCAGCGAGGAGCAGATAGGGCCGGGACAGAGGCCCGCTCGAGCCGGGGGAGACACCACTGTGCTCAAGGGGAGGCCGAGGAGCCCCGGCTCAGCCCTGCAGCGTCACCCCAGCAGCCCAGCGCCGAGGGCCAAGCTCTGTTCACTCAAGGCCGGCTCAGAGGAGACGCGTGTCTAGGCTGCCGACACTCGAAGGGCAAACACTGTGCTGAACGCTTCTGGCACATTTTAAGCGCCTTTCCTTCCAAATTAAAACCAACGACACGCATGCAGCTTTCGAGCTGTTTCTTGGAGAACACCAGGCCCTGTGCCCCGGCCTCCTCCAGGCGTCCCCCCGAGCTGGCGCGTCTCAGCAGCTCCGTGCTCACCCCGCGTCCACTCAGGCTGAGATCGCAGCGGGGCCCACAGGTCGGGGGCCCAGAAAAGGCCCGTCTGGTGAAGAGGAGAAATGGTCAATTTGTAATAAACCAAGTTCTCCACCTTCGGGCTGCTATAGGTGTGTTCAGGGCGGCCGTGGGGACACGGGCCCTCTTCAGGACGTCCGGTCTAGAGGGTGGGTGCAGATGTAGGCCCGCTTCTCGAGAATCTGCTGGGACACCTTCTTGACCAGTTCATCCAGGTTTTCTGGAGAATCTAGGGAAACAGGAGAGTGTTGTGGCAGCAGAAACACTGCTAGAGCCTCTGCTCCAAGGTCAGCTCGCCCTGTGGAGGAGCCCTGAAGCCACCAGTGCCGCGTGGGGATGCGCCTCGGGGCTCGGAGAAAGGAGGGCAGGAGCCCGGTGTTTGGACGTCTCCCCATGGTGCCCGGCGCCCACGGCGGCTGGAGCCGCCGCTCCATCTGCTGCCCAGCAGGTGCAGGGTCCCCCCGCCCCCCAAGCCCAGCACCCACTCACGCTTGTCCAGCTGAGACAGGGTGAAGAGATTCTGGTGGTAAGCTTCTGAGCAGAAGATGTTGGCCAACAGAACCTGCCAGAACCAACGTCCCCGAGGATGACTGCTGGGAGGCCTGCGGTCTGGGCCTTGCACAGCCCGACCTCTGTCTGTCCGCCCAGGCGGGCACCTTGCCGGTCAGGCGGCCGGGCTGAGAAGCCGTGGCTTTAGGTTCTAATGAACCCTGTCCCCGGGAGGGTGACTCAACACCTCCTTGGCACGAGGGCGCCCCCACCCCAAAGCCGTGGGCCAGAGCACGTCCAGACGAGCACACACAGCGGCGTGAGGATGCCTGGGCCCAGGACCCCGACCGTCACCCCCTCTTCTCTCCCAGCAGGAAGGCGAAAGGCAGCCTTGCGTCCTGAGCAGCACAGGCCGCCTGCTGGAGCTGAGAGCGCCGGCCCCTGCCACGGCCGCAACTCGGCAGCGCCGCCAACCTCACCAACCTCCCGCGGCTCCAGGTCATCCGCGGGGCACCACACGCTCACCCCGCCGGGACCTGGGCCTGCACCCCCCCGCCCCGCCAGCCTCAGTAAAGCGCAGTGAGATGAAGCCGCGGCAGTGTTGTGGCCCGGCGGGGCTCACCTCGTGGTCGTGGTTCCGCAGCCCCAGGCGGATGGAGCGGCTGGCCCGAGACAGCACGGCCGTCATCCCGTACAGGTTGATGAGCACGTCGGCCACTCGCTTCAAGACCAGCTGCTCCTCCACGATGGTCTGGGAACACAGGGCGGGGGGAGACGTGGCCCCTGGGACCCCTGCCCCACAGTCCTCACCGGGGCCCACTCTGTGCCTTAGTCTGCACCCCAGGGAGCGGGGCCTTCCCTTAGCTCCATCCAAACATGGGCGGAGACACATCCCTGAGGCTGGCTGAGGCCAGAGGCCAGAGCTCCATCACTTCAGCTACAGCAGACACGGATCAGCTCTCAAGACCCAGGGCCACACGGGGCTGCCCCTCCCGGCCTCGGGGCCCCTCGCCAACGGGGAGGTGCCCCTGGCAGGGCTCCTCTACCCCCGCCTCTGGCGAGCCGAGTGGCCCACAGGGCAAGCAGCCATGGCCAGCCCCGCTCCGCACCCCGGCGCTCCAGGGTGACCAGGACTGCCTTCCAGGCCGGGCCCAAGGCAGACACTCGCTGGAGTGTCGGCTCACAGATGCTAGCCTGCCAGTGTCCCCGCCCCAGGTACCTTGCCAAAGCGAAGCAGCAGGGTCTCCACAGAGCGGCCGAAGTAGTACACGTTTTCCTCGAGCTTGTGGGCGCCGTCCTGCTGGGCCAGGGGAGGGCTCAGCTCGGCCCCGCCCGCTGTGGTGCCCAGGCTTTCCGCCACCGCGACGGTGTGGACAGGGCCACCCGGGGTCCCGTGGACCAGCTGGTCCTCCCCAGTGCCCCATACCGACGGGGGCCGGCTTCCCGCTGAGCCCACTCACCGCAAGGCTGGGGTGTACAACTCCAAGCTTCCCTGTCAGACCCAGGTCCACGGTGCGGCCCAGGGAGTCCCGAAGCCTCTGGCCCACGGTCTCCATGATGGTGCTCACGTTGCCCCGTTTGAGCTCACTGCAAAGAGCGCAGGCCCTGTGAGCTGGGGCCCCGAGACCGGCTCCTGTCGCCCACAGCGGCTCCAGGTTACATCAGGGGCCCGCCCTTCCTGTCGGAGGGCAGCCAGGAGGTGCCAAGGTGACTGTCTGAGAGTTACCTCGTCGCCCTCGTTCTAAAAGCCACGGGGGCGGATGGCAGGGTGACCTCGGGGCAGGACCCTGGTGGCTTCCCCAGGCAGCCATCCCCCCCACCCCCACAGCCCAGGAGTGAGCTGAGCCCCACCAGGCTGTACCCCCCGTCCTGGGAAGGGGCAGCCCCCTCCTCCAGCTGCTCCAGCACAGGCCTCTGCTGGGCAGGGGTCCAAGGGGGCAGAGGTGGATGCGGCACCTACTTGACCCTTGCAGTCAGAATGCGGCCGGCGTGCTGCAGGCCTGTCAGGGCGATGTACATGCGGAGGATCTCGTTGGTTCCCTGGGGCCGACATTGTCCAGGTCAGAGGCCACCCCCGCGGCCAGCCAGGCCATGCTACTGCCTGCTAACCCTCGGGAAGCAGCTGGGAGTGGGGCTGTGGCAGGCAGGCTACCGCCCCCGGGGCCCCTGCCCCACGCACGACCACCCTGCAGGAGGCACGCCTTTCCCCTAGCCCCTGCCTCTGTCTCTTTAAGGGAGGGGCAGCTCGCCCGGGTGG
Organism: Capreolus pygargus; assembly: GCA_012922965.1. Taxonomy (NCBI): domain Eukaryota; kingdom Metazoa; phylum Chordata; class Mammalia; order Artiodactyla; family Cervidae; genus Capreolus; species Capreolus pygargus. The sequence continues at coordinate 7,154,309 of SNSB01003526.1, read as the reverse complement.
CGAGGGATGCTGGACCCCAGGGCATAGCAAGTGCCTGGCGGCCACTCTGGTCCAGGCCCGGCTCCTCTGGGAAGTAGCTGGCTGCTCCCCCGTGTTGGATGTCAACACCCATGGGGCCCTGCCCCCAGCACCCTGAGTCATGGGACCTTGGGAGGCAGACTGGGGGTGGCTTGTGCCCGTTGCGCGTGATGGTGCTGTGGGTCAGAGGGGCGGGGGCTGGACTGAGGCCACACTGCCGGGCTGGCTCCTGGAGAGGCTCCTCTGAGAGGTGGTGGGAGCAGGGCAGCCTCCAGGCTGACCCGAGCCTGTCTGGGCAGTCTGGGCTTCATGCCGAGGGCCCTGCACCCTCGCTGAGCACCCCACCGGCCATGGAGGACCGACATGTCCAGGCGGGGGAGGGCCTCAGGAGAGTGGTCCTGGGCAGCCACGCCGTGACACAGAAAGTGCCCGTGGCCTTGGCTGGCTGCACCGTCCATCCACCACGGCGAGGACGTGGGCCACTGGCGGCCAGCGCGGTCTTCCTTTCTGTGGAGGAGCTGCCCGGGGGCCCAGCCTCGCGCGTGTGCACAGGCCTGCCAGTGCACACCCACGTGCAACCTGAAACCCCACCTTCCCCAGCCACGGCCACGGCCTCAGCCCACACCCCTGCCACCCACCCCTCGGGGGATCTTGGAACACAAACACAAACAGCTGTTTTCTGCTCCAGAGTTCCCCACCCTCACAGTAAGTCCCAGGGCGCTCTGAACGCTAGCTGGGGTCCTCTGGCTGGCACTCACTGGCCGCCCGCTTGCCCGGGCCCCGGGCCCAGAGCTGTCTGCTGCTTCTTCTGTCCTGCTGCTGCACCTTGTGCTGGCGTGAGGCTCCACCGAGGCCTGGCACGTGCCGCTCCCTGCCAGCCCCTCGGCCTGGTCAAGGGCCCTTCCGCCCCCAGGCTAGGTGTGCTGGCTCCCTGAGGCCCCGGGCCCTCCAGGGGCACCTCTGCCCGCTGCGCTGGCATTCTGCAGCTGTGCTCCACTGGTCAGGCCCCGACAACCGGGCATGTCTGGGCCAGGCCCTTCCTCCCTCCACCCAGCATGTGAGCTCACAACAGCGGATTCCCTGGGCACGCCCTCGGGGGGACCCGGGGAGGCGCAGACACCCCTGCCCCCTGCAGAGGGGCTCACGCCGGCGGGCAGAGCGGGCTCACCTCGAAGATGAGCAGGATTCGGCTGTCGCGCAGGAGGCGCTCGTACGGGTAGTCCCTGATGTAGCCCGAGCCGCCGAGGATCTGCAGCGCCTCGCTCACGCACGTCCAGGCGCCCTCGGAGCTGAACACCTGCCATGGATGCGGGGGGAGGTTGGCAGGGGCCGCGCCGGGAGGCCTAGACGGAGAGTGGGCTTCGGGGCGGGACCACCCGACCCGAGGAGGGGCGCTTCCTGTCATCTCACGGGTGGCCCCAAACCGACTTCTCCTGCCGCCCAAGACAAAAGACAGGAAACGCTGGCGTTTGCCGGGCCAAACACTCATGAAAGGCAATTCTGATACCGAACCGCAGGAAGGCCATAAGCTAGAAGGCAGGCCTTTGCAAGGCAGCCCTGCTGCTCTTTCCGGGGGACGTGGAGTTATACTTTCCTCCTTTCACGAGATCAGCGGTCAGCTGGTGACAACCTGGTAAAGCCCAGCAGGAGCCCAGGGGGCTCTGTCCCTCTGCAGCTCTGCTCCCAGTGGCGTCCCGGGGTGGCTGGCGGGGGCACCGCCTCAGTGCCCAGGCAGCCGCTGACTGACGGGAGGCTGGCAGGGGAGCTGTGCATGGGTTACCTTCACCATGGCGGCCTCGATGGAGCAGTCAGGGAAGCCAGGCGCATCCAGCATCGCCGCCGTGAGGTAGGCCATACTTTCCATCACGTAGGCCTTCTGTGCCATCAGGGCAAACTTCTCCTGGAGTGTTCAGAAGAACAGTCAAGACAGACCTGCTGCGCAGAGACCCAGGCCTGCCAAGCCACAGAACGCGCCTTCGCCCCAAATCCCCGCCAGGAGGGACTCTGCCCACCCAGCCCTTGCCCCCTCCGCACCTGAATCAGGCCGAACTCACTGAGGTTCCTGTTGAACTGTTTCCTCGTGCAGGCGTGCTCAGCGGTCATTTCTGAGCAAGAGCCAAAAAAAACAAAACAATTTTTGCGGTCCTGAAATGCTTTCCTAAGTCATCACCCACACACACTCAGACGGGGCCCACAAGAGGCGGGTCCTCTGAGACCAAACACTCGACATCACAGCCCTGCCTTCCGGCGTCTCCAGGGAAGGGTGCCTGTCCCCTCTGAGCGGTGTCTGGGGTGGGGGATGGAGGGGCGCAGGGGCCAGGATCAGACATGCGGGGACGTGGCTTCCCTGCCCTCATCAACACTTGGCCTCAGGGCCGCCAGGCCAGGGTGCCACAGAGGGGCTCGCACCTGCAGGGGCGGCCTGTGGTCCATGTGCGCTTCGGGGTCCCAGGCCAGCCCTGAAGGCACCGAGCGCCCACAGCCTCCCCCTCCCACTGCTCCCCAGACACCACTCACTCCCAAGACGGGCTCCCACACTCCCAGGGGCCTGGGGGCTCCGCGTCCTCTGAGCATGAGAGCAAAGCTCTCACCCTGAGAAGCTTTCCAGACAAGGCAACAGAGACCAGATGGACCCAGGGCCGTGGCAGCAGCTCAGCTCAGGGAGATGGGCCCCAAACATGCAGGCTGACGGGGGCAAGGCCTCGGGCAAATTACTGCCCCCTGTGAGCCTGGGTCTCCTCTTCTGTAAACCGGCCCCACCCTGAACTCCAAGGCACCGCCCGAGTGCCCTGTGGCGAGCGGCCCCCTGCATGCCTGAGCCTCAGCCACATCCCTCCGGCAAAGCAAAGCCAGCAGTGATGTTTCATGCCCCCAGACCATAGCAGGCTGTTCTAACTTCACTGGCAAAGGGAGGGAGCTCTGGGTTTCAGGTACCCTACCAGAAGAAAGGAACCATCCAGAAGCCGGGAGACCAGGGTTCCCAACCTGATTTCACCGCCCCCCCTCCCCGCCGAGAGACACCCGCGGAGCACTCCCCACCCGCTGTGAGACACCTGTGGAGCACCATCACCAGGCCTGCAGGTGTCTGGCTCAGGTTCGCACATTTGCTCAGCAGCCCTCACCTCCCCAGAACGTGCCCCCCCATCCTGTGCATGCCAGGATGTGAACCCTGGCCCCGCAGGGCCGCCTCCGTGCACCCTTCCCTGCAGATCAAGCCCGGATCCCAGGCTTGAACGGGACCGGCTGTCAGGGGCTGGCTCAGCACCAGCCCGCCCTGCCGCCTGGGGAGCCCCGGGCTGGGGTGGCAGGGGCCAGGCTGCCCCCACTCACCTACCGATCAGCTTCTTGAGCATCCCGGCCACCGTGCTGCCCATGCTGAAGCGCCCGCTGTTGAGGATGTTCATGGCCACCTGCAGGGAGAGGGGGCTCAGCGCGGGTCATCCCGAGGGTCTGGCTGGGGAAGCCGGAGGGCCCTGGGGGGCACAGAGCGCAATAGCGCTCGTCCACTTTGGCCAGAGGCTTCCTTGAAGACCACAGGGGTGCTCGGAGGAGTCAAGCACCCGGGGCCGGGGAGCAGTCTCCACCCCTCAGGACCAGGCTGTGGTCACTGCGATGCTCACAGACGTCCCTGCAGTCAGCCCAGAGAGGAAGGGGACGCCCTCTGTGCCTTGGGGCAAGGGAGCCAGGGCTGAGACCAGCTGGGCGTCTGCCTCAAGCGCCTCAGCGTCAGGGCCCCTTTCAGGGGTGAAGAGCCTGCGGTTCCGAGTGGTGAGCCCCTGGAGGTGCCAGCCGCTGCCTGTGTGCGCGGGGCCCGCCCTTCCACCACAGACGTGCTCCCCACCGCCAGCTCCCGTGGTGACCTCCGTCCTCTTCTGACCCCAACTCCCGACCCACGGCGGCGGCGAGCCGACACACCGCCACCCAAGCGCCAGACGCCGGGTCCGGGGAGGCGCCCCCTGCAGACCCCAAGGGGCACGGACACCGCGGCCCCGGGCAGCAGGCGGCCCCGGTGGGCTGGGGGCCAGAGGGGAGCACAGTCCAGTGGGGGCCGGGGCAGGAGGTGGGGAGGAGGGGGCTCGAAGCCCGAGAGGCCTGGGGCCCGCCCGCCTCTCTCAGGCCCCTGGGCCCCGGGCGGAGGCCTGGAGGCGGGGCTGCGTCTGGGGGCAGCAGTGCACGCTGCTCACCTCGGTGACTCGGATCAAGCAAACGTGCCTCTGAGTGTGAGTGTGTGATGAGTTCCTCACTAAGCTGAGTGGGGACTCAGCATAGATCCTGTGCGGCTGGGGAGGCTGGAAGCAGTGACTGTCTAGTCACTGGGCGACAGACTGGGTCCTGGCAGTGAGTCCACGGCAGCTGGCACGGGGCGGGCAGCTCGGGAAGCCCCAGTGCAGAGTGACACGCAGGCCCCGGGCCCCCGAGCCCCGCGGTCAGACCTCCTGTGTCTCGGGATGCGGGGCTATGAGGGGAAGCGACTCCCCACCTGGGGTCCTGGAGTCTTCCCACTGGGCTCTCGGGAGGCCGGCTCACAGGCGTGAACAAGGTCCCCTCACGGCCCCTTCGCAGTTTATCCTGAACTTCACTTACAACAACAGGAGGGGAAGGCTGGACGCCAGGCCTCCCCTCCTGGGGGACGACGGAAGCTGGGCAGGCCCGCCGACCTGAAGGGGCTCCTGGGCCCAGGCTCCCTCCCTCCTGCTCCTGCCGCCTCTCCGCCTTCGCACCGCAGAGCCGGCTGGCCTACAGCTCTGCTCCAGACCCCAGACGTGCCGTCCCTGCGGCGCCCCACGCACCAGCCAGCCACCTCTGCCCCCCAAGAACGTCCTCCTTGACCGCACGCTCCTTGCTCCCCGGGCCTGTGGCCATCCCACCCTCCATCTCTGGAATCACCCCAGCGTCTCGTGCTTCACAGTGTTGAGGCTGACTGGTGGACAAGCCCAGTCATCACAAAGCAGGGCTTTAGAAATCTATTTCCTTCTGTGTGTTAAAACCATCACTTTTCACCTAACACAGTGGAAAAGAGATTTGTTAAATGCTGCGCTGAGAAGGACTGGGCAAAGGCCTCATGTACAGCTCAATTCTCCAGCAGGCAACGTGGCAAGACAGACCAAGAACTTAAAGTGTTCAGGCCCTCTGACCCGGAAAATCGGCATTAAACTCATGAGAGAGTGGAACATGTGCGCAAGGTGTATGCAAAGACCCACGTCACACAGCGTGGTGCCCAGGAGGGAGGGCGAGAAACGCTAACTGCTCGATCCTGGGGACCGGGTGACTGATCTCAGCACAGGGCCGCCACTGCAGCTCTCCACTTCAGAAAACCTCACTGCCCAGCGTGTGCAGACCACACGGGCTCGCTGGCGAGTGAGAAACGCCGCTGTCATCTCTTACATGCGCATAAGCATTTCGGCTCTGCAAACTCAGGAAGGTCAACACTGGGCTGCATCTCTGGGGCTGGCCTTCTCAGAGCCTGGGGCCCCTCCCTGGGTGACAGCCGCAGAGGATGACCCCTGCGCTTACCCCTCCCGCACTCTGCTCTGCTCCCCGGGAGGCGAGGGCCTGGCTGGTGCCCTCAGGTGAGTCTCTTAACGTCCGTAAGTCCAGGGAAGTCCTGCTTTGACTCCTATGCACAGCCCAGGTGGAGGCAGCTTCCCCAGGGTGAAGACACTTACCCCAGGCCAGATTGAAAATTTTAAACAGGATGAGTGTACACGCTCGCAAGATGTGGAAAACCTGGACCCCTCGGGTCCACGCACTGCTGGTGGGAATGTGCAACAGAACAGCCGCTGCGGAAGAGCCTGGAGGGACCTCAGAGCGCTCAGAGTGCGACCCTGCGCTCCCCCAGCCATGCCCCCAGTAGGACGGCAAGCGGTGTTCCCGCACAAACACGCACGTGAGCGTTCACAGTAGCACGATTCAAATGGCCTAAAAACGAACCAACCCAAGCGTCCCTCAGCTGATGACAACTGAACAGGAGGTGCTCCAGCCACCTGACACCTCTGTGACTCAGCTACAGAGCGTGAGAGCAGCCCTACACGGACCGCATCGCAACGGAACACCCCAGCAGGCAGGCCCACAGACGCAGACGCCGCAACAGGGACGGCCGGGGGCTGGCGGGGCAGGGGAGGTGTGGCGCTGCGCTCCGGGGCGACGGTGCCGTTCTGACAGCAGACACGGCGGGGCGCTGAGCCCAGGGCTGGTCCTTAAAGCGCCACGGCCTGCAGGGAGGCGGTGAATCTGCCCCATGAGTTACCTGTCCATGAAAACGATACACTAACTCCAAGAAACAAGGTCAGGGCGGGCACTCGGGACCCCGCACTGTGCTCCCCGCTCCATGGGCTGCTCTCCCAGAACTGCAGGCAGGAACCCAGGCCTGCTCCAGACAGACACGGCCTCCAGCCGGGTGGGGGAACACCCAAGCCCAGTCCTCTCCGCTCCGTAGGCCCTCAGCCTGAGCCTGCCCGGGTAGCAGGAAGCAGCCTGGAACGGCAGGCAACGCACCTTAAAGCCGCCTCCGACTTCTCCGAGGACGTTCTCCACAGGCACCCTGGTGTTCTCGAAGTGGACCTCGCAGGCTGGAACACACGCCGGCCAGGACCTCAGCAGAGGGGCCCCGGGTGCTCGGCCCCCGACCCGCACGCGGGCCACGTGGCTCCCTCGCTCATTCAGACCCTCCGTGGTCTGAGCTGAGGGAGCTGAGAGGCTGAGCCCCTCGGCCTGAGGGGCCTGTGAGGGCCGTGTGGCTCTGGCTAGGCCAAGGGCCACGTACAGGACGCTGGTCTCAAGTGAAATAAGAGTGCACTGGGCTGCAGGTGGGCCTGGGCGGGGATCGGGGAGCGGAGGAGGCGGCGGCCCGGGGGAAGACGGGGGTCTGTGGGACTGAGCCCCGTGACCAGGAGCCCTCCAGCCCGGCCTCCCCCGAGGCTGCGCGTCCTGCCGGGCAGTGAGAACCTCACCTGGAAGTCTCACTGCCCCAATCTCTCACTCACAGTTTCTCTCACGCACACACATATACACGCATGCACATTTCCTGTCGCACACACATTTTAGTACTTCATACACATACTTTCTCTCATGCGCGCACACACACATGCATGGACCACACACTTCATCTCTCATA
>SNSB01003526.1:7083225-7146777 GCA_012922965.1 Capreolus pygargus | reverse complement strand
GCACACACACACATGGACCACACACTTCCTCTCTCGCACACACACGCGTGCATGGACGACACACTTCATCTCTCGCACATGCACACACACAGGCATGGACCACACACTTCATCTCTCGCACACGCGCGCACACACACATGCATGGACCACACACTTCCTCTCTCACACACACGCATGGACCACACACTTCCTCTCTTGCAGAAGCGCACACACACATGCATGGACCACACACTTCCTCTCTCGCACACACGCATGGACCACACACTTCCTCTCTCGCACACGCACACAGCACCACTCACTGTTGGAGCCTCGAATGCCCATCTTATCCTCGGGTTTCCCGTTGGTGACGCCACCGAAGTCTCTCTCTACTATGAAGGCTGTGATCTTGTCCTTCACTGAGCCATCGGAATCAACGACCTCCGTTTTTGCAAACACAGTAAAGACATTGGCCAATCCTCCATTGGTGATCCAGACCTGAGGAAAGAAAGCAGAAGGACTCCAGAGAACCCAAACGACTCCAGGCCACCTATCAGCGTCGGCCGCCCATCACAGCTCAAGACAGCAGAGCGAGGCTTTCCCCGGAGGGGCGTGTGTATCTGAGTTTCTGTGTGTGTGTGTGCAGCGTGTGGTGTGTGGTGTGTGTGTGTGTGTGTGGCAGTTCTGGCTCTAGCACAGGACACCTTGGGGTGGGAGGGAAGTAAAAGGAGAGGGTGAGGAAGGGGAGAGACTCCTTGACAAATGGTTCTGCGTAGAACTTGGATTTTGATTCAAGCAACTTGTCTGGGGGGGAAAAAAACACCAAACAGGTCTGAGACAATCAGAAAAATACGGGTGGTAAGGAGATGGTAAGCAGTCATCATGCTCAGCTGCCTCAGTCCTGTCTGACTCTTTGTGACCTCATGGAGTGAAGCCCGCCAGGCTCCTCTGTCCAGGGGACCCTCCAGGCGACAATACTGGAGTGCAGTGCCTTGCCCTTCTCCAGGGGACCTTCCCCCACCAGGGACTGAATGCGTGTTTCCCGTGGCTCCTGCACTGCAGGCAGACTCTTTACCACTGAGCCCCCAGGGAAGCCCAGAAGCCGTCATCACGTGTTCAGTGTCCAGCGGTGCTGTGACCACCCTGCAGAGTCGCACTGAGCCCGCCCTGGCCGCTGCCCAGAGCTGCGGCACGACTGGGGAGGCAACGGAGCTAGGAGATGGCTGTGGACGTTCCCAGCAGCATACGTGTGTGTGTGTGCGCACTTCAAATTCTGTGTAATAGAAAAAATTAAAAAACAGACACACAAGCACAGCTCCACGAGGTGGGTGGCACTCCAGAAGCCCGCAGACTCTGAGGCTGGGACATAGTGGTACCTATCCTGCCCAAGGCGGACGGGACAGGGTGGGTCACAGAACCTCTCTGAGCCTACTTCTTCCTCCAACAGAGGAAGACGGTCAAGGGGTGATGTGTCTGCCCCAACGACCCCTGGAGCATGGGGAGTGGCCAGGGAGTGCGCTGAAGGTCCAGATGGAGACACTGACACGGCCACGGAGGCCACACGGCCGTACCTTGGCGCCGTTGAGGATGTAGTGCCTCTTATCTGCACTGAGCGTGGCCCTGGTCCGGATGGAGGCGGCATCGCTCCCACTGCGGGGACAGACACAGCTGGTTGGGAACAGACAAGCGTCCTCAGGGCCCCCACAGGAAGTTTCGGAGTGGAACAGAGGAGCTGACAAGCTCTTAAAGGGCCAGGTAACAAACGAATTCAGCTTTGCAGGCTCAGACAATGTGTACACAAGCAGGTGCATTCCAATAAAAGTTCGTTTACAAAAACAGGTGGCAAGGTGGGTTTGACCAGTCCCACTTTATCACCTTGGGTGAAACTGTGTCTGTGAGCACATCTGGGAGGCCTGAACAGAGAGGGGCGGGTTCACACAGTGCCAAGCTCTGAAACGGCCTGCCGTCGGAAGCCCTGAGTCCAGAGCAGCCGAGACTCTGGGCTGATGACCCCACCTCGCCGAACCTCAGTCCACAGTGGACAGTGCGGACGACGCCACCCACCCTGCAGAGTCTGAGGGTCACGTGACCAGGACTCCTGAGTGCTGTTTGTGTGTCAGGAGGGTGGTGGTTTAGTCACTCAGTCATGTCCGTCTCTACTGGGGACTTCGCAGACTGTAGACCCCAGGCTCCTCTGTCCATGGGATTGCCCAGGCAAGAACACTGGAGTGGGCTGCCATTTCCTCCTCCAGGGGCTCTGCCCGACCCTGGGATCAAACTTGGGGCTCCCGCATTGGCAAGTGGATTCTGTAGTTAGCACTGAGCCTCCAGGAAAGCCGAGAAGGAGGGTTGCAAAGCACAGAACAGTTACACAACAGGTGCAGACGGGCCTGTTCTCGTCTGTAAGGATCGCTGGGGAGGAGAAGGAAGTGAAGACGAGAGTAGGAAGTGGACAGGAAGAGACGCTACGGCGGGTGCGGGGCTGACCTGGCTGGCTCCGTCAGGCAGAAGGCGGCCACGTGCTCCCCGGACGCCAGCCTGGGCAGGTACCTGGCCTTCTGCTCCTTGCTGCCAGCCAAGATGATGCCCTGCGACACACACGGCTCGTTCAGTGATGGCAAGAAGAATGGGTGCCACGTGCTCATAGAACATGCTTCCTTCACGTGAGGGGGCTGCCCGGTGTTGGCAGCCCCAGAAAATAAATGGGGAGCTGCCGAGGGGTCAGGGAGCCCCCACACGGGGACAGGCCAGGTGGCCCGCCACAGCCTTGGGGCGGGACTCGGCCTCCCTGGCAGCTTCTCCACTGCCCAGCTGCGTGGTCAGAGCCACGGCCGAGCCTGGGGGTGCTCCGCCCCCTCGGTTCCTACGCTGAGCAAAACCCCCTAAGGACTGAGCTGTGGGCCGGGGGCCTGCCCTGAGATGCTCCAAGTCCAGTGGAGGACAGCACCAACAGCAGAGCAGACACGCTCAGGCCCCAAGGGAGCAAACCAAGGGCGGGAGGTGGATCACTTCCCGCCCATGGTGCAGGCAGGCTCCATGGAGGCGGCAGCCTCTGACTGGGGCCTGGAAGGATGGGTCAGGCGATGGGGAGGAGGCGGTTTCCAAAGGAGCCAGCTGCCCCGTCCCCCCATGTGCCCCGCTAACCCACACCCTGACCTTGAGGCCGATGGCCTGGTGGGCCGCCAGAGTCACGGCGATGGAGGCGTCCAGGCCGATGACCTCCCCCAGCCGCGCATACATGGTGTTGGAGAGGCCCAGGCCACCTACGGCGGGAACAGAACATCCTTGCTTACTCTCCAGATTCCTCCCAGAAAAGGTGCCGTAAAGTACAGTCTGCTCACCATTTTATAAGGAACACAACACAGACAGCTACAAAGAAAACAAAATACCCATTAACTTATCACTCAGCGCATTTCTATCTACATCATTTTAGACCTTTTCTAGCTTTATAATAAGCACATGCAGATGCGTACTTTAATATAAAAACAAAGTCCTTACATACATAAAGTCACTTGAAATGCTGTGAACAGCAGATCCCGGGTTCTGTGGACGTGAGCCGTGTTCCGCATCCACCCCCAGGACCTGTCGGTGTCTGGACAGGTCTCTGCATTGCGGATGCTGCCGTGGGGGCAGAGTGTTGCAGGGGTGCCCCGGGCCCTGCAGGATGCCGAGTTGCATCCTTGGCCTCTGCCCACAAGATGCCTGTGGTTCCCCCTTCCCCACAGGTCTGATAGTAAAACATGTCTCCCAATGTTACTAGACATCCCCTGGAGGGCAAATCACTTTTAGGAGCAAAAGGACAAGCACAGTGAAAAAGCAGAAACCCCAGCGAACTTGTGTATTCTACATTTCGTCTTCACCATCCAGAGGTGGCAGTGTGGCCTCAAGCGCATCTGACAGACTACCCAAGGGGCGGAGCGGGCTCTGGGCCCCCGCACGGCCCCAGTGCCCAGGCACAGTGTCCCCCGGGAAGCCAGCACCCTGCCGCAGCCCCCCGTCAATCAAGACACTTCGTTCCTACTTGTTTCATATACCCATGTCTGTTTTGCTTCTTTAAAAAAAAAATCTTGACACTTTTCTTCAAGAAAATGAAAGTCGCTCAGTCGTGTCCAACTTTTTGCAACCCCATGAACTATATACAGTCCATGGAATTCTCCAGGCCAGAACACTGGAGTGGGTTCTCCAGGGGATCTTCCGAACCCCAGGATTGAACCCAGGTCTCCCACATTGCGGGCGGATTTTTTACCAGCTGAGCCACAAGGGAAGCCCAAGAATACTGAAGCTGAGCTGCGAGGGAAGACGTCTTCAAGAAAGCATCAGTGAAATCATGGGCGGAGGACAAAGAGTGGGGACAGAAGACAGGTGAGTGAGGCCGCTGGGGCAGGGGACTGAAGGGCAGGAAGGAGAACTGGGTGCAGAAATTGCCAACCAGATCTCAAAATGCTTCAGACTGGGAAAATTTCTGAAAACTATTTTGGGCGTGAACATAAGGTTGTAGTTGCCTTAGTTTTCCAAGGAAGAGTTAAAAAAAAGAAGGAAAGAAAATGAAATAGTTCCAAATGTGACCATTTCATCATCTCATGAAAGAGCATCTTCACACTCAAGAGGAGCTCATAAAACAGAGTAAGGGATGGAGCTGTGCAGTCACACACATGCGCACACGCGCACGCTGTCATAAAACAGAGACACAAAAAGACGTGTTCAAGTTTCACACAAACTTGTGTGGAGGCAACAGCTACTTCTCCCGAATCAGGAAGCGCTTTCTTTAAGACCCTGGGGGAAGCAGACGCCGTCACCAAGCCGGCTGCGTCTGGCAGCTCTCCTCCATGCGTGTCCTTTCCGCAGCTGACAGGCCAACCACCAAGCTCCGGCCCAGCCTCCCGCTCTGTTCTAGCATTGGACGCGGCCCCCACCTCGCGGCAGACGCTCCCCGGGGCCTAGGAGCTGCTGACAAAGGACCCCACCGGGCCTGGAGGCCTGGGGAGGGCGCAGGGCCCTGATCCCGCGGGCTGCAGCTGCGTCCGAGGCCCGCGCCGCACCCCGCCGCCAGTGCAGCAGCTGCAGAGGTGATGGCATGTTTCCCCCGCAGACCGGGGAAATGTGGGAGGGGGTACTCAACAGGAGAGGAGCGGGAGACACCCTGTAACAGCTTGAGACACGGTGACAGACACACACAGAGGTCCCCCTGACACCGCGGCATCCACGAGCTCGCCCTAAAATCTCAGGCTGTCTCAGACGGGAGCCGCTCCCGCCTGGGTCCCGGCGGGACATGTTCTACAGGCACGAGGGTCCCCACCCTGGGCTGTGACGTGGGGGGTGTGTGGGGGGAGCGGGCTGCACTTTCGCCCTGGAGCTAAACCAGCGTCTGGGCCTCGCTGTGCAAACTGAGCCCCGCGTGGACACCGAGCTCACGCCACGGACGTGCCCGGCTCTCAGCACCAGCAGCTCTCCGCCCCAAACCCCCGACCCCGAGCTGAGAAGCGGGAGGCTGCCCCAGCCGGGGCTCGGGGAGGGCTCACAGAGCCAGGAGGCTGGGGCAGGCGGGTGGCATGCTGGTAGGAGAGGCTCCCGAGCGCGCGCACCGGGCCATGTCCGGGCTGGTGCCCACGCGGGTCTATGTTCTGCCCCTCTGAAACGTTCAGACGCAGAGCGCTGGTGGCCTGGGGCTGCTCCTCCGCCAGAGAGGCCGCGCTGCCATCGGCCAGCCTCCCGGGGGGTTGAGACCCAGCCCTCCTCCCCCGTGGGGCGCAGAGAGCACAGACACCGTGCAGGTCCGTCCCCACCCCAACCCCCCAAGGGGGACAGCACAGAGCTCACCAGCTTTTCCTGCCACAGGCCCCTTCACCAGGCCCCGCACTCACCAGCCAGCCCCCCGAATTTAGCCCACAAAGGGCAACTCAATTAATTTCCGCATTTTTGCAGCCTGACCTTGGACTTAATGCATTTTCAAAGGCCACCTTTCCAGAACAGAACCGTTTCATGGACAAACACAGAGGGCTTTGCTGAAAGCTGAACCAGCTGTGTGGTGGTTCCCTTTACTCACCGTATTCTTCTGGGACTTGCATTCCAAAAAGCCCCAGGGACTTCAGTTTCTCTAAAGTTTCATCTGGGATTTTTCCCTCCTGGTCAATTTTTCGAGAGTCCACTGCCAAGAGGAAATATTTTGATTAAACAACATATAACCTATGTGTATACAAACAGAAGTAAAGAGAACAATTGTATTTCACATATGTTAATGCTGTATATTACACCACCATCAACAGCAACTTCAAAACTGGAGACTCTCTAGCCAAGGTCACTTCCGTTTGACTGCACCTCACTAGCCTAGCAAGCACTGCACTTCAGAGGGCCTCCAGTGCGCACGATGGTTCCCTGCATAAACCTGCAGCAAGCTAGGATGCGCGAGACCTAACCTCTTCTGCCATCTACCTAGAAAGAATTCAGAGTAACGCTAGTAAAGATGATCCAAGAACTCGGAAAAGAATGGAGGCATGGATCGAGAAGATACAAGTGTTTAAGGACCTAGAAAAACTAAAGGACAAACAAACACTGACGAGTGAGACAAAACCTGAAATGAAAAAGACACCACAAGGAACAAACAAACAGGATAAGTGAGGCAGAAGAACGAAGAGGTGGGCTGGAAGATAGGCCAAGAAGGAGTGGCAGGATGTATTTAAAGTGACAAAAGGAAAAAACCTACAACCAAGATTACCGTCCCTAGCAAGGCTCTCATTCAGGTTTGACAGAGACATCAAATGCTTTACAGATAAGCAAAAGCTGGAGAATTCAGCACCACCAAGCTAGCCTTATGACAAATGCTAAAGGAACTTCTCTAAATAGGAAACAAGAAAAATACCCACAAAAACAAATCCAAAACAATTAAGAAAATGGTAATAGGAACACATAGATGGATGATTACGTTGAATGTAAATGAATTAAATGCTCTAACCAAAAGACACAGATTGGCTGAACGGATTAACCAACAAGACCCAATATATGCTGTCTACAAGAGACTCACCTCACACCTAGGGACACATACAGACTTTGAAAGCAAGGGGCTGGAAGATGGTATTCCATGCAAATAGAAATCAAAAGAAAGCTGCAGCAGCAATACTCATACCAGATGAAACAGATTCTAAAATGAAGACATGCAGGAGACAAGGAAGGACACTACGAAATGACCAAGGACCCAACCCAAGACGACGTAACAGCTACGGGCGCTCATACGCCCAACAGAGGAGCACCCGATGCACAAGGCGGACGCTAGCGGCCATCAAAGGGCAAGTCGGCAGCGACCGGCGTCCCGGGGGCCACAGGCGTTCACGGACACCTTAGCACACACTGGCGGTGTCGCGTCTCGGCCGTCGCTTTCAGGCTCAGGAGCTGAGGGCACTTCGGTGCTCCGTGGCACGTGGGATCTTAGTTCCTGAAACAGGGACGGACCCTGAGTCCCCTGCCCGGAAGGTGGGCTCCTAACCACGGGACCACCAGGGAAGTCCCCAGTGAGGGACCTTCGCACCCCCTTCTACCCATGAACAGATCATCCGGACAGAACCCGAACAAGGAAACACGAACCTTAAATGACACATTACACAGACAGACTTAACTGATATTTAATGTCAATAAAATTGAAGGAATTCTGGAAGGAATGTCCTTCCCACAGCAGCAGAATACATTTTCTTCTCAAGTGCGCCTGGAACACAGGCCAGGATGGAACCCATCTTGAGTCACAGACCAAGCCGCAGTACATCTTCTGGAGCCCCATACCACGGTCAGATGTGTGCGGTTTGTACGAAGGCTCTGTAACCCAGAACCCAGGCCATCTCCGGAGCTGACTGAGCCCCACAGCAACAGTTGCCCTGAGCCCCCACCCCTTACTGGCCAGTTCCCTGACCCCATATTAGGTGAAGACACCTACTCTAACCAGTCACCGAATGCCACCCTTCCAGCAGCAATTTCCTTTGTCCTGAGACGATAAAAATTGGCCAGTAACCCGGGAAATGCATCGGCTCCCCGTGAGCCAGCCCGCTGCTCTAAGAGCGTCTCCCGCGCCAGTGAGCGCTGTTCTCCTCTCCTTGCGCCTCGTGTCTGGAAATTCTTTTCCAACTTGTGCACAGACCACGACATTTGGGGGCCCATACGTCTCCTGGCGATTCCCCCTCTGACTCTCCTTTACTCTCTCACTTCTTTTTCCTCAAACCCTCTGGTAATAGGCGAGTGGCTGTGGAAGCAACTGAGACACTCTGGCCAGGGTTACTCTGCGGGGCCCCCGCAGCTGCCACCGGAGCGAGGGAGACACCCCCTCCCCTCCCTCACTCATCAGGGGAGGCTGTGCTGTGTGTGTGGCCGGCCGCTCGGTTGTGAGGCTGTGCTGTGTGTGTGGCCAACTCTGGGCGACCCCGGGGCTGTAGCCCGCCAGGCTCTGTCCGTGCGATTCTCCAGGCAAGAACACTGGAGCAGGTGGCCATGCCCTCCTCCAGGGGAGTTTCCCGACCCAGGGACTGAACCCAGGTCTCCCCCACTGCAGGCGGATTCTTTACCGACTGAGTGTGTGGGCATGAGTCCGGCGCTTAGAAGCCATTAGGATGCCGTTGCTTGAAGATCTGAAAGACAGGATTAGGGGATCACAGAACAGACGAGGCTATCAGACCACAGGCCCCCGGCAAGACAGCTTCTGTGCACGGCCAGGCACATACTGGTTCAGGCAGAATACCGAGCCTGCTCCTCGTGGCTGCCGCCTTACCAGGACTACAAGCTGCATTCCTCAGCCTGTTTTCTCTGCTACTTTCACGTTTCCCCCTTCGGTCTGGATTCATTTCCTGGAGGCCAAGAGCTGCCTCTGAGGCATCCCAAAGAGGGCCTTCCACATTTCAGGCAATCACCAAATCATGAGGCATCCAGCCGCTTCTGGGGTCTCTTTCCTGTCTTTCCTGGCCAAGTCGCAGGGCGCCTGGTCGTCCAGTTCACGTCTTAGCTTCGTGCTCGAGGGTCACCGCTCACTGTCAGACGTAACGGTCGGGACACCCAGCCATGCGTGCCACTAGTCACGTGGTGCCTCAGTCACGCAGAGGGCTCACGGGGGCAAGACAAGCCTGTCTGTGGCTGGTGACTCTCAGTAACCCCGTCCTCCAGCATACAGGCTGCACGTGGGTTCTGGTAAGTCTCAGACTCATCCCCTTGGCTATATTCTCAGGAACTAGAAAAACTTTGGCCCTGCAAGCCTGGAAGAGAAAAGGCTCCCTTTCTTCTGCATGAAGCCCGGCCTCGGCGCAGCTGAGGGACCAGGAGGAACAGCCTCTCACTGGGACACAAGTAACAGTCCTCCTGAGCTCTAGTGCCGGAAACCAGGGGACGGCGCAGGGGCCCCGCCTCCCGGCTCACAGCCCCCTTCAGAGCCCGCGTCGGAGGGGCTCAGGGCGCCCGTGCCCTTCTGCTGCGGCTTCACCCCCGCGGCCCCTCCCCGCCATATCCCCTCCACCACATCTTCTAAAAAAACTCCCATACTTTAAAGAATCCTCTTCTATCAGTGCGGTGGGGTGGCGGTGGGGGAATCAATGTTTCCCAGCTCCTTCAAGTTCCCTCAGTCCTTCAGAACCTTTGGATCAAACTAAGACCCGCACCTCCGAGAGGGACTATCTGTGCTGGGATAACATCTTATCAGTCAGTCTGCCCCTGCTATTAGGGCCATTCTCTAGATCACTCGCTTTAAATTTTGGCTATGAGACCATGATCAGGGAGGGAAAAAAGACAGCACGGCTGTGATCTTCTTCAGACTCTGGAGAAAGCGGCTTGAAATGAAACCTTGTAGACATCGCAAAACCGGTTCTTTCTGCATATGCAATTAGAAAAAAGCTAGCATGTTGAAATACTTTAAGCTCTAACCTGAGAAAACAGAAGCATGCCTAGGAAAAAGCCTGAAGTTAACTCTTCTCAATCCTTGATATATACAGCGCACTTTGCCTAAGACTTCAGCCTTGGGTAAACGAGTAGACCTTCAAGTTAAGAAAAAAGGTGGTGTGGGGGCAGAGACACGAGATCTCTGTCTGGATTAGTATGTGTCTTTAATATCGCTGAGGTTAATTTGTAAATGAGCTCAGATTTAACTGATCTAAGGAAAAGTAAGTGCTTACAAATCAAATAATTCTAAATGAAGTTCAGGTTCATGTGAACTGGGAAATACTCAACATTAAACTAATACTTGGGGGCACTCTTTCTGCCCCCTTCTGATGTCTAAGTCAGAATCTTTCTCTGTCTCCTTTATGCTTTAATAAAACTTTATTACACAAAAGCTCTGAGCGATCAAGCCTCATCTCTGGCCCCGGATTGAATTTGTCTTCCCCTGCGTCTTTGCATGATTCAGCAACAACCTTTCATCTTGGGGCCTCGTCCGGGATTCTGCAGGACAAGATGGGAGCTAACAATTCCAGCCTCAGTCCTTTGAACTGTATCCTGAAAAACTGGGATAGATTTGATCCCCAGGGCTTAAAGAAGATACACCTGGTCTTCCTATGTGATACTGCCGAGGCCACGGTA
This sequence comes from Capreolus pygargus, assembly GCA_012922965.1. Taxonomy (NCBI): domain Eukaryota; kingdom Metazoa; phylum Chordata; class Mammalia; order Artiodactyla; family Cervidae; genus Capreolus; species Capreolus pygargus. The sequence continues at coordinate 7,136,268 of SNSB01003526.1, read as the reverse complement.
TCCACTGGAGGGTGGCGAACGGTGGCCAGTTGGAGGGTCTCTTAAGTATAATACTGTTTTACAATTAGACCGGTTCTGTAGAAAACAAGGGAAAAGGGTAGAAGTAGCCTATGTGTTGCCCTTTTTCTCCCTGGGAAATATGCCAGACTTGGGTCCAAGGGTGCAGATTTGGGTGTGACTCCTTCAGCTCCCCCGCCCTCCTACTTCGCTAGGTGAGATGGAGGACAGGAGACAAAGAGGCGAAGAAAAGCAGGTTTCTCCAGTCTATCCCTGGCATCACATGCGCAGAGCAGCCAGACAGACTGAGGAACAGCCACACAAGCTGTTGCCTCTTCATGAAGCACCCAGCGGGAGAAATAATCAGTCTATGAGAGTTAATAAGCCTTTTTCTTATCAAGAAATACAAAGAATCAAGGAGGATCTGGGAGACTATTTAGAGGACCCAGAAAAATATACTAGAGCTTTTAAAGGTGTTACTCTGCTTTATGACCTTACTTGGAAGGATGTGATGTGTATCTTGGGACAAACGCTGACTTCCGACTCAAAAACTTGAGTTTTGGGAAAAGCAGTTGCTTATGGAGATGAATGGTTTGGTATGGAATCAGTAGGGAAGAGGGAGGACGAGATAACTGCCCTCCCCACTGCGAATCAGGCGGTCCCAACTACAGAACCAGACTTGGGGCTACAACACAGCTAAAGGAAGATGGGGTCAGAGTCGTTTTGTCAGATGTGTCCTTGCAGGACTCAGGCAGTTGCGTGCTAAGCCTTTAAACGATGGCGAATTGGGAAGCACAGAACAGGAGGAGAAGGCAGCTCCTGGTAGATTCCTAGACAGACTGAGAGAAGCCCTTCGCAGATTCACTGAGATTGATCCCAAAAGTGAAGAGGGAAAAGTGATCTTAAAGGGTAGATTTCTCAGTCAGTTGGCCCCAGATATCCGCCATAAGCTATTAAAACGGGCGCATGGACCAAATCAGTCTTTAGATAATCTGTTACAACTGGCTCAGACAGTCTATCATGGTAGGGAATATGAGGAAAAGAAAGAAAGGCAGAGAAAGACAAAGGAACAGGTGGAAGCCCTCGCAATGGCTGTGAGAACCGTTCTTAAACAGCCTGAGAAAACTGCCCCGAGGGACCCAGGTGAAAAGGGACGGGCTTGCTCTTGCTGTGGAAAGGAGGGGCACCTCAAGCGGGATTGCCCTCAGGCCTCTAAGCCGCCCCTGCTTCATGTCCAGTCTGCAAGGGACCACCCTGGAGGAGAGACTGCCCCCAGAGGCGTAGGTCTCAGGGGTCTGACTCTCAAGACCATCAGGACTGAAGGTGCCCGGGGGTCCCCACACAAGCTCCCGTCCTAATTACACCTGAGGAGCCCTGGGTATTGATAACAGTGGGGGCCAATCCGTTGATTTCCTTTTAGATACTGGGTCAACTTACTCCGTGCTTACTGAAGCCCCTGGCCCACTTTGTTCCTGATCCGACTCTGTATCGGGACTGTCTGGACGAGCCAAAAGATGGGCCTGATAATCTATGTGAGCCTGCTTCTGCTGACTCCAAAAGTCTTCAGTCTGCCGTTTGTTCCTCAAGACAATCCCTTCCTGTCCTGGGCTCATTCCTAGGCTGAATTCCACAACCAGTCTAACTGCTGGTCTGTGGAGTGCTCCCCTCTTCATCAGTGGAAGGCTTCCCGTGGTGGACACCTCCACTTCAAGGAAAAGACTCTCCAAGTCTGCAAACGCCTCAACAACGGTCGCGTGAGATGCCTCTTCTGAAACTGATGACACCTAGCAGCCTTAAGACGGACTGACGCAACCATGGGCATAACGTGACTTCTCACTTTGATCAAGTAAGATCTTACTACATCTGTTATAAGGTTTTCAACGAGGAAAGGCACTGGATGTGAAGAGAAGTCTCAGGAAAGAAAATGTAAATGAGTTAAGAGCTCTGGGTAATTTACGTTTGCCAATGGTTCATGGTTACTGAAGGAAAGCAGAATGTGTCTGTTTACCTTAAAAGGCTTTAAGAAATGGAGTGATATTTTATTAAGGGAAAAGGAAGTAGGTCTGACTTCAGTTCAGTCGCTCAGTCGTGTCCGACTCTTTGCAACCCCATCGACTGCAGCACGCCAGGCCTCCCTGTCCAGCACTAACTCCCGGAGCCTGCTCAAACTCATGTCCATTGAGTCGGTGATGCCATCCAGCCATCTCATCCTCTATCGTCCCCTTCTCCTGCCTTCAATCTTTCCCTTTCAGAACAGGCAAATAAACTGATGAATATGGAAAGTGAAAAAGGCGCATGGAAAGTGGACCCCAAGAAAAGTAGGGTGCAAGGTACAAGTTATCTTGAGACATTGAACTGCCTTTGAAATCTTTTATCGCTACTTTGACTAAGTGAATAGCTATTATTTCACGATGAATATAAGCCCGTACCAAACTGGAACTTTCTCTATTAAGAGAAAAAAGTTTTCTTGGAATGCAGATTTTGAAACAGACTGTGAATTTCTTTGCCTTTAAGTGATTTGTACTTACCTTTAAAACCTTTTGTTACTTTGGTAAAATAACAACTATTTCACAATGATCTATGAAGATTATGGTACATGTAGGTAAAGCTCATTCTGCTTTTTAAAAAATTAACCCCTTATTGTCAGACTGTTGCTATCCTGATGTCCTTACAACACAATGGCCTACTCCTAAACGAGCTAATTTAAAATGAATGAACAGTGACTGTAGATCAGTCAGGGTTATAGGATATCCAAGACAGCCACTTGGTCTTTGCTGGTTCCCAGACAGACTTTTTTTTTTTTTAATGGGATAAAGCCTTCCTCAGTTGCAGGGTTAATGCCCTTACAATGAAAAAAAGAAAAAGGTTAAAAATGTGTCTTCTACTTATAGAGTATACTTTCTACAACCTCCAGTGCTCAAGGCACTTAACTGGACAAATCCTTCAAGCCTTAACAGAAACTTCACAAATTTCTTAAAACCATCAATGTCACCATCATCTTCAATCATCAGGCAAGGACAACAGAACAGATTAATTACATGGGATGATTATAATTTTCATGAATTTTTGTCTGACATATTATTGCCGTTCAGTCGCGTCCGACTCTGCGACCTCATGGACTGCAGCACGCCAGGCTTTCCCTGTCCATCTCCAATTCTCAGAGCTTGCTCAAACTCATGTCCATTGAGGTGTCCTCCTGCCTTCAATCTTTCCCAGCATCAAGGTCTGACACATTACTGGCTTCTAATCTTTGTTTTTAGATATAAAGAAGCTCTTCTCTTCAAGTTACTTATGGTTTAAAACAATGTGGTAATTTACACCTGTGGATAAAAATAAAACATGTTTCTCTGTTTCTTGTCTCTACAGAAATTAAACACATTTGGGTTCTGAACAGTCTTATGAGGTAAATAAAGGACTGTCTACAGAAATCTCAAAGTATTTTGGAGACCTCTAGAAGAGAAAATGGAGAAGGCAATGGCACCCCACTCCAGTAGTCTTGCCTGGAAAGTCCCATGGGTGGAGGAGCCTGGTGGGCTAGTCCATGGGGTCCCTAAGAGTTGGACACAGTTGAGCGACTTCACTTTCACTTTCCACTTTCATGCACTGGAGAAGGAAATGGCAACCCACTGCAGTGTTCTTGCCTGGAGAATCCCAGGGACGCGGGAGCCTGGTGGGCTGTGGTCTGTGGGGTCACACAGAGTCGGATACGACTGAAGCGACTTAGCAGCAGAAGAGAACAACCCCCAGACAAAACCTGACAGCAGACCTTTGGCATGGCTTTCCCGGCCTCGAGAGGCCTCTGGGAAATTTAGTTTGAAACCTATTCTGAGGAATAAGAGTCATTATAGAAAAGCTACGTGTTCATCGGGCCAGACTTATTTTCAAAATAAATTATCTTCACTGTGCTTAACAAAAATGGGGGTAAATAAAAATTATGTTCCACTAGCCAGAGCAGCAATGAAAGACTTCAGAGGCAGTTCAGTGTCTCAAGATAACTTGTACCTTGCACCCTACTTTTCTTGGGGTCCACTTTACAAACGCCTTTTTCAATTTCTATATTCATCAGTTTATTTGCCTATTCTGAAACAGCCACCTGTAAGTCAGACCTACTTTCCTTTCCCCTTAATAAAATGTCATTCCATTTAAAGCTTTTTAAGTTAAAAACACACATGCTTGGCAACCTTTCTACTTCTATTCATCTTTGGGCCATTTATCTTTACCCTTCTTGTTAATTTTATTGCTTCTCAGTTCAGTTCAGTCGCTCAGTCGTGTCCGACTCTTTGCAACCCCATGGACTACAGCACGCCAGGCCTCCCTGTCCATCACCAACTCCCAGAGTTTACTCAAACTTACGCCCATTAAGTCAATGATGCAATCTGACCGTCTCATCCTCTGTCATCCCTTTCTCCTCCTGCCTTTAATCTTTCCCAGCATCGGGGTCTTCTCCAGTGAGTCAGTTTTTCACATCAGGTGGCCAAAGCACTGGAGTTTCAGCTTCAACATCAGTCCTTCCAATGAATATTCAGGACTGATTTCCTTTAGGATGGACTAGTTGGATCTCCTTGCAGTCCAAGGGACTCTCAAGAGTCTTCTCCAAAGCCACAGTTCAAAAGCATCAATTCTTTGGCGCTCAGTTTTCATGATAGTCCAACTCTCACATCCATACATGACTGCTGGAAAAACCATAGCCTTGACTAGATGGACCTTTAGGCAAGGTAATGTCTCTGCTTTTTAATATGCTGCCTAGGGTGATCATAGCTTTTCTTCCAAGGAGCAAGTGTCTTTTAATTTCATGGCTTCGGTCACCATCTGCGGAGATTTTGGAGCCCAAGAAAATGAAGTCTCTCACTATTTCCATTGTTTCCCCATCTATTTGCCATAAAGTGATGAGACTGAATGCCATGATACATTAAATTAACTTTAAAAATGCCTTCCAACATTAAAAACAAATTACCAATACAGGTAACATTCTATTTCTTGATGTGGATGTATTCATTGCATAAAACTGCTACAACTAAACATTCATGAGACCTAAACTTTCCTGGAGGCATTTACTAAACTTGAATTTTTGATTTACTACCTGTACCTTCTAGAAAGTAAGAGAACAAACACGTAACTGCCATTATTATCCTGAAACGTTTGGCAACACACCAGACTCGAAGCAGTCTCTGGACCCAGTCCCAGTGTTCAGAACCACCCTCTTTCCCCAGAGTCCACAGGTTCTGAGAAAAAGTCAGTTTGTCAACTATGAAAACATGTTCAGCAAAGGAAAACTCAACCATCCCTGCGTTAGGTCTGCAATTGCAGACTTTCATTTGAGTCAAGTTCAAGTGTTCCCATAAGCTGCCAACAAATTAAACTTCATCAACTATTATAAACCATAAAAACAACCATAACCATGCCTCTAAATTTTCATACACATGCGTCACCAATGAGAAATACAGGTTCCCCAAATGGAGTGCAAATCCCTCGTTTTTTTACTTTCACAACTTTACTGGTGTATGTAATTGGCACGTAATGAACTGCACAAACAGAGAATAGTTTTTTGAGTTTTGAGATCTGTTCGCCCATGAAACTGTCCCCACATTCAACAAAAAACTTTCCATCCAGACTTCCTGGTGTCCGTCTGAGATCAATCCTTCCCTGTCTCCATCCCCAGGCAAGCACTCATCTTTTCGTCTATGGATTAGTTTGCATTTTCGAGTTTTACATACATGGGATCACAAAGTATTTTGTTGGTCTGGTCTCTCTGATTTGGCATAATTGTTCAATGGCCAATGTGTGAGTATGAAATTGTTTACTTATTCACCCCTCGAAGGACATCTGGGTCATTCCCAGTTGGGGGCCCTCAGAAGGAACATCTGTATTCAGGTTTTGGGGCTGTGACATGTACTGCATCTGGAGGTATGTACTGCACTCTGCTAGTATGCTCAACTTTTAAGAAAGTGTTCAAAAACAGGCTGCCTTAGCATACAGCGTGCCGAGGACATGGAGAAGAGCCGTGTCACTAGTAGAAGAGAACCAGCCGAAGCCTGTGCATTGTCAACAGGGGAACACCACCCCCTGGGGGTGAAAGCTGGTTCTGGAGGAAGAGAAGCAAAAAAAAACTACTTACTTACGAAGGACAGAAACACCTATAATATGTACAGAAACATGTACAGCATAGTTGTGGCATTACAATTTCACAAAGGGAGACTTCCCGGGTGGCCCGGTGGTTAAGAATCCAGCTGCCAATGCAGGGGACACAGGTTCAGTCCCTGGTCTGGGAAGATCCCACATGCCTCGGACTAACTGAGCCCATGCGCCTACAGTCCATGCTCTGCAACAAAAGAAGCCACGGCAATCAGAACCCCATCATCGCAACGAAGACCCAGCGCAGCCAGAACTAGATAAATGAATAAGCAATTTTAAAAAATGCCACAGAGGAATGCAATTAGGGTAATGGGAAATGAGAGAGCAGTAATAACGAATAAAAATGTAGAGAAACACTGCCCTCCAGGCTGCTCTGCTCCTTCTAACACTTAAAAGCAAGTCTTGAATGGGTCAAACTGAAATCTACAAGGACCGACAGGCAACAGAAAACTACGAGGCACATGAAGCAGCAGGGAAATATGAGTGCAGACAAGAATAAAAAAAAAATCAGTCAACTGATTGTGACCCAGAAATAACAAAGATGACAGCAGACAAGAGTATTACAAGAGTTATAACTAAATTTTAAATTCTCAAAAAAGTAGAAGGAAATATGAGCATAGTAAATAGAGATATAGGAGGGGAAAAAAAGTCAAATCAAACTGCCCAGAGATGAAAGACCACTTAAGATGAAAAACTCTGGATTGGATTAACAGTAGATCAAATACTAGGGGAAAAAAAAATAGTGAACAGAAAACATAACAATAAAAACTACACAAAATGAAAGACAAAAAAATAACTGAGCATCAGTGAATTGTGGGACAACCTCAAGCAGATCGCTCTCTATCTATGTATAATCTCCAAGGGGGAGGAGCGAATGGGGGAATGTGCTATGGCTGGTGATAAAACAAGTTTAAAGAAATCTAATGGTCAAAAACATACCAAAGTTGATAAACACTATAAACGCAGAGATCCAAGAAGTTCAAAGAACCCCGAGAAAAATGGGAAGAAAACTATACTAACATCAATTTTTCTAAAACCACTCAAAAGCATCCAGAGACAAAGACACAACACATGGGAAAAAAACAAAGATAAAATGGTAGCAGGCTTCCCTGGAGGCTCAGCTGGTAAAGAACCCGCCTGCAACTCGGGAGGAGACCTGGGTTTGATCCCTGGGTTGGGAACATCCCCTGGAGAAGGGAAGGACTACCCAGTCCAGTGTTCTGGCCTGGAGAACTCCATGGACTGCCGTGGACTGGATTATACAGGTATAAAATCACGTTAAAAGATTCCTATATCCAAAACCAGTGAAAAGGCAGAGACGGGGAGTGTGAGATGGGTAGGCGGGTCACCTGTCCGGCGAGGGTGAGGCTACAGTTCTGGTGTGACATGGTACAGTACACACAGAAGCAGGGCTGTAACATCGTACACGCGAAACATACGATGGTATAAACCAATAAATATACATTAAAAAAGGCCAAGACTGACAAACGGTATTTTTAAATGCTGCCCATATGAAATCACCTTATCATTTTTATTTTTAAATAATTTTAAAGAAAAGTCACAAAAACAGTATAGAGTTCCCGGGTACCTTTCATTCAGCTTTTCCTAAGAAAAGCCTAGAGAATCACGGGGAAACCACCACAATTAAGAAATTGACAGTCATACAGTATCACTAACTAAATTACAGAATTAATTTGAATTTCACTGGCTTTCCCACTGACGCCCTGTTTCTGGCCTGGGACCCAGTCCAGAAGCCACACTGTATTTGGCGGTCGTGTCCCCTTAGTATTCTCCGGAGTGAACCCAAGGATACAAAAGAGGGTACTCCATGAGGACCAAGGAGAACTATCCTGACAATGCAGGAGTCCTTCAGGGTTCAAAACCCAGGCAGAGTATTTCACCACGTCAAAAGAATAAGCAGGAAAAAACCCAATCATCTTCAAAGAGGCAGAAAAAACACTGGACAAAATTCAACACAATTTACATTGAAAACCCTCCACAAACCAGAAGCAAACTTCCTTAACCTGGTTCAGGGCACATACAAAAAACATACAGCTAACATCATACCTAAGGTAAAAGACTGAAGGCTTTCTCGTTAAAATCCGGCACAAGGCAGGGAAGTTTGCTCTGACCACTCCTATTCGACGTGATGGAGATGTCAGCCAGTGAATCAAGCAAAGAAAAGAAGGAAAGCCGGATTGGAACGGAAGACATGGAACTGCCCTCATCACCAACAACGAGACTGTCCAGGCACTAAACGCTCCAGGCCCAGCCAAAAGCACTGTGAGCCGCTCAACGAGCGTAACAGGCTGCAGGGTACGAGACCAACACGCAAAAACCAACTGGACTCACTGAGAGGGTGCATCAAGGGAGCTGAACATGTGAACGTCTTCTGCATCCGGCAAAGGCAAAGTACAACTACAAGATAGCACCGCACGTCTATCAGAATGGCTACAGGTTTTAAAACTTTTTTTTTTTTAATAAACAAAACCAGTGACAACACCAGATCCAGGCAAAAAGGCACAGAATCTAGAATATATTGCTTCTGGGAACATAAAATAGTACACAGCACTCTGAAAATAATGAAACACACACACTACCTCAAGACCCAGCAACCTCACTCCTGGCCACTTATCCCGGAGAGATGAACACATGTTCACACAAAGCTTGAACACAAATGTACACAGAAGGTTTACTCATAAGAGTCCCCAAACTGGAAACAACCAAGGTGTTCTTAAGCTTCAGAACAGTCAACAAACTGCGGTAACAGGTACACAGAAAACTGCTGGTGCTGCTGAGTCGCTCCAGTCGTGTCCGACTCCGTGCGACCCCACAGACGGCAGCCCCCAGGCTCCCCGTCCCTGGGATTCCCCAGGCAAGCACACTGGAGGGGGCTGCCATTCCTTTCTCCAACACATGAAAGTGAAGTCGCTCAGTCGTGTCCAACTCTTAGCGACCCCACAGACGGCAGCCCACCAGGCTCCCCGTCCCTGGGATTCCCCAGGCAAGAGTGCTGGAGCAGCAAAAAAGCACAACCCACTGACACAGAGCAACAAACAGAAGAGTTACACAGGGTGAAAGGCCAATCCGCACAAGGTTTGCACACATTGCTTGCTGCTGTAGCTCCATCACGGTCCCAGTGATAGTGTTTTTTAAATAACAAGATATACAAAGGGAGAAGAGACTAGTGGTCCCCAGAAGCTGGGGGAGGAGTGGGCAGAGGGGGCTACGGACATCAGAGGAGCGTGTGAGTGAGTCCTGTGACGGAGCTGTCGTGTCATGATCTGCACACGTGCCCGAAGCACACAGCACGCGCACACTCAGCAAGCGCGGAACGGGCACAACCTGCAGGCAGCCTGCTGTCCAGTTCCTGGCCACGATGAAGGACGGGCCCGCACAATGCATTCCGTAAAGGTGAGCCCTGGGAGAAACGGACAGGGTGAAGGGCAAACTACCTTAAAGCGACCAATGTCATCATGACACTTGGCATACTGCACACATGCTAAATTTCAGGAGATAACCCTCAGGTTGAAGTAAGAAATCTTCACAAAACACCAGCATCTCCTGAAGTTCCATTAAAACTGATGTTCAAAGGCAAAAAACTAAGACACAATGGGATATATTTTATTTTCATCTTGTTTATAGTTCCTATATCTCCTTTCACAAGTGTGAATTTCTTTTACATATGAAGTAAACAAAATATAGATTATGAAGAAAAATCCCAGAAATAGGAAGTATGTACAGAAAAATGTTAACTTTCATACCACTGTAAAAATAATATGTAAAAAAATCAACTGTATTTCTACATACAAACAACAAATAATCAGGAGTCAAAATTTCTAAAAATACCACTCACGATAATACCAAAGAATTTTAAATACTTATGGATATATTTTTACAAACCCTCAAAAAATAACAAGGGTAAGTTGAGAAACCATCAGAAGCTTCGTGTAAAATTCGCCCACACTCTATGCACTGACCACAACAACAGAAAATGCTGGTGAGAGAATTAAGAATCAAGTGGACGGGGAGATATTCCACAACCGCGGATCTGAAAATCCAGTACCGTCACATATCTGAATTCTCCCTGAAACTGATTTACGGGCTTACTGTAAGCCCAATCATACACAGGCCTTTTGTTGAAGCTAAAAAGCTGATTCTAAAATTCAGGAGCCGACGTGAAGGACCCAGAGGAGCCAAACGACCTCAGAAGAGAACAAGCTGGGGGACGAACACTGCCGGGCTTCAAGCCTGAGACGAAGCTCAGTGTAAACGACAACTTAACATGTGCATGAAGAGAGGATTCAAAAACAGACCCACGCAGAAAATGGTTCATTGATTTTTTCCACCTTTTCATACTGTGGCAAAATATACATATAGTTTACTACCTTAACCAGCTTTTTAAAAAAAAGAAATTTACTTTTTGGCTGTGTTGGGTCTTAGTTGCAGCGACTGGGCTTCTCTAGCTGTGGCATTTGGGTCTGGAGCACTCAGGCTCAGCAGCTGTGTGGTGCATGGGCTTAGCAGACCCATGGCCAGTGGGATCCTCGCTTCCCAACCAGAAACTGAGTCCGCGTCCCCTGCATTGGAAGGTGGATTCTTAACCACCTGACCATCAGAGAAGTCCCGTGTTGCATGTATCAATTGTTCATGTCTTTTTAATGCTGAGGAGTACTTCCTCATATGCATATACCAAAATTTGTTTATCCATGCACCTATTAATTGACATTTGGTAGGTATCCAGACTTTTGCATTGCAATCCTCTATAATGAGATCAAACTGTCAACATTCATTGGATCACAGAAAAAGAAAAGGAATTTCAGAAAAACATCTCTTTCTGCTTCATTGACTATGCTAAAGCCTTTGACTATGTGGATTACAACACTCTGGAAAATTCCTGAAGAGATAAGAATACCAAACCACCTTCCCTGTCTCCTGAGAAACCTGTACACAGGTCAAGAAGCAGAACTGATGCTTTCGTATGGTGGTGCTGGAGAAGACTCTTGAGAGTCCCTTGGACTGCAAGGAGATCCAACCAGTGCATCCTAAAGGAAGTCAATTCTGAATACTCACTGGAAGGACTGATGCTGAAGCTCCGATACTTGGCCACCTGATGCAAAGATGCTGAAGCTGGAAAGACTCAGAGCAAGAGAAGAACGGGGCGACGGGATGAGACAGTTGGTGGCGTCGCCGACTGAATGGGAGCGAACTCTCGGAGATAGTGAAGGGCAAGGAAGCCCGGCCTGCTGCAGTTCAAGGGGTCACCAAGTGTCGGCCGCGACTTAGCAACTAAACAGCAAGAAGCAGTAGTTATTGATAGAATCAGACATGGAACAATGGACCAGTTCAAAATTTGGGAAGAAGTACAAGTCTGCTTATTTAACTTTTGTGCAGAGTACATCATACAAAATGCCGGGCTGGATGAATCACAAGCTGGAATCGAGACTGCTGGGAGAGATGCCAACAACCTCAGACACGCAGATGGTACCACTGAAATGGCAGAAAGTGAAGAGGAACCAAAGAGCCTCTAATGAGGGTGAAAGGGGAACACGAAAAAGCTGGTTTAAAAGTCGACATTCAAAAAACTAAGATCAGGGCATCCAGTCCTATCACTTCATGGCAGACACTAATAAAAGGGGAAAAGTGGAAACAGTGACAGATTTTATTTTCTTGGGCTCCAATATCACTGTGGATGGTGACCACAGCCACAAAATTAAAAAATGGTCCCTCTTGGAAAGAGAGCTATGACAAACCTAGACAGCATATTAAAAAGCAGAGACACTACTTTGTCAACAAAGGTCCATCTAGTCAAAGCTATGGTTTTTCCAGTAGTCATGTACAGATGTGAGAGCTGGACCATAAAGAAAGCTGAGTGCTAAAGAACTGATACTTACAAATTGTGGTGCTGGAGAAGACTCTTGAGAGTCCCTTGGACTGTAAGGAGATCCAACCAGTCAATCCTAAAGGAAATCAGTCCTGAGCAAACTTTGGGAGATAGTGGAGGACAGAGGAGCCTGGCGTTCTTCAGTCCATGGGGTTGCAGAGAGTCAGACATGACTGAGCACCTGAACAAGGCATCGAGAGCTTAGCTGTCAAGAAAGGATGCTGTGAACATTTTTCTGTAAGTCTATTGCAGGCATGAGTTTACATTTCTCTTGGGGAAATATCCAGGAGGGCAGTGCCTGAATCATATGGCAGGTTTCTGCCAAACTCTAAGGAAGTGCCAGGCTGTTTTTTAAAGTGGTCGCCACCTCACACGCCCACTGGAGCCTTGGAGTCCCAGTCGCCCCACGTTTCCGCCAGCACAGCGGGGGAGGGCCCCATGGCTGGGGGCCGTGTTCCTGGGAACCTTCACACCCCGTCCAAGGGCTAACAGCCAGCACACGCTAAGCCAAAGGCGGCCAGCATCCAAACCAAAAACAGACCTCACAGCAAAAGACATTAAACCCACACATGCTACCCTCCAAGTCCCTCCAAGACTCCAGTAGGTTAACTGTTCCTCCCAAACTCACAGACTAGGGAAACATGAGCAAAACGAAGAAGGAAAGGAACCACTCGCAAATAGAAGACCGAGAGAATCCCCCTGCAAGAACTATAAAACAGACCTCTTCAGTCTAACAGACACTGATTTCAAAAAAGGAGATAAGGAGACTTATGAAGGAATTACAAAAGACTATCAACAGATAAGCAGATTAGTGCAGAAAGGAACTAGGATCCATAAGAAGGAGCCGAGAAAAATTAGAAAACTCATTTACTAAGACAGAAACTGCGCTCGAGGCAATAAACAGCAGAATGAATAACGCATCACAAAGAGTAAGTGACCTGGAAGACAGACTAGTGGGAACTACCCAATCAAAGCAGGAGACAGAAATTCAAATGGGGAAAAAAAGAGCACCGTTAGAGACCTATTGGACAATAAAAAGTGGGCAATCTGTGCATAATAGGGGCTCCAAAAGGAGAGAGAGAAGGGGATTGAAATGTGTCTGAAGAACTCACGGCTGGAAATTTCCGAAAGCTAAAGAAGGAAACAGCTGTCTAGGCATAGGAAGATAAACCCAAACAAACCTACCCCAAGACATAATAAAAGTGACCAAAGTGAAAGGCAAGGGGAAGATTCTAAAGGTAGAAAAACAGTTCTTTACAAGGGAACGCTCAGGGGGCTATCTGATTTCTCCACTGAAGCACCTCAGGCAAGAAGGGAGTGGCAAAACAGACTCAAAGCCTTGAAAAGAGAAAAACCTGCAATGTAGACTAATCTATCCAGCAAGATTATCATTTGGAATAGGAGAAATAGAGAATTTCTTAGACAAGCAGAAACCAAAAGAATATAGCAATACTAAACCATCCTAAAAGAAGTATTAAAAGGTCTTCTCTAAATAGAAAAGCAGCAGGAAGAAATAGGAAGGAGGAAATCACAAAAGGAAAATAAACCATTTAAATTAGCCAGTATATGGATTATAAAAAAAAAAACAAAACCTATTTGTGAAAGCAATGATAAACACAAGGAACAGCAAAAGGAAAAGCTTGAAGATGTAAAAACGGACATCCAAATCTTAAAATGTGAGGGATGAAAGTAAGAAAATGCTCTTTTCTAAAGAATGTGTTTGAACGTATATGCTATCAGTCTAAAGCCAGCAGATAAAGGAAGGGGCTAGCACAGCAGACAAACAGCAACCACAAAGCAAAACGTAGGACAGAATCACAAAAACTGCAAGAAGGAACACGGGCATGATATAGAAGGAAATCATCACACCAGGAGAAAAAGGAATGAAGGATCAGCTGCGAAACAAGGTTTGAAACGGCAATGCACATGTATCAATAATTACCTTAAATGTTAACGGTCTGGATGCTTCGTTCACAAGATACAGAGTGGCAGACTGCATAAAAAACAAAAGCCTGCAATATGCTGCCAACAAGAGGCCCACCTCAGGGCAAAGGACACACCTAGACTGAAAGGGAGAGGGCGGAGGGCACGAGCCACCTGGGGGCTTCTCTCGTCACAGAGAAACTGCCCCAGAAAGGCCAGCTTAGCAGTCAATTTTGCAAAGATAAAGGACAAGCTTCCAACAGCCCGGAAAACCAGGACAACCATTGCAGGGGTGGTCTATGAGGATGGCATAGTCTTTGGAGGACATACAAGGCGATTAAAGGTATGGTTGTTGTTGACAAGAACTGTCAAAAATACACTTCACATCTCCTAACAGCTACTGCCGTGGTCTGGGACTGCCGTGGTCCGGGACAGCTGTGGTCCGGGACAAGACGACCGAGCTCACCTCCTGCATCCTGAAGCTCCACTCCCCTTGCACGGGCTGCGTGGCGGCCAATCAGAGGTGGCCGCAGGCAGACGTTTTCCGGGCAGCAAGGTTACACGGGCGGCCCTAGCGCTGGGGGGAGATGTTACTCGACCTCACCTCTGCAGCCTGTGTTCTCAGAGCCAGCCGTTGAGTTGCCTTATATCACCGTGGGTTAAGGCTCCTTGAGCGCCATGGCCATGTTTGAAGGTAAATTTAGGACAGATATGGAGGAGGAGGAAGCCAAGAAGCTGGTGAGTGAAGCCAGAGCAGCTGGCACCCTCAGTGACTTGGGTTCTGGAAGTAACGTTGATCTCTCTGTCATCAGCAAGAGCAAGCTGGACTCTCTCCACCCGTACTCAGCGCCCAAAAAGAAGCGGGGCAGATGTGGCCAGTACGGGTGTGAGAAAGGACAACTACAGGCCTCAGTGAGAAGTCACTGCCCTGGAAACTGAGGTGCTGCAAGAAACAGTCCCAAGAGCGGACACTTCCTGAATGGGGCTGGCGGTGGCTGGTCACGGCTTGAGGAGGCTGGGGGCAACCGAGGCTTCCCCTGTAAGACGTCCGGCCAGTCTCTGCTGAGGAAACCCAATAAAAAACAACGACCCGAAGAAAGAAAAGAAAATGAGGGATGACAAAGGTATTTCATGTGAATGGAAATGACCAAAAAGGGAGCTGCAGTCCTCAGACAAAATGGACCGTGAAAGAGAGGGTTAAGAAAGTCAAAGGACACCATATAACGATAAGAAATCAATACACTCATCAACACATATGTGCCTGCTAGCAGGGCAGGCTTCCCAGGTGGCGATGGAAGAGACACGGGTTCAATCCCAGATCAGGAAGATCCCCGGAGAAGGAAATGGCAACCCACTCCACTATTCTTGCCTGGAGAATCCCAAGGACAGAGGAGCCTGGAAAGCTACAGTCCATGGGGTCGCAGGGTCGGACACCAGTGAAGCAACTGCGCACACACACACTGGAACACCCAAATATCTAAAACAAACCCTAACAGATACACAGGAATACAATAAGAGTAGGAAATTTTTTAATACCTCACTCACATCAAGGGACAGATCTTCCAGACCGAGAATCAATAAGGCAACAGAGGTCCTAAACGACCCAACAGAGGAATTAGACTTAACTGACATTTTCATGGCACTACATCCAAAAAACAGAATTCAAGCACACATGGAACATTCTCTAGAGCTGGTCACATCCTAGGGCACAAAATGAATGCTACGGACAGTTACATGCCCACAAATTCGACAACCTCAAGTTCAAAAGTATAGAAATTATTTCAAGCCTCTTTTCTGACCACAACGACATGAAACTAGAAATCAACCAAAGGAAAAGAAATGAAGAAAAAACAATTACATGGACACTAAACAACACGCTACTGGAAAACAAATGGGTCAAAGAGGAAATCATAAAGGAAATTACAAAATAGCTGAGACAAACGACAAGGGAAATAAAACCATACAAAATCTATGGGACATAGCAAAAACAGTGCTTAGAACAAAGTTCACAGCAATTCAGGCCTTGCTCTCAAAACAAGAAAAGTCTCAGGTAAACAATCTAACCTAAAAGAATTAGAAAAAGAAGAACCAAAAAAACCTAAAGTCAGCAGAAGATAGAAAATAATAAAGACCAGGGAGGAAATAAAGCAGAATCTAAAGAAACAATAGGGAAAAAGTCAATAAAACCAAGAGCTGGTTCTCTGAAAGGATATATAAAATAGAGAAACCTCTGGTCAGGCTCATCAAGAAGAAGAGAGAAAAAAATCCAAATAAACAATAAGAAATGAAAAATGAGAAATTTCAACCGACACGGCAGAAATAAGAGGGGAAAAACCTAAGAGGATGCTATGGACAACTACATGCCCACAGATTTGAATGGACAATTTTCTAGAAACATCAAAACTAAATAAAAAAATAGATCACCAAAACTAAATCAAGAAATAGACAATATGAACAGATCAATGATCAGAACTGAAATAAAATCTATAAAAATAAGCAAAAACTTCCTACAAACAAAGGTCCAGGAACAGATGGCTTCACAGGTAAATTCTGCTGCCAAACATGCAAAGAAGAACTTATACCAGTTCTCTCTCTTCTAAAGATTGAAGAGGGAACACTCCAAAGACATTCTATGAAGCCCCCATCACCCAGATAACAAAACACCACCAAGAAAAGAAAATTACAGACCAGTATCTTTGACGAACATAGACACAAAAACCTACCTAAAGAGACAAAACACCTATACTCGGAAAACTATAAGACACTCAGGAAAGAAATCAAGGATGACACAAACAGATGGAGAGATACACCATGTTGTGGAACTGGAAGAATATTACAAAAATGAGTATACTACTCAAAGCAATCTACAAATTCGATGCAATCTTTATCAAACTACCAATGGCATTTTTCACAGAATTAGAACAAAAAATTTTGCAATTTGTAAGGAAATGCAAAAGACCCCCGAATGGCTAGAGGACTCTTAAGAAATAAAAACGGAGGTGGAGGAATCAAGCTTCGACTTCAGATTTTTTTTTTTTAAGACTTCAGATTATACTACAAAGTTACAGTAATCAAAACAATATGGTACTGGCACAAAAATAAAAATATATATTAATGGAATAGGATAGAAAGTCCAGAGAAAAACTCACACATTTATGGTCACCTAATTTATGACAAAGGAGGCAAGAATATATACCATGGAGAAAAGACAGCCTCTTCAGTAAGTGGTACTAGGAAAACTGGACAGCTACATGTAAAAGAATGAAACCAGGACACTTCCTAATACCATACACAAAAATAAACTCAAATGTATTAAAAACATAAATGTAAGACTGGATACTACAAAACTCTTTCAGGAAAACACAGGAAAAACACTCTTTGATATAAATCACAGCAAGATTTTTTCTGACCTACTCCCTAGAGTGATAAAAACAAAAATAAAGAAATGGGATCAAATTAAACTTGAAAGTGTCTGCAGAGCAAAGGAAATCATAAAGAAGACAAAAGACAACCCTTAGAATGGAAGAAAATATTTGCAAATAAAGCACCTGACGGATTAATCTCCAAAATACACAAGCAGTTCACACAGCTCAGTATCAAAAAGTCAAACAGCCCCATAAAACAATGAGTGGACACCTAAGCAGACGTTTCTCTAAAGACATACAGAGAGCCAAGAAACCCATGAAAAGATGCTCAACATCAGTAATTATTAGAGAGACGCAGATCCACAGAAATCTAGAGAGATGCAAGACTACAATGAGGTACCACTCCACTTCAGTCAGAATGGCCATCATCAAAAACTCCACAAAAAAAATAAAAGCTGGAGAGGATGTGGAGGAAAAGGAACCCTCTCACACTGTTGGTAGGAATGTAGGCAGACACAGCCACTTTGGAGAACAGCAGGGCGGGCCCTTGGAAAACTAAACAGTAATACCATATGACCCAGCAATCCCACTCGTGGGCATATACCCTGAGAAACTTAACTCAGAAAGACTCAGGTACCCCAGTGCTCACTGCAGCACTATTTACAACAGCCAGGACACGGAGGCAACCTGGATGCCCATCAGTGGAGTGATGGAGGAAGACGGGGTACATGCACACAATGGAACATTACTCAGCCACAAAGAGCAATGAAACTGGGTCATGTGCAGTGATGTGGAGGGATCCAGAGGCTGTGAAACAGCGTGAAGGAAGTCAGAAAGAGAAAAACAAACATCATGTATTAATGCATGGATTAATATAACGAGTCTGGAAAAATGGTACAGGCGAACCTATTTGCAGGGCAGAGACAGAGACGAAGACGTGGAGAATGGACGTGTGGACAAAGAGGGGACAGGAGAGAGACACACACTGGGCGGCTAGGACGGACGTGCACACAGCGCCTCCCAGGAAACGGCCAGTGGGAGCCGCTCAACAGCACGGGCAGCTCAGCTCGGGCTCTGTGAGGACCCGGGGCGGGGAGCGAGGCCCACAAGGGCGCGGACATAGTGCACCCGGGGCTGGTCCGCACGCTTACAGCAGGAACCGACCCAGCACTGCCAAGGGTTATACTCCTTAACAACGCATGCGGGAAGCCCAAACCACTTAACCTCTTACCTTAGAAGCGCCATGAAAACTTGAGACTGTAGTAACAGAATACGTATCTTGGGTATTAGAAAGCATGTGAAACAGAAGAGAGAAAATATGGAGGGTTGTAAATTTGGCAAGTGATACATTTCTTAGGGCTTCCCTGAGAGCTCGGTTGGTGAAGAATCCGCCTGCAATGCAGGAGACCCCGGCTGGATCCCTGGCTCAGGAAGATCCTCTGGAGGAGGGACACGCCACCCATTTCAGCATTCTTGGGCTTCCCCTGTGGCTCAGCTGGTAAAGAGTCTGCCTGCAGTGTGGGAGACCGGGGTTTGATCCCTGGGTCGGGAAGATCCCCTGCAGAGGGAGAGGCCACCCACTCCAGTACTCTGGCCTGGAGAATTCCATGGACTATATAGTCCACGGGGTTGCGAAGAGTCACACGGCTGAGTGACCTGCACTTTCAGGCTGCATCATTCTGTTTTAAACCACCACCATAGTTTCCTCTGTTGCTACATTTCTTTCGGGCTTCTCCGTAGCTCAGTCGGTAAATGTAATGCAGAAGACCCAGGTTTGATTCCTGGGTTAGGAAGATCCCCTGAAGAAGGAAATGGCAAACCACTCTGGTATTCTTGCCTGGAGAATCCCACAGACAAAAGAGCCTAGCAGGCTACAGTCCATGGTGTTGCAAGAGTCGGACACGACTCAGCAACTAAACCACCACCACATTTCTCATGCATGGCTTTGAAATTATCTTGTCTTATCGCAATAAACAGTGTCTCTATTACTACTACCAAAAAAAGAAAAGTGGGCAGAAGGCCTTAATAGACATTTCTTCAGGGAAGACACACAGATGGCCGAGAGGCAGATGAGAAGACGCTCAACAGTCACTAATTGTTAGAGAAACGCAATCAGAAGTGCGACGAGGCAGCACCTCGCTGGTCAGAACGTCTGTGTGCGAGCTCGTGCTCCATCACGTCCGAGTCTGTGCAGCTCTTGGGACTGCAGCCCCCAGGCTCCTCTGTCCATGGGGTTTTCCAAGCAAGAACACTGGACTGGGTGGCCTTTTCCTCCCCCAGGGGATCTTTCCCACCCAGGGACTGAACCTGTGTCTCCTGCACTGAGGCAGACTCCCTACCCGCTGAGCCGTCCGGGAAGCCCAGCACAGAACGGCCTTGTCAAAGTCTACTAACAGCAAACCCTGAGAGGGCGTGGGGGAAGGGGGCCCTCCTACAGCGCTGGTGGGGATGCGAGCTGGTGCAGCCACTACGGAAGGTGGTAGCGAGGGTCCTCAGAAAACCAAAAGTAGGACTGCCATACGAGCTAGCAATCGCACACTTGGGAATATACCTCAACAGAACTATAATTCAGAAAGACACACACGCCACTATGTCCACAGCAGCACTCCTCACAACAGCCAGGATGTGGAAACAGCCTAAATGGCCGCCCACAGATGAACGGAAAGAGAAGACGCGGTCACACACACACAACGGAATACCAGTCAGCCACGAAAATGAAATAATGCCGTTTACAACAACATGGATGCAACTGCAGATTATCATACTAAGTCGGCCAGAAAGTGAAAGACAGACACCATGATATCACGTATAGTGGACTCTAAAATAGGACACTGATGAACCTCTCTATGAAAGGGAAACAGAACCGTGGACACAGAGAACAGAGGCGTGGTTGCCGAGGAAGAGGGGTTGGGGGAGGGAGAGGGTGGGAGACTGGGGTTAGCAGACAGAAGCTGAAAATACAGGGTGGATAAACCACAAGGTCCTCATGTATAACACAGGGAGACAGTGATATCCTGTGGTAAATCATAATGAAAAAACTATTTTAAAAGCATGTCTGTGTGTGTGTAACTGAGTCACTCCACTGTATAGCGGACTGGCACAATGCTGTAAATCAACTATATTTCAGTTAAAAGCAAAGAGAGAGAGACCTCGTTGACAAAGCAGGCTGACTCGCACACAAAGAAAGCAATCCTATGGTTACCAGACGGAAAGGAGGGAGGAGAAACAAATTAGGAAGTTGAGATTAACATATACCTACTATATGCAGAATAACCACCGACCTACCTCCATATGGCCCCGGGGACTACTCTCAGTATTTTGTAACAGGTTATGAGGGAGAAGGCTCTCTAAAAGTGTATTATACTGCTGTCAGTCTGTGCTCACTCAAGCCCTCCCGGATCCCACAGGCAAAGGACACTGCCCCCGCTAAGGGCTCAGAGCCCTGAGGGAGGGGCCCTGCAGTCCACACGGGCGCCTCCAATCCAGGCCTGGCCCCCGACCCTCCCTGCTGCCTAACAAGCGAAGTTACAGAAATTGCGAGTGAGCCTTCAGAGACACTGACGGCAATCTGCCATCGGCACACAGCCAAGCGTGTGACTGACGGGCTGGGATTGTACATGTTTTGCTCTGCTTTTTATTTCATTTTTCTAATTGCTCATTTTTATTGTATTTTACAGTCAGTCGGCAACAGTGTGGAAATGTTAAATGTTAAATGTAAAGATATATTCAGAAGCAATGAACTAGATAGCTTTTGATTAAAGAGCAGTTGGAATGATCTTTTAAGCAAAATACGCCAACAGCACTGTTTTTCTGATTAATGAACACTGCTTCTACTACTAAATATCAAAGCATTTCCTGGGCTTCCCTGGTGCTCCGCTGGGTAAGAATCTGCCCTGCAATGCATAGTCTGATGCCTGGCCTGTGCTCCACAAGGCAGAGAAGCTGCCGCAGTGAGAAGCCTGCACGCTGCGATCAGGGAGGAGGCCCCGGTCTCCGGGACTGGAGAAAAGCCTGCGTGCGGCAACAAAGAGCCGGCGCAGCCAAGAAGACACGAACAAAAACGTGTTTAAAAAAACAGATACCGAAGCATCACCCTGCAAGTGGAAAGCTCTAATGCTAAAGAGAACGCTACGTACCTTCTTCGGTGAAGAATTTTTCTACAGGTCCCACAAACTGATTAATTTCCTTGAGTTCATCTTGGCTAACTTCTGGAAACGGGAAAACTTCTTTCTGAAAATGATGAACACAGTAAAGATGTACCTGTGGGCAGCCTTCCACAGCGGTCATATCAGTCAACAGGGAAGGGAGAGGACGCGCCAGCGTCCACATTGGCTGGCCGAGCCTTCCGGGCCGAAGGAGCTGGACAGCAAACTTCAGCAGGAGCTTGGGACACAAGGACTGTGTCAGACTCCACCACCTCGGTCCAGCCTCCTCCGTGCCCCAGATTATCCCCGATCCTGATCAGCTTTCCTTACTGAGAAGTGACGAGGACTCCTATGAAACAGGGAGCCCGGGCTAAGGCTTCCAGCTCCAGCACGGTCCCTGCTGTGCAAGGCGTTCTTAGTCGGACCCCTTTCCCCGTTCCCAGGGCCACTTTCTCACCCAGAAAACGCAGGTGGTCTCTGTGAGGACCAGGGAAGATAATGGACGAGAAGGCTCTTTACTAAAACATCAAAGCTCACCTTAGTTACGTCGCGACCTTAAAAACGCTGCCGCTGACAAGACCGTACTGTGATCGCAAGGTCTGACTTCTTGGTGGGCTGCTGCGCAGCTGCGTGCTCTAGGACCCGCCCCTCCATCCGAGGACCCCTGACCCCTGCTACCTGGGCTGAGCATGCTAGGAGGCAGGGCCACCAAAGGAGGCCCCGCGGAGGAGCCTCATCAGCCTGAGTGCAGCCCTGACTCTGATGCTGGGGAGCGCGGCATCAGCTTCTCCCGTTACAGGTGACGCCTCAGTAGGCCGCTGTGCGGCTCAAATGAGGTGACGTGTCCTGAACATGCAGTGACTGACCAGGGAGTGGCCGGGGCTTCCACCGGAGCCTGGATTCCCCACGAGGCCTCCGCTCTATGTCGCCTAAAATCACCCCACTGAGACCTCAGCCCCTCTAGCTTTGGGGCACTGCCCTCCCCTTCAGCTGCCAGCACGACCTGACTGATCTGACCAGCGCCTGCTGAAAAGTGATGTCCCAGCCCCCAAGCCGCCCCCAGGAGCCCGGCCTCTCCTCACAGCACCTCTCACCAGGTGAAAATTCATGAAAGGAGGGGAGTCCTGTCTCCTCCCTCCAGCCCACAGGCTCTCAAGTCTGTTTTCTCCTCTTGGCCCCCTGTACAGGTGAAGGGTGGATTCCAGCCAAACTTAAGAGCTGGCTGACTTAAAAGGAATCCCTGCCTGCAGGCCACCTTTGACCCTGCCTCTCAGGGGGTCTGGAAGGAAAGCTGAGCTGTCATCACTTCGCAGCCACTTAGAACAAAGCCGGCTCTTGAGCCGAATACAGAAGCTGAGTCCACTGCACTGGCCTGCACAGCCTCATAGGCTCACCTAGGCCTGCTGCAATGGCTGCATTAGAGGAAGAAGATTCTGGAATCAGTCAGCAGCCAAGTAAGAAAAGAGAACAGAGTGGGACCAGTTTGGCCTAAACTCCAACCAAAGGAGAACCCGCCAGGAGGGAGGTCTCGAGCGTATGTGAGAATGAATCTCTGATGGCAATATTCAGGGTGTGAATGGGGTGCTTCGTGGGTGCTCGGTTCAATTTCATTTGCAATTTTCAAATTTTTGAAACCAATGGAACTGGTTTTTCCAATTATTCTACATATGTAGAAACCACACATGTAACACAGATGAAAGCCAAGCTGCTCCTGGCTGAGGCTGTGAACGGGGAGAAGAGTCACCCAGATCCCTCCCACGGGTTCCCATAGGAGGCCCGCGGGCATTCTCAGAACACGCTGAGGGCAAGGGGACAACGGTGTGATCACGAAGGTCTCCTTGCAGGTTGAGATTCTAAGCATCTCTGCTGCCACGTTGCTGCTCAAACCCCAACAATGCTGAGAGAGGTTGTGTTGGCCTGAACCAGGGCAGCACCAGTGCAAGTGCTTAAAAGACGTCAGATTCGAAATGGAACCTGAAGGTAGAGAAGCTAGGATCTGCTGTCAGAATAGATGTGGATTTTAACAAGAGGCACCCCCAGGTATTTGACCTTGAAATGGAGCAGGACCCTATGGCCCTTGCCCTACCATGTCTGCAGCCTGCCTTTGGTCTTCAGCCAAAGAATCAGTTTAATCAGAGCAGCGAGAAAATGAAGAAAGAAGGGAATAGAGTCAAAGGAGACCAAATAATAAAGTAGTCATTAAGCATAGTCAAGGACCTTTAGATCCTTCTCAAGGGCTAAAGATAGTATTCTGAGTCATAGCCTGTGAGCTGTCTTAGAGATGTTGAAGCCTCCACCTGGGGGAAGAAGTTAACTTCATGATGACCAGACTCTAGCCATGACATAAGCTGCTATAATTTTGAGAACTAGCCTCCTGGAAATGGGAACTGATCCTGGAACTGAAGACTGCTGCTGCTGCTAAGTCGCTTCAGTCGTGTCCGACTCTGTGTGACCCCATAGACGGCAGCCCACCAGGCTCCCCCATCCCTGGGATTCTCCAGACAAGAACACTGGAGTGGACTGCCATTTCCTTCTCCAGCGCATGAAAGTGAAAAGTGAAAATGAAGTCGCTCAGTCATGTCCGACTCTTAACGACCCCATGGACTGCAGCCCACCAGGCTCCTCCATCCCTGGGATTCTCCAGGCAAGAGCACTGGAGAGGGGTGCACTGCCTTCTCCAGGAACGGAAGACTAACTGTACTTAAAACAACCAAGATGGCGCTGATGAGTTCACTGATGACCAATTTCAAGATGACTGTCAGAGCTGACTGTGATGTTTTTGTATATAAGCCCCTCCCTCAGTCTATAAAAGCTCTTGCCTGCAGGTGGGGTGGGGGAAGACAGTCGGCCTTCGGACAGGCCCCCCACCTCCCACCTTCAACCCTGGCTGTCAGCATCCAAAATAAAGCAAACTTTCCTTTCCACCCATCTGGCCTCTTCACAGACTTCTGAGAGGTGAGCAGCCAGACCTCCCTTTCGGCTACAACCTGAACAAGTGGAACAGCAGAGTCACCACCATCTCCAATAAGATGACCAGAGGGAAAAGCAGGATCAGGTGGAGAGACCAGGAACTCAGTTTTGGATGACAGGAGATGCCTAGTAATACCCAAGTGCAGCTTTTGACTGGAAAGACAGATATACAGAGACTGGAGCTCAGGGGAGAAATCTCACCTGGAGAAATAAATGTGCACCTTCAGGATACTGATGGCATGATACTAAACTACATCATCAGAGGAATGGTTAGAGATGAGAAGACTATACAGAGACTGTCTATATACTAGACAATTCCCACTCCAACTCAGTTGGTCAGAAATGCCGGCCAATATTTAGATGTCAAAGAGCCAAGAAGGGATCAATGCCCTTGAGTAGCTGAGAAGGCTTGGGGGTCTGGTTGCCACTGTGATGCAGAGCATGCAGACCACATGTGGGAAGCAGGTAAGCGTAGAGGTGGAACTTCTTACCTGAATGGGTGCATTTTCTCAATAAACAAGAAGCAAGGCCAACGGGTGAGAGTAATGGGGGAGACGGTGTTAAAGGTTTGGAGAAAGGGAAGCATAAAACACGTGTATTCTTTCTTCCCCATGCTGCTGGGAGGCAAGAGTTCCCAGGACGGAGCTCCACACAGCCCCAGGTTTTGGGGGAAATGGCTTCCCTAACTTTTAAAGGCCTAGCTTTGCACTTTTTAGCAGGGCAAACCATTCCAGTATGGGTGTCTGCACCTGTGATGCCTGACAACCTTAAAGAATGCTCTAGAGAAACCAGGAATAATTCCTGAAGTAGCACAGAACCTGCCAACATCGCAGCCAAGCTCCAAGCACTTCACACACATTTTTCTTTGGTTTTCCGGCTACCCGTAGGAGGGGATAAAGACTGCTTTTACTATTTCCTGCATGAGAGCTGGGAGCAACTTCACAGGACTGGTGAGCCCAAGCTCACAGCACTAGCAGGTTTTGCAGCCAGTACTGACTCCTCAATCTGCGGTCTCTTACATCTGCCCCACGTGCGGAAGTTTAATAAAGCATTTCCACGCATATACAATCTCACTGGGGCTTCCCAACACACACACAGGGACACACACACACACACTCGGGGGCAGGAACGCCGAGCGGAGGGTCACTCAGCGCCCACCTCAGCCAGGGTCTCCCGAAGCAGGAGCACGCGGCTCCTCAGAGCGCGGGGGCCGGCACGCCCGCCTTCAGGTGCGTTTCTGAGGCAGCGCGTGCGGGCTCTGGAGCGGGCTCCACTCGCCCCTCCGCGGGAAGGGCAGAGGCAGAGAGACCGCGGCGCCGCCTCACCTTCTGGATCTTGCCCAGGAAGAGGTCCTTGGCGAAAGCTCGGCTCGGCGGACTGGTGAGCAGCGGGCGCCGGCTCACGGTGAAGGCCGCTGGGGCGCGGCAGAAGCGCGCCGCCGCCGAGCACAAGAAGAGCCCACAACCGCTCATGCTGCACGCGGAGACACTCTCGCCTCTGAGGCTGCCTCCCCGGCGCCTCAGTCACTGCCCGCCGACCTCGCGCCGCCGATGACGCCATCCGCCCGCGCCGCCCCCCCCCCGGCCGCCAATGCGCCTGCGCGGCCTCGGGCTCGGGCCACGGACGGCTCGCTGATTGGACGGCGGCGGGGCGGGGGGCGGGGCACCGCAGTCAAACACCCGCGGTCTTTGCCAGACGTGGTCAGTCACCGGCTGGGGCCGCAGGGAGCGAGTGAGACTGAGGAGTCGGGGACGGGGCCTTCCCTGGTGCTCTCGTGGTCGAGACTCTCCCTGCCAACGCAGAGGACCTGCGTTAGTAGATCTCTGGTCCGGGGACGATCCCCCCGCCCCACATGCCTGGGGGCCACTGAGGCACAGCTGAGCCAGAACTGCAGAAGCCCCGGCGCCCGGCGCTCCGCCTCGAGGGAGGCCCCGCGCCGAGCAGGCCCTGCTCTCCCCAGCTAGAGAAGGTTTCCAAGAAACAACAGAGGCTCAGCACAGCCAAACAAGTAAATAACATAAAAAATAACTGTGAAACAGGGTTAAATAGAAATACATTTAAAACCGTCTTAAAAGCGGAGATGGGGGAAATTCACGGCATTGGATATCTCTGAAGGGCATGCACATACGGTTACAGGCCTTGTTTCAAGTCAGTGGTCTGTTCATGAGGATTCCTTTGGTTTTGCTTCATAGCTTCATTCCTTTGGTTTTGGGGGACGGAGGAAAAGGAAAGGGGTATTGCACCAGAAAGAAGCATGGATAAGACCCTGTAGTTACTGCGTCCCTGGAAAACGCCAGCCTGAAGGTGGGCGAGGGACAGGACAGGGAGGAGGGGCAGCCCCCCCACACCCAGAAATGCCCTAAAGGCCTTTCTCATATTGGAAATGCTTTCTGCCTCCATCAGAACTCAAAGAATAAGGAGCAGTGCTTTCATCTTAACGTGCTGTGCCCGGCCCAGTAAAAGATGGACTTGTTTGGGTAAACATTTGATGATGAAGCCACAATCCTTCTTGGGAGGGACTCGAACTCACTGTCGTTTAAACTGAAACCATACAACTGGTGTCAGGACTTACTGAAGCTCGGGTTCACAGAAAGAAGTCTGGTCACAGAAAGAAATCAAGGAGAGGCAAAGTGATAGGCAAAGAGTGAGTCTGTTAGCATAGGACATTTGTGAGAGATACAAGGGGACTGGCAAGGGAACACAGCCCCAAGAAACAAGAGGGCTACCTCTTTATCATCTAAGAAAAAGCGGGGAGGGAAGACAACCTTCCTCCTCATTCTTGGGCAGCCATCAAGGCTTAGCATCATTAGTTCCTCCTTAGAGTCTACGTGGTCTAACCGGGGCTGTTCTGGCACTATTTAAATCATATTTATCTTAGCAAAAGTGTGGTGACATAGTCTAAAATGTGGCAATTCATCTCAGGTCTCAGCAGAATGTCCCTTTTCATCTAGTTTCTTTCCCCTTTCACCTGTATTTCTGTCTTGGCTGAATGCAAAAATGCTACTCATAAAGGAACATTAACTTTAACTTCATGGAACAAGATTCAGATCCCGTATCTTTTGTCTTGTGTTTTAACTCTCAGGGTGTGTGGCTTGAGTGTGCCTGGTGCTTGGAGGCACCAGATCTTCCTCCAAAGTAGTGTAGATTTTTGTTAGGTTACTGGATTCTTTTCTTGAGTGGTTATTAGCTTATAACAGTCTCCCAAACTCCCTTAAAATTCTCTGTCTTTAATCCTCTAGTGAGATTTCTAAACTGACTATCCTACTCTATCCTTATCAGTGACAGGCCATCAGGGGAACAAAAAAGAGTTCAAAAACATTCTTGGTTGCAAAATACCTGTCCTTGCAGGCAACTTCTGCAATGTGTCATCTATTTTCGTCTTTAACTTGTGAAGCCTTGTCAGTTGGTTTCTTCATAGTGGTCAATGTTTGCCCATGTCAGCATTCAGCTTCTCAAGAAGGCATTTGGTAATGACGGCCTGTGAACCACCTCTGCAGAAATGACAGTGCTTGCTTTTAACTTTGAGCTGGTGAACGTTTGGGCCAAAAAAAAAAAGTAGTCTAATCAATCAAGTTATCCACTAATTTATCTGGATCCTCCCTGAATTAACCAAGTGAGAAATTCAACTTCCAGAATAAAAATTAGGAAAAAATTAAGGTATAATTTCTACGTACTCTGATAGCATGTACAGGGGAAAACGTTTTGGAGCACCACTACTTTGCCAGTGTCTAAATTCAGTTTCCCCATCTGTAAAAATGAATATCATGTCACTTACCTCACAGGATTCTCATGAGGATTAGCTAAATCCATATGATAGCATCTACCACAGTAAATGATCACTGTTCACCATGGAATATTACTCAGCCATTAAAAAGAATTCATTTGAATCAGTTCTAATGAGATGGATGAAACTGGAGCCCATTATACAGAGTAAAGTAAGCCAGAAAGATAAAGACCATTACAATATACTAACACATATATATGGAATTTAGAAAGATGTTAATGATAACTCTATATGCAGAACAGAAAAAGAGACACAGATTTATAGAACAGTCATTTAGACTCTGTGGGAGAAGGCGAGGGTGGGATGTTTCAAGAGAACAGCATCGAAACATGTATACTATCAAGGGTGAAACAGATCACCAGCCCAGGTTGGATGCATGAGACAAGCGCTCGGACCTGGTGCCCTGGGAAGACCTGGAGGGAGCGGGTGGAGAGGGAGGTGGGAGGGGGGATCGGGATGGGGAAGACATGTAAACTCAAGACCGTTTCATTTCAATGTATGACAAAATTCACTACAAATTAAAAAAAAAAAAGTAAAAAAAAATGATCACTGTTTTTCTTATAATAATATAAAAACTAAAAACTGGGCACATACTCAAGTATTCCATCTTATACTTGAGTATTAGCCTTTGAGAAATAGGATGTCATTCATAAACAGTTTGCTTTAGACATAGAATTTCCACAGTTCACATTTAAAGCACCCACCATGGACGTACCTCTACGATCATGTCATAACTGGTTCCCGTACATGACGTATCAGCAAACAACCGAAGTGGCTGTGGAGTGGGTCTTAGCGCACCAGGACACTTGTTTCTGGACCTCTGCACATTGTCTGAGCAGGAAACTAGTCCCTCCCTCCTCAGCACGGAAGCCGCACAATGGGAAGGTCGGGGAGAAATTCACCAACACAGAACAGGAGGGAAAGAGGTGGCCTTGTCTCCTGCCCCAAGGCTGCAAGGGCAATAGCCAGTCATGAGAAGAGAGTCTAGTCAAGGTTCCTGCCCTCAGCGTCCTAATGATGTGCTCACAGTTGAGCCGTGCACGGGTATCACCAGTGCCATTTCCTGCTGAGAGAAGCTGACTGACGCCCCGCTGTCCTGATGTCAAAAGTCTGCAGGAAGAGAGGTGTCCTTCAGAGTACTGCATCTTACAGATTGTGTCGTCCCTGGTACTTCCTTCCCTTTCAGATGTGCATCTGTCCCCTTTATCAGGGGAATATGGAAGTCACTGGCTTGTTGAAAGCCACAGAGGTGATGAGGTGTTGCTGGTTGAATTGTGTCCCCCCCACCCCACAAGATTCATTACTTGACCTCCTAACCCAGAACCTGAAACGAGGGTTTCCTATGGCATTCCGCTGCAGCTGTGTAATGAGCTAAGTTAGAAAGAGGTCACAGTGGGGTGGGGTGGATCCCTACTCCAACATGACCGGTGCCCTTGTAAGCAGGAGAAATGTGGGCACAGACATGTTCCCAGGGGGATGGTGTGTGTGTGGAGGTGAAAACGGAGCTCAAGATAATGCTGCTGCGAGCCAAGGAAGGCTAAGCGGGCCAGCCAACCCCAGAAGCTGAGAGCAAGGCCTGGGTCAGTTTCTCAGCCCTCGTGAGGAACCGGTCCTGCCAACGCAGTGACCTTGGGCTTTTAGCCCCCACAAGTGTGAGCCGATTGATCATCTAAGCTCCTCACTCTGTGGTTCTTTGTTGGAGCGGCCTGGCAGACTCAGACAGGAGGATGTGAGGCTCTGGGCACACAGAACTGAATAGGGCCCCA
Organism: Capreolus pygargus; assembly: GCA_012922965.1. Classification (NCBI taxonomy): domain Eukaryota; kingdom Metazoa; phylum Chordata; class Mammalia; order Artiodactyla; family Cervidae; genus Capreolus; species Capreolus pygargus. Next base: position 7,106,302 of record SNSB01003526.1, on the reverse strand, counting down.
AAGTGACACCAGGGCTGGGCAGTCTCAGAGCCAATACACCCTGAGCTCCGGCTGTGGTCTGGAATCCGTATGACTTCCTCCCAGTTTTAAGCGACCGGAATTGAAGAATGAGCGGTCATTCTCTGCTGCCTCCTCTTCTACTGGCTGGAGGCAGAGGAATCTGCCCTCCGTTGGCAGGACAAGGCAGGAGGAGCCTAACTCTTCCAATATTGGTCTTTTCCTCCAAAAGAGGAAGGCCAGCCACAGAGGAGGCTGTGGGGCGGCAACCTTGGAGCTGCAGACGAGTCGGACACGCCACACCCATGCGCACGCCGAGCACCCATGCGCACGCCGAGCACCCATGCGCACGCCGGCAAACTCGGTGGGCAGAGAGGGGTCTCTTGATTTGTCCTCTTTGTCTCTCTCACTTCTGTTGCTGGCTGCTCCGAAATCGGACGAAATCATTCTGACGGAGGTCAGAAGCCCCGTCACGCCTTGCTCTCCCTCTCCACCTCTGCCAGCTGCTCCGTGGGGGGTACACACCCTGAGGTCCAGGTTGCACCAAGCATGGCCCTTGGTATCCGGGTGCCCAGTTCTCAGGCATTCTGCTCCATCCTTCCTACGCACGATCGTCAGTCTGAATGTTTTGGACTGACTCGTGTCTAAGTCCTTCTGCCTGGTTACGTGTCTTCACGTGCCTTCCTCCCCTTCCTCCTCCACCAGGCAAGTCACGGCCTACTCCAGAATCTGTTTCAACACCTATCAAATGATTAAATCAACACAAACATGGATTCCTATGCAAATTTAGTGGGCTAATGTTTAATTCTCCTCCCACTCCACACACTGTAAATTTCAGGGTCTGGGAGAGGGGGTAAAAAAAAGTCTAGGCTTCCTCGGTGGCTGAGGAGGTGAAGAATCCGCCTGCAAGGCGCGCCAGTACTCTTGCCTGGGAAATCCCACGGACAGAGGAGCCTGGTGGGCTACAGTCCATGGGGTCTCAAAAGAGTTGGACACACCCTAGCCACTAAAGAACAACAAGAAAATCTAAAAATAGAGGCTCTTCAGTTTAAACTTGGTCACAGTGATAACAGCCTTTCAAAATCTCAGAAGAGTTGAAACAGTAACAGCATTAACAAAGACAAAAACAACACACCTTTGATTTTTCCTTATGTTTCAAAAGTCAAAATATCTTAAGATCCAACCGAGCCTGTATTGCCCCACTATTATGCTATGAAATGCATGTTAAGAGAATACAAATGCTCTGTTGAAACCACCAGAATTTGCAAAGCAACTGCTGTAATGTAAGAGCCGAATGAGCTTATTAACTCACCGGGGTCTTACATGTTTGCACAAAGGCCAGCAGAGCCTGAAATCTTATCTGAAGATGGCCAGGTGGCAAAGCCAGCATCCTTAATGCATGGGAAACACCCTAGAAGAAGATGCAATGCCAGTTCTTGCACAAGGGACTTATTGCAGACTACTCCTCTTGCAACTTGAACAAATAACTCCCAGGAAACATACTTGGGGAAGCACAGTCCAACACTCTAACACCTGCAGGAGCGGAATCCTAGCCCACCACGAGATCTGGCAGGGTCATTGTCAGGAAGGGCTGCAGTCAGCCTCTGGCCAGAAAACCCTGGGGGCTCTAGCAAAGGCTTCAGGCATCAGCAGTAACGTTTCTTTGAAATCAACAACATTTCTTGGTAATCCTTCAAGCCAGCGACCGTGAGACTGCAGACTGGATAATGGAGCGTGATGGGGGGACATGGGGGTGCGGAAATTCATCTTAAAAGTTCACCCACTGAGCTGGGGAGGTGGAGACAGCTCAGGCCCCAAGTCAGTCCCTGCATTTCAAAGAGCTTTCAATGCTCATTCAGCAGGAGCTGATAAAGAATAAACCTGGCTCGCCATCAAAGCTCAGTATAAACACCTAGCAGTGCGCTTCGGCAGCACTTACACTAAAATTGGAACACCTCGCAGGCTACACTGTGACCTCCCAGGTAGAGAGGATCAGTTGTGTTCTCTGCATCCCTTCCGTATTTCTACACTGCCTGCCTCCGAGAAGGGCCTGGCGTGTAGATTCACACACAGTCCTGAGAATGAAGTGCACAAAATCCTCTCTCTGTTGTGAATGCCGATTATAGGACCATAGACAGTCGGCACTGAGTCAGAAATTACCAATTGATGTGTCTGTTCTCTTTTAAGGAAAAATTGCTCCTCTTAATTGCTTCATAGAACTTGGGGTTTACTTGAATTCATTTTTTCCCCAGTTGTAACTTGTAGGAGAAATAACCAAATGGAACTCACCTAAGGACCTCATTTTGTACTTTTCCCTGTGTGTGCGGGCGCAGTCCTGTCCAACTCTTTGCAGCACCATGGACTGAAGCCCACCAGGCTCCTCTGTCCATGGAATTCTCCAGGCAAGAACACTGGAGTGGGTTGCCATTTCCTTCTCCCGGGGAATCTTCCCCACCCAGGGATTGAACCCGGGTCTCCTGCATTGGCACTGTAGATTTACCGCTGAGCCACCGGAGAAGCATTTTCCCCCTGTAATGGAATTAATAGTTTTTGTTTTTTCTTTCTCTCCTGAAGACCCAATATTCTCATTGACTCACCCAATGTTCTCCAGACTGTAGTAAGTGCCCAGCACTGCCCTACAAATAGCTCCCCTTCTGGGTGCTGACCGCAGTGGGTTTTCAGCTCTTCTAGTCCAGATCTGGGGTCTGGACTCTAGGTCACAAGAAAAGGATCATTTGGGGTGCCATTTACTAAGATGTTCTCCCTAGAATGGAGGGTGGTCCCCAAACATGGATGAGTAAGGACTTCGCTGACTTGGAAGCAAAGTCCACTGAAGTGTGTGAATCCAGCTTGGAGAGGAAGCAGCCTTTGGTCGCTGACACTTCTGTGGATGGAAGAATGTTTCAGGGAGTAAATGCTCACCATGCATTCTAGTTGTAGGCTATGTTAGCTCCTCATGGGTGTTAAAGATAATGAGCTTAGCTTGATTTCCAGACCCTCAAGATGGGTTTCAAAAATCAAAGTGAGAAGGAAGACCGTGGGGTAAAGGATGGCTTTCAGACCCAAAGCTGATGCCAAGGTGTTTCTCCTTTAAAACCTTTCCCTGGTTATGGCTTTGACAGCAGGTAAGACTACAGGCTCTAAAGGAATACTATTGTGACCGAGAAGGACCCTATGGGGTCCGTGCAGTCCTTGGGGCAGGGTGGGGAGCGTCACAAAGAGTCAGACACAACCGAGTGACTGAGCAACCACAAAAAGGACCCTGTGGGGTCTTTCTAGAACAGGACTCTCCCCCCACGTCCTCCGCCTGCCTTTTGTCTGTAGACAAACCTTAGTCAAAGAATACATTTAATCAGAAAGTGAGAAATTGAAGCAAGAAAGGAAGACAGTCAAGCAAGACAGAATAGTAATAGTTTAGCCATTAAACAAAGCCAAGGACCTTTCGTTCCTCCTCCAAGGCCACAGAGGGGCTTCCCTGATGGCTCAGCAGGTGAGGAATCCGCCTGCAGTGCAGCAGACACTAGTTTGATCCCTGGGTCGGGAAGATCCCCTGGAGGAGGAAATGGCACCCCACTCCAGTGTTCTTGCCTGGAGGATCCCATGGACAGAGGAGCCCTGGCGGGCTACAGTCCCTGGGGTGGCAGAGAGTCAGACACGACTGAGCACATGGCAAGGGCAATAGATGACTTTCTGAGCCACGCTCTTTGAGCCTTTCTGCAGATCCTGAAACCCCCAGCAGGTGGGAGAATTTAACTGCCTGCTGCCCACAAGTACGCAGACCGCAGACCGGCTGGAACCAGAAGGCTGATAATGCTAAATCCCAATGACCTCACCCCCAACCAATCAGAAGAATGTCCATAAGCTGACTGCACACCCCACAACCCCCCCTCCCTTACCCTGTCTTTATAAACCTTTTCCTGAAAGCCTCCTGGGAGTTCAGGCCTTTTAGGCACTGGCTACCTGGACTCCTTGCTTGGCACCTGCAATAGATGCTGCGTTTTCCTATAATGAGTCATCATCATTACTGTCTTCAGCCTCAAGGGGAGCCCTTCTGGGGCTCCAAAGGTGCCCATTCAGTGGCATTTCATCCAATCATTAGAGGTAACAGCCACCGCATGCCTGGACCTCCAGCACCCCTTTTCCCATGGGAAGCCCTCAAGTCCAGGGCTCCGCACAACCAGCTCCCGATTCCCATCATCGTTGTGGGGCTATTTTCTGGCACCTCTACCGGCGCCCACTTTGCATCCATCAGAGTCCAGGGGTCAGAAACCTCAGGGTCGCTTGATCAGGGGAGGTTTAATTCGAAAGCATCTGCCTGCAGTGCGGGAGACCTGGGTTCCACCCCCGGGTCAGGAAGATGCCCTGGAGGAGGGAACGGCAACCCACTCCAGCACTCTTGCCTGGAGAGTCCCATGGACAGAGGAGCCTGCTGGGCTCCAGTCCACGGGTTGCAAAGAGTCAGACATGGCTGAGTGACTTCAGTACCAAGGCTGCATACTGTCACCCTGCTTATTTAACTTGTAGACAGAGTTCATCATGCGAAATGCCAGGCTGGATGAAGCATAAACTGGAGTCAAGATTGCTGGGAGAAATATCAGCAACCTCAGATATGCGGAGGACACCACCCTTATGGCAGAAAGTGAAGAGGAACGACAGAGCCTCTTGATAAAGGTGAAAGAGGAGAGTGAAAACTCAATATTCAAACATTCAAAAAACTAAGAGCACGGCATTCGGTCCCAACACTTCATGGCAAATAGATGGGGAAAAAATGGAAACACTGACAGGTTTTATTTTCTGGGGCCCCCAAATCACTGCAGACACAAAATTAAGACCCTTGCTCCTTGGAAGGAAAGCTATGACAAATCTAGACAGCATATTAAAAAGCAGAGACAGCACTTTGCTGACAAAGGTCCTTACAGTCAAAGTTATGGTTTTTCCAGTGGTCATGTATGGATGTGAGAGTTGGACCATAAAGCAGGCCAAGCACCAAAGAAATGATGCTTTGGAACTGTGGTGCTGGAGAAGACTCCTGAGAGTCCCTTGGACTGCAAGGAGATCCAACCAGTCCATCCCAAAGGAGATCAGTCCTGGGTGTTCATTGGAAGGACTGATGCTGAAGCTGAAGTTCCAGTCCTTTGCCCACCGGATGCAAAGAGCTGACTCATTGGAAAAAACCCTGATGCTGGGGAAGAGTGAGGGTAAGAGGAGAAGGGGACGACAGAGGATGAGATGGCTGGATGGCATCACCGACTCAATGGACATGAGTTTGAGAAAACTCAGGGACATAGTGAAGGACAAGGAAGCCCGGTGTGCTGCAGTCCATGGGGTCACAGAGAGTTGGACTGAGTGACCGACCACACTACTGTATATGAAGTAGATAATCAACAAGGACCTGCCGTCAGCACGGGAGCTGATTATTCTGTGATAACCTATATGGGAAAAGAATCTGAATCAGGTTGCTGCACACTCAAAACAAACACAACAATGGAAACCAACTATGCGTGCCTGTTCAGTCATGTCCATCTCTCTGTGACCCCGTGGACTGTAGCCCGCCAGGCTCCTCTGTCCGTGGGATTCTCCAGGCAAGGATACTGGAGTGGATTGCCATTTCCTCCTCCTGAGGATCTTCCCACCTTAGGAATTAAACCTGCGTCTCCTGCATTGCAAGTGGATTCTTTATCTGCTGAGCTACTGGGGAAGCCATACTCCAATTAAAAAATATTAACAACAGAAAAAATAATCCCACCACTACAGGAGAACACACTCCGAAGTTGGTAGAATCTGGGGGCGTTGAGGGCCAACGGTAAATCACGGCGGGATTAACCCCCACATTGTATAACTGACAACTGTATGTTCATTTATATTTAATGCATCGTTAGACGCTTCCTGTTGTTTCACTCATACTTTTGTTTTGGTTGTCTGTGGTTTTGTATTTATGCAACTTCTACCAGGTTTAGAAAACACTGCTATAGTCATGTCATAAAAAAAATTTCCAAGTTTTCCTTCCATTGCTGTGACCTTAAGCAGTGTAACATTGAAATTATCTGAAATCTGAAGGTTTGGAAGAATTTCTCTAAGAAAGCAGTTGGACCTGGCAGTGGATTATTTTTGTTTTCTCTAATTCTCTTATGGGAATTTGTGGGGTTTTTTTCCTCTCTTTTATTTTTTATTTTTTTTTTTATTTGTAGTGAATTTTGTCATACATTGAAATGAAACAGCCATGGGTTTACATGTGTTCCCCATCCCGATCCCCCCTCCCACCTCCCTCTCCACCCGCTCCCTCTAGGTCTTTTCCCTCTAGGGAATTTGTGTTTAAAATCTCTGTCTCTCCAGGAGTCAGCTTTGCCTCATTATCAGTTTTATCTAGGTTTTTTCAAATTTATTTCCACGGAGTTGTTCCAGGGAGCATGGCTTTCAATTTTTTCCTTCATTGCAAGAGTTTCTTCGCTCTTGGCACATCTTATTCGGTGTGTTTTCCTTTCTTTTCATGTTGATTTGGTTAGTTACAGGTCCATCAACCTTGATTCTCTGACAGCGCCTTGTTCGAACAGGGCCGTCATCTTAGCTGCCCCTTCCTGCCTTTGTCACCAGGCCTTCAGGAAACCTGCCTGTTTTAAGGCGCCCCCCCCCCCCCGGAAGCAGGGTCTCTGCTGCTGCTCTGAGGGTGGTCTGCCCCACAGGTGGGACCCGAGTTGACGTCACGCCGCCTCTGTTCTGGGGTCCAGGCAGCTCTGCTTGTCCAAGATGTTCATGCCCCTACTGACCACTCCCTGCAATCTGTGATGTTTGCTCTTTCCTGGTTAGGCTGTGGGTCTGGGCTAGAGAGGTTTCATATGTTCTTTTTCTGACCCGTCCTCAGGATGTGGGAAGGGATTCCAATTCCGGTGGCCTCCATGACCCTCTGGCGTTTTTTATCGTGAATGTTTTCTTTCCTATTAGCCCCACAGCTGGTGAAGCCTCCAGAGCTGTGGTCTCCACCTTTCGGGTTTAAGTGGGGCTTCTCCTGTACGGGACACTGGGCACGTTGTGGAGGTATATGGGGAGTGTGGTCAGGAGAACAAGAAAGTCTGGGAAACTCAGCACAGACCATCTTTCAGAGATTCACAGCACACGTCATTTAAACCCCTGAAAGTCTTAAAGGGTCAGTATTGGGAGTAGAAATGAGCTCCTTCACGACACACCTGCCCACAGCCGGCCCCTCTTTCTTGCAGACCCACTCTGTGCTGGAAGGAGGGGTGCGTTCCCGAGGCAGGTGACTGCTGAATTGACTACACCTGACTGGAGACACCTCAGGGGGATGCACGGCCACCCTGGGCCACCAGAGTGGTCTCACTGTCCATCCCAGGAACTCTGCCCTGAAGTCAGAGTCGGGCACCCCACTCCCCCAGGGCCCCCATTTCTTACTGGAGCCACCACATCTCAGAAACACTAGTTTCCACCCATCTGTTCCTTATTCACCGAGACAACACTACCTGATGGCAAGCCCATCAGGGCCATCCATGTGACGGGCTGGCATGTAAATATCATAGAGCATTGCATCTTCTATAACATCAGGATATGTTAGGGGAAAAAAGGAAAGACAACTGGCACATACACACCTCTGAACTGTACGCTGTGGTACACGACGGAGTTCCACCGCTACGGACGTCTGGGAAACTCAGCACAGACTACCTCTGAGAGATTCACAACACAACGCCGTCCTTCTAAGAGGCTCTGCAGGACTGGCGGTTTAACTCTGTCTGATCCAGCATCTCCTAGATGGTTTCCGTGGTGAAACTCTTTCTTCACAAAGGGCACTGAGCAACACTTGCAGACTGTTTGGGGCACGCCCCAAAGGTCTGGACCAGGGAACCAAGAAACGTGCCCAAAGAACAGGGCAGAAGGCGGGAGACCACTGCTGTAGGGGGTGGGATCACGAGTGAGTTCTCCCCATGCTTGTTATGAGTCTGTGCTTCCCAAGAGCTCCAAATATTAAACCATGTTTGATGAAGTTAAAACACAAGGAGCAAAGCCCCAGCCCTCGCCCAGACTATTCCTTGCATTCAGCTTCCCTCTCTGGGCGGTGGCACTGTTCGGGTCATCCAACAAACGTCTACGAGAGCCCTGCCTTGTGCCACGTGTGGCTGGGGGCACAGTTGTGCAAGGACCTGACCCTGTCGCACTTAGAGCAACCAGTGATCACGCCTGTGAACAGACAATGATGCAAACGCACTGCAGAGCAGGTAGTGGCTGAAACCGGCTGCAGGGAATAGGCGCTAACTCAACAAAGGCGCGAGCATCCTCCTACGTTTGGGGAACGGCAGGGGTCACGCTTGCACAGGCCCTGAGAGGGGAAGACGGCTTCCCTGGGCATCTGAAGGGCTAGCGCTGCTGGAGTGAGAGGGGACGGCGGGGTGAAGTGGGGAGGGCAGGGGGACAGACACGCAGTCCGCGACCAGGAGCTTCTGCGGGTTTAGTTTTAATCCTGAGGGCAGCAGGAAGGCTTTGACGTGCCTTCAAGCAGGCAGCACCTTAGAAGACCCCTCTGGTGGCAGTGGAGAGGGGTTGAGGGGCCCACTGTGGCGGCCGGGAGCCCAGGTACTGGGCTCTAGTCCGGGGAACAAGCCTGAGGGCAGGTGAGCCGTGAAGAGGCACGGGGAGGCGTTAAGAACTCAGGGAGGTCAAAGCCAAGGGGGCGTGACCGCACAGACTTGGAGAGTCAGGACAGGACGGGCGTCCAGAGCGCTTCCTAGCTCTAATCTGCACCCCTCGAGGTGATGCTGTTCACCAACGGGGTGGGGGGCCGGGGGGCCCAGCTCTGTTTGCGATCATGGATTTGGTCCTGGACAAAGAGTTTGAGGTGCTACTTACTGGAGGACCCCAGGGAGGTGGGTGTTTAGAGGAGAGGTCTGGGCTGGAGATTCGAATCCAGGGATTTCTCCAGGAAAACGGAGGGCAGGCTGTGTGCTGAGAGGAGGAAGGGAGATGGCGTTATGTGACCCCGAGGCCAGCACTCAAGGCTCCGGGGAGGGGCGTCAGCCAGCAGAGCAGACAGAGGAGGTGTCCCCGCACCGCCCCCCCATCACTCCCGAGATGAAGGTGAGTAGAACCAAGGATGCCACGTGTTCCACCACGGGGCGTGCGAACAGTCTTGAGAGTTGCCAAGATCTCAGGCAAGACACGAGCTACGGGACACGGCCAGTGAGCAGGAACTGCTCCGGAGGAGCCCTACCGCGTCCTCTGTGTCCCCGGCTCGACTCTCAGGGGCAGGAGCTGCAGAGAGCTGAGAACTCACACACCCTCAGATCAGCCAGTGGTTGTGCCGTGACCCCCGCCCCCTTCCACCCAGCAGTGCGCTTTCAGCTGCATCTTGACCGAAGCGGTCCTGGGAGGAGCAGCCGGAGGCACCCTCTGCCCCGGGAGCCCGCCGTCCCGGGGACACAAACCTGAAGCCACGGCACTGGCTGAGCGGCAGGGCAGCTCTGTGCGAGGTGACGTCACAGGCTGAAGGATGTATGCCAGCTCTGGGAACCAGCTGCCCTCCTCTGGAGGGCCCCCCAATCCAGGGCCGCCATCCAGCTGCAGAAACCTGGGAACGCCTTCCCGTGGGAATTCCCCTCTCCGTGGAGGGTGGGCCCCCAGCCAATCGTGGCCACCGACATGAACCTTTGGAGCTGCTTGCAAATTAGATGAACCAGTTTTACCTTGTTTTGTTTGTACTGAAGCTTTCAAGGGGGGCAGTCTTTGGAGCCAATCTGGGTTTAAGGAAAGGAGAAACAGTACCAGTCAAGCACATTCTCGTAGAAGCCCAGCTTCCGGGAGAACAGAATCCACCTTCCTGGCTTCCAGGTCATGTTACCCATCGCATGATGCGGGCTGGGCCTTAGGTGTCTTTCTGCTCACAAGTCAACCGCTTGCCCACCTCCATGCTTCATAGGGTCCATCTCTTCTAACTCAGTGAAAGCACAACATTTTGTTCAAAGCTGCTAGGAATTATAAATACCTTGGGGATCTTCTACCAGTGCCTACGTTGTGATGAGTACCTTTATCTTAAGCCATCTGTCACCATCCTCAAATTCACGTCTTCCCAGAGGCCGCAGCCCACTGCAGTCAAGACCAGGGATGGGCCACCTCGCCATCCAGGGATTGCTGTGTCCGGCCAACAGGGAAACGGCCAGTCTTCATAGAAAAAGTGAGAACACGAGCATTTCAAAGGATTTATTTGCTTTCTCCACATGATCACAGCTATGGTTTTACATCAGTAGAGTCTGTTACTTACAAACAGAATACACAGGGAAACAAAACCACTCCTGTCTCCCCAAAGTTACACGGTGGGTGCTGGGCTTCCTGCCAGCCAGGGGCCCCCCTGAGGTCCCAGCAGCCGGCACTCAAGTCCTGGTTCTAGTCATGGGAGACACCTCATGGTGAGTGACAGTTCCCCAGAGGAGGCGGTGCTTCCTGAGTGCTCCCCGTGACCACAGGCTGGTCACACGGACGTCGGGCCCCCACCCCAACTCCAGCCCCACGCCGACTCATCCTGCAACCTGCTTCCTGGATCGCCGCTGCCGTGTTTAAGATACTTACGGAAGGACTCGTTTTTTAGGCAGGGAGGGCGGTGGCGCTTTACAGCGGACGGTAAGGGGCATGCTCACCTGTGGTGACACGGCTTCGTGCGGAGCCGAGTCACGTGTGCTGCCTGTGGTCACTTCAGCTCATCTTAAAACCGAGAGGTTCCTGTGGCATGCAGCGTGGGATGGAAAAATCGCTCTACACCGGACGACTGAGGGCGTTTTTAAGTAAGAGGCGCACGTCATATTAGGATGAACTTTATTTTTACATTGTTATACAATCCATTCATAAACTTAAAAAAAATACAAATACATGACTTCGTTGTTGTCCCAGAAAAGATGTTGGGTGATGGTACCGGCTTGCTTCCTCTAAGGGTCTCCTGCTGAGATAATCTGTGAGCAAAACGCCCCACGTGCGTTCTGACAGTGAGAAAGGACAGGCAGCCTGGTGACGCCCCGCCTCCGCCTCCGGTGCGGGCGGGCGGACCCTGGGGAGGTCTGGGGTCCCGAGAGCGCGGTCCCAGGCAAGCTGCCCGGGACCACCAGCTCATCAGGAACATTTGCCTCCCCACGAGATCGGGGCGGGTCAGCTCCAGCCTCCTCCACGGAACAGTGTGCCTTCTGGGAACACTCATCCCGTGATGTGTTTGTTCCCGAAACACACACGCTGATGAAACCTCACTGACTGGAACCCCAGCCAGCAGAAAGCTGGAAGCGCCCAGCCCTGTGGACCCAAGAGGTCACAGCTGCGGGTTCTGAGTGGCCCACAGAGAGAGGGTGCACTGTGCCCCAGCTCTGCCCTGCTGGCCTCTGTGCCCACAGTGACGGCCCTTTGGAAAGGGCGGCCTGGTGCCAGCCAGCGTGCATCTTTTCTGGAACAACCTGGAGTTTACAGTTAGATCCTACGATTGGTACAGACGGTGAAGAAAAGCCGACATATTTAATATGTTACCACTTTACTTCAACTATTTGTCAACAGTAACACAGAGAGTTTTGCAAATACACAATACACAGTGCGGCCTCACGCGCCTGATGCCGGAGGACATGCAGTACAGTTCGACCGTTTCCGGTCACGACGACGCCCTTGAAACCGCAAGACGGGATGCCTCGGGGGGGCCGGGCTCTGCGGGGTGACCAGGGAGTTTCGGGGTCTGCGGAACTGGGGAGCCTCCCCCCACCCCCCCAGCCTAGCCTGGACCAGAACAGACACACCGTGCTTCCCATCCCTCTGAGTGGGTGCCCGAGGGAAGAGGACCACACGGATGGGAAGATAAAGGCGGGCAGGTTAAAGTCACACTTCTTTCAAAAGAGAAACAGAAAGAAAAAAAAAGGCTCAACTCTAGATTGCTGTATTTGCTCTCTGTGGAGATTAACAAAGTGCTCGGTTTGCAGAATTGCTGGTTTGGAGACCTGGATGATGCGGGGTGGGGGTGGGGTGGGGTGGGGCGGGGCGGGGGTGGGCAGAGCCCGGCCGCGGCCCCGGCGGGCTCCCGGGGCTGTCCCGCCGCAGTCCAGGGCCCGGCGCCCATGCAGTCCCGCGCCAGCTTCGCCCTTCCCGCGGGGGCTCCCGCCCGGCAGCGGTCCTCCGGTCCGCGGCCTAGGAGCACAGCACGGGCGGCCGCAGCGGCTCGAAGGGCTGAAACTACAAAGGACGGCCCGTGGGTGACGCCGGCCCTGGGGGCAGCGGACGGGCCCCCACACGGACGCGACAGAGCCCCGTGGGAGAGCCGGGCACTCCTCGCGCGGCGGGCTCAGACGAGCCGGAGACGCAACATGGGGGCACGAGCACACGGCCACATGGAGTCACGACGGTCACGGCCACCACTCAGAAAACAACACGGGAAGCACACACACCGCCCCGGGGCGCTAAACGCTAAGAGCGGCAGCCTCGGGTTCTCCGGGGCGTCTGCCCGCTGCGGCTGGAGACAAGATGAGGAGGCTATGGTGCTGGGGGGACGAGCATGAGTTGGTCGCTTTTATGTGGGAGATGAACACCTCTCTGCTGGGTGTGGGGCGCCTGCGGAGGGCTCTGAATGAGTGTGCAGTAAACCAGATGCATACGAAAGAAATATGGATCATGGAAATTCACAGTTATTGCAGCCATTTAAAGTGTCTAAGAGTCTGGGTACCCAACAGTCCGGGACGACCAGTTCTGAGCTAGTGGTCCCGAGTTGCTACGGTAGAGTTTACTGCATTTTTAAAATCTATTTGCTTACCTGAAATAACAGAGCAGTTATAATACTGATTACTTATGATAGTCATCTGTTAATAAAATAAGGATTTATACAAAGCAATATCGGGCTCTGAAAACAGTTAGATGCTATGTTACTTGGCACGGTTAGTAGTGATCGCGATAAAGATTTCAGCCAGTCCTGGGGGTGGGGCGTCTCTTCTTACGAAAATATGGAAGTATCTGAGTTTGTCCCTAGCATTTAAATTTTTGGTCTAATCTCTCACACGTTTGTCTAAGGTTCTGTCTTCCTATCAGGTAAGTGGGGCTCCTTGTAAAGTCTCTATTGCTAATTTTGTGGACTGAAACATTTGCTTTTCACACACAAATACTATCTATACAGTATATATATGTATGTATATATGTATTTATATATTTATATATTTATATTATATAAAGTTTACTTACGTATTTTCATCAACCATATCAGGTCTACTTAATTTTTGCCCATTGTCAATAAAAGAGCAATAATGCAGCAAGTTTTGGGTCATGTGTTTGGTTCTGTCTGCGTTTGTGTGTCATCTCTTCTCTTCCTAGGCGGGGTCATCACCCCCAGGTACAACGAGGGAGCAGAGAGCTGGGACCGGGGTGGGGCCGGGGGCTGGGGCTCGGTTCAACATCTACTTGGCTGGCGGCACCGTTTCCGGGCTGGTGGTGGCCGAGGCCCACCTCTGGGGCTGAGGGGCGCCCCCGCCAACTCAAACCGGGGGCTGTGTTCCCTGTGACTCGAGCCCCGGGGCTCGGGGGCTCCGTCCAGGCCGGGGGCGGAGGGGAGGCGCAAACAGAGGGTGCTCTGGGTCTGGTCTGGGGCTGCCGCCCCGGGCGCGCCTGTGTGCTGTGCACGTGTTCTGGGGGGCCGGGACCCCCACCCAGGCTGTCTACACAACTGTGCTGATGCCGCTGGGCTTGGCCTTGCTGCTGGTGGGGGGCGGCGGGGCGGGGGGCTGCCCGTGGTGGTGCAGGGCGTGGCCCGCGTGGCCCGTGGGCAGTGCTGGGTGGCCGTGCGCGTGGGCCCCGTAGGCGGGGTGCCCCCCGTGGGGGCCGTGGTGGCACTGCTGTGCGTGCTGGACGTGCTGGGGCGGGTGGTAGTGGTGGTGATGGTGGTAGGGGGGCGGGCTCTGCTGCAGGCGGCAGTACTGGCCGTGGTGCCCGTGCCCCGGGCCCGCGAGCGGGCCCTCCAGAGGCCCCTGGGGGTGGCTGGCCACGGGGTGTGGCGGGTGGGGGGGGCGGCTGGGGCGGGGCGGGCGGCAGGTGGGCCTGGGGAGGGGGCTTCCCTCTCTTACTCCCAAACAGGGAGCCCAGGAGGGAGGAGGAGTTGGGTATGGCCTGGTGTGGGCGAGATGGGCAGTCTCGTGTTGATGTAGCTCTCCGGCGCATGTGAGGACTGCTAATGATGGACCCCTAAAAAGGAAATTCATAGAAACCAAAATTAAAAGAGCTTAGAGCACTTACGGCAGAATGATTCTTAAAAAAAAAAAATGTTAAAAAGTTTCACCCACTGACTGCTAAGCTTTAGTTCAACGTGCTGGCCGCAGCGGCCAGGCCCCGTGAGGCTAGACTCAGGGCCATCTCCAGACACTACCGTGCAGGTCAGCTGGAGGGGGTGGCGGCCCACAAGGGGGCCCTCGGGGAGAGACGCGTGGGGGCAACGCAGCCCCGCGGAGCACTCTGCCTGGGGGCGGCCCGCCTTCAGATCAGAACCCTGTGTCTGCGGTGTCAGCGGTGTGTGCGGGGCGGGGTGGGGCGGAGAGGGGCCTGCTCCCCCAGCACCCTGCCCTGAGCCCTCCGGGGCCCTCTCAGCATCCGAGGGCGTGTGCTCTGCCTGGTGGCGGAGGCGGTGCTGAGGGCCGCAGGAGGGGCTGGGGGAGCCTCCCGCTGCGGGCGGGCACCGCCTAGGCGTCTCACTGCGGCTACCTAACGCCAACTGAACACGGGAAGAGAGGACAGAGAGGCCTGCAAGCTGAGCGGAGATGAGAACAGGAATGTCGAGATGGCTGGAGGATGAATGGAACCTCATGAAATCCACACTGAACTCCTCTCTCTCCCGGCTCTCCGCCCCTAGCTGGCTGAGCAATTCCGAGGCGCCCTGGCTGCAGACACACAGCAATCGAACCTCCGGGAAGGAGAAGCGATGGGGATGCGGAGCGCGGAAGCCCGAGAGGGCGGGACCGACAGCGGGGCGCGGGGCCGCGGGGAGTGGGGAGCCGGGGGTAACCATGCTTAGGGGCCACGGGGGGGGGTCAAGCGGAGACTAAACCGTGACATACAGACCCGCACCCGCCCCCACTGTTCCGGCCCCCACAAGCGGTGAGGGGCGCGGGCGCGGCTAGGCGGGAGGCATGCACGTGCCAGGCAGGCGGGGTGGATCTGGCCTCTGTGGAGGAGGGAAGGAGGAGCGGAAAAAAAAAAAGAAAAAAAAAGACAAGAGGCAAAAACCGAGGACGGGAGGCGACACACGACAGCCAGCCGGACGGGCTCCTACTTACTTCCACATTGCTCTCTAGCGATCCCGCACTGCTGCGACGCCCTCGCTTCCCTGCCCAGAACATGCAATACCAGAGGTTAGATGCGACACAGGCCTGCGCTGCCACCCACGGCCCAGCAGAGCCGGGGGCAGGGCGCGGACGACTTAAAGAGACAACGGGGTTCTTAAAAAGCAAAAAAAAACAAAAAAACGACCAAAAAAAAAAAATCTTTCCAACCAGCCGAACTTTATCCCCCTCTCGTGGACGGGAAGCCTGAGGGGTGGGTGCTGGGGAGGGTGGGGGGCGGGAACCCTCGGCCATCCGCCCAGCGGGTGGCTCCTCCAGCAGCTGAAACGAGCCACGCGTGGCCCCGCACTGCCCTTCGGTGGATTTCACGGACGTATGCTGCACATACGCACAGGCACGCACACACTGCCTGCTGCCCGCAGGGCCTGGGGGCTCTCAGGAGGCGAGCTCCACGTCCCCTCTGGGGCCGTGTTTGCCTCGTGTGCAGTGTCTGGCTGGGGGCACGGGTGGGCCCGCAGACCCGCTCTCCCCTCTGTGAGCGCCAGCCCCCCAGGACATCACACGCCCTCCAGGCCATGAGCCCTCACTGACAGCGCCTCTGAGTGCCCCGCATGTGGCGCAGGGCAGGTGGGCGATCCGCGCTGGCCATGCCCGAGGAGGCTGAGTCTTCCTCTTGGTTCTGGAGGCCGGGAGCCCGCCCCATTCTCCAAACGACTTCTCCGGGGGTTCCTGCAGGACATCGAGGCTGTCGGGGACGATGGTGCTCCAGCTTGAGGGCTTGGCCAGGCCAGCCTCCAGCCAGCTCTTGGGGACAGAGGAGGGACTCGAGATGTTCCTCCGGCTTCCAAAGCCCCACCGCACCGGACAGGTGCCCTCTGTCCACGCCAGGAGGAGATGGAGGCTCTGACTGATGGACCGAGCAACTTCGCTCCCACGGTGAACGGCTTACACCGCATCCGCCTGTCCATGTGAGGCGAGAGACCTTGGCCACGCTGCCTCCGAGCTGGACCAGCCCAGGCGCCCAGAAGACGGAAGGGGCGGCCTTGTGCCATGGTGTGGCCCATGCCCCTACCTGCGCTGGGCGGACAGGGTGTGTCAGGACCCTTTGGGTTAAAACGGCGGCAGCTGCACGTGCCCGCAACAGCAGGCTGAGGGGGTGTCCAGGGCCTGGGTCTTCACCTGCTGACCCCCAAACTTGAGTCCAGCTGGGAGCCCGGGGTCCTCTGAAGGCGGCGCTGGGCCCCGGCCCCAGAGCCCACAGGCCTGGGCTTCACAGTGGATGCAGATGCCGAGGACCATGGACGCTGGCCCTTGTCCCCAGCTGAAGGGGGCCCGTCCCCCCTCGTCTTTGAGCCGCTGTGAGACACGGGGCGATCTCCCCTTCCTGCCTGTCTCAGCACAGCGGCGCAGGGGCCTGGGCAGAAACTGAGTCCCCGGCCTCCGGAGCGGGGATCTGCAGGGGGAGGGGTGACCCCCCCGGCACCCTGCTGACGCTCCGCCTCCGTGTCCCCGTCTATGAACCAGGCCGGCACTGCTTTGCCCTCCAGCCAGCCTGCTTCTGCCACCAGGACTGGGCCAGGCCCGGGCTTGGTGTGGGGGCATCAAAGGCTGCCCCCTGGAGCTAAACACAACCCCTCCTGCCCACCGTGGGCCAAGACTCAGGAGGGCTCTTACTCGGACGTCCAGGAGGGAATCTGGCTTTCTTAGGACTCGTCTCTTCGACTTTGACAGGAGATACGGGACGTCCCTGCGCTTGTCTGCGCTCCAGTCCCGGCACGCCCGTGGACAGCTGCCCCTGGAGACCGCATGCAGGTGTGTGCACACGCAAACCCCATCTACTGATGGAGTGGGAAGGGCCGGGACTGCACAGTCCCGGGGGCCCGTCTCGGAACCCTGCGCGAACCTCAGGGAGCGCCCCGTCCTAGCCGGCGCCTCCCCAGGGCCACAGCAGGCCCGGTCAGCCTGGAAGCCACATCTGGATGGATGGACGGCGTGGCTCTTCACAGCCTCCGGGCTTCCCGGTGCTGGGACAGCAGCCGGCAGGGCCCTAGCCCAGGTCTCACGCCACGGCCTCGCAATGGTGAGGGTGACAACAGTGGGCACGCTGGCCAGGCCCCCCAACACCCTGCGGGCAGCAGCTCTCTCAGACCCTGGGGGCAGCCGGGGAATGGAGGCTCGTAGGGGTTACTTGGCCGGCAGCCAAAGCCCCCGAATCAGCATGCTGCGTGGGCCCAGCTAGGCTCTGCCTGGAGGCCCTTGGGATCCTTGATCGCAGGCTGGCACGGCATGGCGCCCCTGAAATGAGCAAGGGCCCCGGCAGAGGTGGAAGGGGGACTACATGGACGGAGACTGGACAAGACCTCTCAGCTCAGCGGGAGTCGGGTCAGGGCCGCCTCCTCCTCTGGCTCTTGGCAAGCCAGCTGCCTGGCTCCTGCTGAGCCATCAAACCACGCCTGCCTCCCCGGTCCCCGAGGTTCATGGCGGGCTGAGGCCCCGTCCCTGGGGTCCTGGCTCTTGGATGGCCGGGTCGTCGTGGGTCTGGGGCAGCCACTCTGGGAGCAGGGACAAGCCCCCGCTGGGGGTCACTGGCCCTTCGCCTGGGCCATCCTCTCCAAGTCCCTCTCGGCCGGGCACGCAGGCGGGGACGTCATTGCCTCGAAGCGCTTCTCCCTGACCCTGTCCAGCACAGGGCGCACACCTGTGGCCTCTTCCAGGAGGTGACTGACGCTGGCCTGTCTTCCTTTGGAGGTCGCGGGTGGGCGGCCTGTCCCAGGCGGCGACTGAAACACCCACCGAACCGAACCTCCCACCGTCGGGAGCAGGTGGCTTCTTCCTGGGGACCATCTTCGGCGTAGGGTCCAAGGACTCCGGCCCCCTGCAGTCCTTCTTGGCTGAGAATCCCCGACAGAAACCAGCCAGAGCTCAGAGCTCGGCCCCTCACCCAGCCACGCACCAGGCACATGGCTCCGTCTACAGAGAGCGGACACCTGGGGTCCTGACCGTCTGCAGCCAGAGTAACTGGCCAGCTGCGCTGAGGCCGCTCCTACCCAGGGGGCTGGACGGGGCCCCTGGCGGCCCCACTGCACAAACCCAAACATGGGCCCCAGGCCCCAGAGCAACTCGGTTACGTCTAGCTGGGTGTCAAGAGCTGCGGGGAAACCAGTGGTTCTCAACCACGGCCACGCTGCCAGCCAGACTCTGCCCTCTCCCTGCCGAGGGCGCCGGCAGTCTGCAGGGAGGTTCCCGACTGTCCTGACCGGGCTGCGGAGGCGTCCTGCGCAGAGCAGCCCCCACGGCAGGGATGGCCCGGCCCAGGAAGTCAGGAGAGCTGGGTTGAGAAGCCCTACTTGACTCTCACGCTGGCCATGCACATCGCATTTTCACGATGGAAGGAAAAAAAAAATGATGAGATAGAAGCAAAGGGAAAAATCCAACTCAAGAAAAAAAAAGCAAAAAGGGGAAAACTTCTGAGAAACGAACATGCTGGAGGGACGAAGCACTGCTGGGGGGTGGGTAGGGATGGGATGCGGTCTCAGGCAGCTCTCTCTGGGGGCCCAGAGCTGGCCACGCAGTGATGCCTGAGGCGGCTGGGCTGGGCTGGGCGAGCGCCTGGCGGGAGAGGGGCCGCTGGGCCCCGGGGAAGGGGGAGAACACTGGTCTCAGCCCGAGACCAGCAAACCCAGGTCATGTCGGGCTCCTGGGGCCGGGGCGCGAGTCGAGGGTCCCTGGAGCCTACAGCGCTCGGTTGGCCACACGCCCACGTGCCCAGCTGCCTACACTCCACGCTGACCCAGCCTCTTCCGGGGAGGAGCTGCCTGGCCTGACGCATCTCGTGGGGGACGAAAAGGCTGCCCCCTGCAGCCCATGGCGCCCCCCTTCTGCAGCAGCGCCCGCAAGCAAAGCAGGCTGGGGCAGCAGGCTCCCCGCCCCCACCACCACTGAGGTCCGGCGCCCCCTGATGCTCCAGGCACACCCCTGACCCCAGGAGACCCAGGCGGCCTGTTTGCTGGTTAAGAGGCTGGCAGCAAACCACACACACACACAGACAAGGAAACGACTTCCGCCAAGGCTTTCTCCCTTGTCGCCTCTGGGCTGGACGGAGGCCCGGGCTTCCCGGGAAGGGGGCCTCTGCCGGGAGAGCAGGCCCCGGGACCGCGGGCGACGACGAGGCCCCGGACACGGCACGGCAGGCATCGCCCCTGCCCTTGTCAGCGTGAAGCAGGGGCCATGGGCAGCGCAGAGCGACGGGGCCCGGCTCACACTGCGCGTGAGCTGGGCTCAGGAAACGGAAGGGCAAGTAAAAAGCAGGGGAGACGGGGTACCCACCCAGCTGTCCTGCCTGGGGCCTCCGGGTGATGCCCTCCCTGCGCTTAGGTGCTGCAATGGGTTGGAGGTGGCCACCCGGACCCGCTCATTCGCTCAGTGCGAGGCCCTCCGCCGCGGCGGCCCCCCCCCCCGCCCCGGCCGATGTAAGCCTACCACACGCAGCAGAGCCCGCCGTGTGCGTTGGGTTGGGGGTGGTCTGGGCCCGACTCTTACCCGCTTCTGAGAGGTCACGCAGGGAGCTGCTGAGGGCGCTGCGCTTGAGCCCCTCGCCGCCGGCGTAGCTGTCGTCCAGGCAGGCCCGGCTCAGCGTCCCGCCCCCCGGCTCCTTCTTGAGGCTGGAGCACTGGGACATGCCAGGCCGCACGACGCCCTTCTGCTTCTCCAGCTCCGCTGCAACAGAACGCCTGGGCCGTGAGCGGAGCGGGCCCCCTGCCCAGGGCAGGCGGGGGGAAGGGGAGGGGGTGGGCACCCACCAGGAGGGCAGCGCGGAGGAACGGAGGAAAGGGGGTGTCTGCTCCGGGTGGCACGGGGCCGAGCCCCAGCACCTCCAGGGCTGGCGGGGAGACGGAGGGGTGAGGTCATCTGGGGAGGAGCTGGAGTGACGCCCCCCCCCAAACCTCCATGACCGAGGGAGACCCTCGATGGGAGGCCGTAGAGGCCAGAATGCTGAGGCCTGTGGGGAGTTCAGCGACTCTGAGGGGAGACTGAATTCCTGGGTCTAGAGCGGAGCCAGGCTAACCCGGCCTGGCTGTGGATGGAGGCTGGGGAGCAGGGGACACTCATGTGTCCCCCGGAACATGAACACCCAAGGAACGAGGCTCAGAGCCGAGGGGCGGGGGGGACCAGCAGGGCTGTGGCCTCCTCGGGGCCCGTGGTGCGGTTCCCCAGGCAGGACGGGCTCCCACCCAGAGACCCCTGCCCACTGCCCTCCCCTCCGTGCTCCTCCTGTGGCCTGGGCGGCGGGGCTGTCCGAGCACGTGGCCGCGGGAAGCCAGAGGGGCCGAGGCTCGGGAGTCACGGCGGCACCGCAGACTCGGCCGCAGATGGGAGGCAGCGCCCGTGCAGCCCCCCGCCCCCGCCCCGGCGGCCACGACCGCGACCGACCCTCTATTCTGTGCTTCTCCATCTCCTGCACCTCCGCGACGGACTCGCGCAGGTCGTCGGTGAACTTCTTGCGGTCTTGAGGGTTGGGGGCGTTGAAGTTGATCAGCACTTTGATGTCAGCCCCCGGGACAGCGGACGTGAGCCGGATGCCGTTGGGGTAGTCTGCAGGGGACGCGAGAGCGCAGGCCTTGTGTGGGCGCCCCGCCTCCCCTCGGGCCGGCGTGTCCACGGGGCTCCCCGGGTGCGTCCCCGCGGGGAGGACGCGGCACTGCTTGTGGGGACCACCAGGCAGCCCCCCGCTCCTGACCGGGGTCCCTGCTGCTCCGTGTTCGAGCGGGCTCAGAGCTGGCTGAGCGGAGGCAGGGCCTGCCCTGGTCCTCCCGGGACAGGCCTGCAGCCTGGACCCTGAATGTCAGGGTCCTTGGTCACTCTGCCTGGGACGTGAGGCTGGCCAGGCGCTGAGTCTGGGAGGAGACAGGCCGTGTCCCCAGTCACCTGTCCTGACACCTCGGGCGACGCTGCCCTCTCCTGCCTGGCCTCCATGCTCCCAGGACCCCCCGCCCCCAGCGCCCTCGGGTGACACTGTGGGCGCCCCACAGCCGACAGCATCGCCTGCTCCTTCCTGCCCGGGGCCACCTCCGAGCCGTCAGGGCTGTGGGGTCCTGGCGCCCCCCTCTCACCAGTGGGAATTGAGCACCCACCACCCAGCATGTGACGGTCCTCAGCCCGGAGGACAAGCCCATCACAGCTCAGACCTGCTTCAGGGCCGCGAGCTCCAACGCTCAGAGGCCTGAGCAGGTTTCCTAAAATCGGGATGCGGGCCAGGGGAGACGGGGCAGCTTGGAGAGACTGTCCACCGCGTGAGGACACGGGCCTCCCGAGCCCAAACCTGGCTTTCGGGAGAAGCCAAGGACAGCTGAGCCCTGCGTGACGCTCTCAGAACCAGTCCAATAAAACAGAAGACAAAGTTCAAAGCGAGTCTAACCTGAGCGGGCCGGGACTGACCGGGAGCTGCCTGTGTGAGCCCCGGGTGCCTGAAGGTGACCCTCTGCCTGAGGACCTGTCTGGTTGGGCTGTTCCCAGGGGGTCCCTGCCACCTCCACCCCTTCCCCGAGGGGCCTGCTGGACACAACAGTGCTCATGGCACCAGGCTCTCCAGGGGAAAGCAAGGCAGGGGCAGCCTTCCAGCCTGGGTGGGGGGCGATGGCCGGAGATGTCAAAGACCCGGGCCACACGGCCGCCAAGGCCAGAGCGCATGGACCCGGGGCCCTGGTGGGAACCTCGGCAGCCCCTCAGGCGCAACCCTCGCCTGACTGGTCAAACCCACACATCACTGGCCGTTTACTGCATGTCTTTCCACCCACATTTTGTTTAAATAAACTCGCTCTGCCCTAAATGTAAAAATCTTATCACCTGCAAGAAGTTAATGGCGGAAGTCAACGTAATGAGCCCCACATCTGATTATATGAAATACGCCCTGGTTATTACTTGGAGCCTGCAACTGGCCCTCTGTTGATAAAAGTGGGAACATACACTCCGGGCGCTGGGACCCACTTACACTGGTTTTCGAAGAGCAGGACCTGCATGCCGTACAAGGAGAAGGACTGCCGGAAGCTGTACGTCACCGAGTTCTTCTTCTTCTGGAAGATCTTGGTGACCTGGGGGCAGCCAGATGCAGAGGCTGAGCCCCAGGCCCGCAGTGCGGGGCAGCCCACGCACTCAGGGTTCTCGCAGCCCCCGGGGCCGTGTTCTCCTGTGTGAGGACCCCTGCCCCGCAGCTCTGAGGCCAGCAGGCTCCCGGGGCAGCGAAGGGCCGGCAGGAGGAGGGACACTGGTGCCCGCGGGCCCTACGCGGCACAGCGGAACCCGCTGAGGGTGAGTCGGACAGCGGAGGACACCAGGCCCAGAGGTCTGCAGTGACTTGCTCAAGGTCCCGGGCTCTTAGAGGACTGGAAGCCGCATGTCTGGACTCCAGGCTCCGAGGCCTGCCAAGAGCGGCTGGTCCTCCGTTGGGCGGGGCCAGGGGCCAGGGGTCCCAGGGAAGAAGTGGGCTGCGGGACCATCTTCACCCCCAGGCTGCCTGTTCTGGAGGCGAGAGCTCAACGTCCTCTTGGGGAGCCCCTCTCTGCCGCATCCAGCCCTCCAGTCCTGGGGGAGCCAGCCCAAGCTGCTGGGAGCCTGCGCACCCAGCCCCGTGCCCACCGGCCCACGCACCACCAGGAGGTCGTTGAACAGGAAGATTTCGCGCTGGTGTAGCCCGAGCTTCTGGGGCTTGTTGGGGTCCGGAACCTCAAAGAGCCGGCAGTAGCAGACGAGGCGGCGGTGTGGGAGCGACAGCACCTGTGAGGAGGGGCCGCGTCAGCCGCAGCCCGGCCGGGGGG
>SNSB01003526.1:7064111-7082825 GCA_012922965.1 Capreolus pygargus | reverse complement strand
GCGGAGTGCGGGGCCGGGGGGGCCGGGTCACACAGTGACCTGGTGGCCAGCGGAAGGAACCGGGCAGGCAGACCCGGGCCAGGTGGGCAGAGGGAGGGTGGGAGAGACCAGGGGCAGGGTCTCAGGGCCGGGGGACAAACTCGACCAGGCCCAGACGAGACACACGGAGACCGTCTGCTTTGGGCCGACAGCACAGCCCTCCCTGCGGGGCCGCTGAGATCCGCGGCGGGGAGAACTGTGACAAGCAAACTTCTCATCGCTATGGAGAGTGACGTGTGCAACCAGAGCGGTGGGTCTGGGGGCTGGGAGCCGGGGGCTTGCAGGGACCACGGATCGGGAAGCGGAGGGCACTCACACAGCCGAGCCCGTGGTGCAGGGATCCGATCTATGGGGGAAACGGTGAACAGACAAGAGAGGTTAAAGTCCCACACGCGCTCCCGGGGCCTGGTGGAGACCCCGGGGACACCCCTCCCGTGGCATCTTCCCGGCGCCCTGAGCGGGCTCAAGGGGAGCCCAGGGCACCAGGGCGTCACTGCACGGTCCCAGCCGCCGGCTCAAACAAGGCCTCAGGTTCTCTTCAGAGGGACCCAGAGGGAAGTGGCTTAGACGGCCCCAGAGGTGATGTAATTCACCAGTCCTGACTGGAGGAATAGGCTCCAGAGGCATCGGGGGCTGGCCCGGGGCCACAGGGCTGGGGGGCTCCTGGGTGGTCCCCCCCAACCCCTGAGGTGGGCACAGAGACCACCTACCGGCTTCTTGCCCACGATGAGCTTCTCCACCTTCTGCACCTGCGACACGTGGTCCTCGTTGGTCTTCAGCTCCCGCTTCCGGATCCGTTCGTAGATCCCGATGAGCATCTCGCGGGGGATGTCCTCCCCGTCGTCCACACCTGGGAGGGGACAGCGGCCGGCTCACCCCGAGGCACCGTATCTGAACCACGTCCAGGCAGCGGCGCCCCTGCCCGTCTCCCGCTGAGCCACAGGCCTCCCGGCCCACAGCTGCTGGATGGGTCCCGCCCGTGACTCGTGTTCTCGGAAGCCCAGTTCCAGCTCCAGGCCAGCTCTGCCCCGGGTTAGCGAGGAGGGGCCTTCCAGCCATGCTCAGGGGGCTCCATAAACACTGCCTCGCTTGATCCCACTCACAGTCCTCATCTGGACCCTTGTCAGCGTGACACCGAGCCTCTCTGAGCTAGGAGCCCTCCCCCATGATACAGGGCCCCCAGAGAACAGCGACCTCTCAGGGACAACGGCAGCTCAAGCCTCCTCCCTCTCGGACAGCTCATTGGGTCTGAGTGGCTGCTGTCCCATTTCTGGGACTTGAACCCGGGTTGCTCTGATGACACGCTCATGCCTTTTCTGCTACACGGCCCTGGAAGTGGTGCCGGAAAGACCCAGGCCAGCTCAGGAGAGATGCACGACCCAGCCCTCGGCCCACAGGCTTCTGGGGTGGCGTGCGGCAGTGGGACACTCAGCCCTCTGGGGGGCCATCCAGGCCCGCCTGTCCCTGCTGTGATGTCACGGACCCTCAGATGCACAGAGTGCCTTCGGGGGTCTGGCCCCTGGGACATGATATGCATCATGGTTCTGCCTCCAGATTGCTGGAGAAGGGAACGAACCTGTGTGCTCCGTCGGGGAACTGGCTCAGCCATCCTTGTGGGGATGCCGGGACAGGGAGGACTGTGTGTCCGCAGAATCGAGGTGAGCAGACGCGGCAAAGGCCCCTAGGTTTATGGCTGGGCCTCAACCCAAGAGCGAGGTGCCAAGCGGAAGGGGCTGAAGCCAACCACACGCGTCTGCACCGGCTCCCGGGGGAGCTCTGGGAGGCACAGCGGGACTCAGAGCCGACAGACGGCCTCCAGGGAGGGGAGGGGCCCTGCGGTGGACCTTCTGCACTTCCCGGGTTTTTTCTAATTGGCTCTTTTTCCAGGACAGTTTCCAGTTCACAGCAAAATTGAGGGGAAAGCACATCCCAGCTCCCCCACAATCAGCAGCCCCATCAGAGTGGTGTGTTCGCTACAATCGGACATGCCCCAGTCGCCAGAGGCCACAGGTCACGTGTGAGTTCCCTCGTGGTGGTGTCCATCCTGTGGGTTTGGACAAACGCGCAGCGACACGTGTTCACCGTGACATCATCACACGGAGACTGTCCATCGCCCCGAACACCCTCTGGGCTCCTCTCTGCATCCCTGCCTGCCCCCCGCCCACCACCGGTCTCCTGCCTCGCCCCCCCCCGAAGGATGTGATGCAGCTGGAATCAGACTGCGTGCAGGCTTTGCAGAAGCGCTGCTTTCACTTGGCAATGTTTGTTTAAGGGTCCTCCGTGTCTTTTCCAGACTCGGCAGCTCATTTCTTTGCAGCGCTGAGTAACAGCCCACGGTCTGGATGGACCAGGGTCCGTGCACCCACTGGAGGACAGCTGGGGGCTTCCTGGCTTGGGCAGCTGTGAGTCCAGGTGTGCCTTTCTGTGCAGAGGGGAGTTTCCGACTCATTTGGGTAAATTCCAAGCAGGGTGACTGCTGGGTCGTGTGACTCTCTGGTTTCTGAACCACGTGAAGACAGGACCCGTCCAAAACGTAAGTCTAAGGAACGTCCCTGGTCGCGCAGGAGACACGGGTTCGACCCCTGGCCCAGGAAGGTCCCACGTGCTGTTGGGCGGCGAAGCCCGTGTGCCTAGAGCCCGTGAGCTGCCGCAAGGGAGGCCACCACGAGGAGCCCGTGCACCGCAGCTAGAGAAAGCCCAGGCAGAGCAACAAAGACTCAGCGCGGCCAAAACCGAGATGCACGAGAAAGTAAACATATGTATATACACATATTTTTAAACAAAAAAATTCAAAGAAAATGATCAGTAAGAGCAAAACGCCGCTTGTCAGGTGTCCAGGCTCCTCTCCTGCCTCTCCCTGGACTCCCGGAGCCGCGGGCTGCTGGGCCTGCTGGGCAGCTGAGCGATTTCAGAGGAAAGGTGTGTCTGGTGTGTGTGTGGCGGGGCGGGGACTCCTTCCCCTAAGACGAATGAGCCGGCTTCGTGCAGAAGCGCTGGCCTGGCTGCGGGGCTCCTGCCTCCTGGACTCTCACTTGCCGTGTGACCTCGGGCAAGTCCCCTCCCCTCTCTGAACCTTCGCTCGGTGGGAACGGCCCAGGCTCCCAAGACGGAGCCAAGCAGCTTGCTCTCCTGGTTCCGGGGTGCTCGGCCCCCGCCCTGGGAACTAGGGGGACACAGCCACCCGTCCCCGGCGTGCTGGGGCAGCGGAGCAATCAGGTGCAGGAACCTCGAGGTCACGGATGCAGGGCAGCCGGCCGGCAGCTGTGTCCCGGCAGCCCCGTCTTCCCCGAGCCTCTGCCCCCAGGCTCGCTTCACAGACAGCAGAGACCCCGGTTCCGTGGCTGAGGCACTAAACCAGAGGAGGGGCGGGAGCCCCAGCTCCTGGTCACCGGGGGCACGCAACTCACAGCCAGCCTTCCCAGGGGCCACAGGGAGGCCAGGCCAGAGGCTGGGGAGCGGCAGTGCTCAGAGGCCCCGGGCGCCTGGCCTGCGGCCCTCCGCCCTCCGTACCCGGGCCTGGGCCCAAACCCTGCGGTCATTCGGAGACCAGAGCTCACGTCAGCCCCAGGACCGGCCACCCCACCCGACACCGCGAGGCGGGGTGGCTCACCCCGGAGGTTCTTGACAAAGTCCTCCAGCTTCATCTTGCGTTCGGGCTTGACGCTGGGGCTGTACATGTCGGTGTTGAGCAGGATGATGGCGAAGGCCAGGATGAAGATGGTGTCGGGGTTCCGGAACTGCCGCACCACCCCGGGGTTGCAGACACAGTACCGCTGGCTGGGGGGGGCAGGGGGAGGGGCTTCAGCCGGGGCGGGCCAGCCCACACCTCACCCACCAGGGGCTGCCAACACCCGAGGCTGGTCACCCGTCTGAGACTCTGTGTCTGCCTCGGGTACACGGCGGGGACCCCCAACCAGCGGAGCTGGCCCGTCCCATCTGCTGGCCAAGTGAGTCAAGTCCCCCCCAACCCCCAGCTGGATGGTGGCTGGCTGCTTGGGGCTGAGGACCACATCCCCGGCCCCCTCGGAGTGCTGGCTGATGGGAGGCTGTGCCCTAAAGGCGGGGTGGGCCCTCCACGCCCTCTGCCCCACCCCGAGTAGAGATGGACCTGCCCTGGGGACCTCAGTGCAGAGGGTGGCCCAGCTCCGGGTGGTTTCAGCCGCCTGCTGCTGCAGCACCTTTGCTGTGGCAGCTGAACTAACAGCCTCGCTAACACACAGCCTCTATACGCCCCCACGCCTTCCCAAAGCCCCTCCACTGGCGCCCTTGTGGGGGGCTGGGTGGGTAGGGCAGGGATGGAGAAGAGGAACCAGGTGGAGTACCGCGGCCTAAGCTCAGAGGCAGCAGTAATCAGAGCTTAGATAACGTGGGCTTCAATTTTCTCTTCCCTGGTAAGAGCTGCCCCTTCCAGGAAGCCCCCCTGGATGGACGTGTCGGAATGCTCCCCTACCAGGGTCTGGGGTCTCTCCTGTGTGTGACCTTCTCCTCTGCGGCCTCACCACCCTTGCAGAGGCCAGGGGGCTGGGCCTCCCACGGCAGCGTGCACAGTCCCGGCGTGAAGGAGGGCTGCAGGGACTCGCTTACAGGCTCTCTGGGGTGCCAGGCGCTGGGCTAAACATGCCCACACATCCCGAGTAGTTCACCCACCCAACCACTCCAGGGTGGGTGCCATCATCCTCCCCCTCTGCTGGTGACGACTGAAGCACAGAGAGATTAAGTGGCCAGCGCAAAGTCACACGGCCGGCATGGGGCGCAGGTGTCAGAACCAGGCTGTGTCTCTGAGTGTCCGCCCTGTGACGACGCTGACGAATTCGGGAGCCAGCGCCCGAGGCCCAGGCTCCAGCACTGGGTCGCATGGCACCTGGCACCCAGGAGGGGCCCCCTGACTCTGAAGGGGGATTCTGCCCTCAGGGTCCCGGCCTCTGAGGGGGACCGCTTCCCCGCCGGCCCGGCCCGCACCTGAAGGCCTCGATCAGCCGCTCCACCTTCTGGGCCTCGCCCTGCACCCGGATGTGCGCCTGGAACTTCCTCAGGGCCTCGTCGAGCTCCATGGCGGAGAAGTCCATCTCATCCACCACGCAGCTGGAACGGGAGCCCGAGGTCGGTCAGCGCCCCTGTCCCCTCCCACCGGGGCCGAGGGCTCAGAGCAGGGAGGCCTGGAGGGAGGCTCTCCCAGGCCCTTCCGATGGGCGTCGGGGGGACAGTGCCGTTCCCACCCGCTGACCCGCAAGGAGGGCAGAGCCGGGGAGCCCGCGGGGGGCAGGGGCCTCTGGCCGTGGCCCCGCCCCCAGCCTGACTGGGCCCCTGAGCAGAGAAGGTGGGTCTGCACCGGGGCAACCACCTGGTGGGGCTGCAGAGGTCCCGGTATCCATTCCCAGGGACCCCGTGCACTGGGGCGATGCTCCGAGCATGCTTGGCTAGCGAGGCAAGGAGGGGGTGGGGCCCCACGGGACTGTCTGCTGACCAGTGTTCGAGAAGGATGCCTGTGGGGGGCGGGGGGGTCTTGCTACTTCCTGAGGCCGCCACTATTTTCTGATCTAAGGAGAACAATGCCCGGATTTCCTACGGACCAGCAGCGGCTTGAGGTGAGGGGGGTGGGCAAAGGGCCGGCTGCAGGCCAGGGCCTGGGCTGGACGGTCGTCTTGGGCCCCGTTCATGGAGGAGCGAATCAGCTCTCCCTGGATGGGTCCTCCCTGGTTTCAAAGGGGAGGGGACGCCAGCCACACGATGCGGGGGGGAGCGGAGGGGCTGCTGGGGGAGCAGCCGGGGCACAGGCTCCTCTCCAGGGTGTCGGTGTGTGACCGACTGCAAAGCTCCATGTGCACACGGGTGTGTGTGCCCGTGGGGGCACCCGGGCCGAACCCCCTGCCCCAGAGCCTGGGTCTGCTCACCTGTGAGACAGGCCTCCCCCCGGGCGCCAGAGCAGCGTGTGCACGTGGCCAGCCCGCCCGGCCACTGTTACCGGGGTCACTTCTCCCCTGCTCTGACCCTGTGCTCGGCCCACTGGCCAGCTCGTCCACCCCGTGTGGGGCCTGGGTGCCCACAGCAGGCCTGCAGCCGTGCCCCAGGTCCCGGCCAAGGGCACCCGCTGAGCCACCTACTGCAGGTTCTGGCTCCTCCTCTGTGGAGGGGGCTATGGACCCCGACACCCGCCGTGGCTGAAGTGAGGGCAGGGCCTGCACACAGCGCCCGCCCAGTGACCACAGGCCCCAGACACGGAACCCTTCCTCTCAGGACAGACTTGGGGAGGGTCGGGGGTGCAGGCAAGCCTTCTCAAAGCTGCCAGCGGTTCTCAGGGGCTGGAAACCCCTTCTCCTGCAGGGTCTGGGACTGCCAGCCTGGTGGACCATCACCCCATCTCCTGGCAGGAGAGGGAGGAGGATGGGGCCCGAGCTGGGCTGGCTGCCCGCGCTGCACCACAGGACGTCAGTACGGAGGCCACGGGACCAGGGGTGGGGCTGGCCCTGCTGGACGGGGCTGGAGGTGCCTGGGATCTGCGTGTGTCTGGGGGAGAGGTGGTGGGACCCCCGCCCCACTGGAGGTGCCCGGGGCCCCGTGCGTCGGGGCAGAGGTTGGGAGAGGCAGGCCACTCACTCGAGCACGTCGCGGTTGAACTGCTTCTGCCGGTTGCCCAGGAACTCGCCGATCATCTGCCGGCTCAGGCCCTTGCGCTGCAGCAGGAAGTGGGCCACCCCCACTGGCGTGTCGGGCACGAAGCCGCGCTCGATGAGGTACTGGACACCCTTCTCGGGCTTCCTGGGGGAAGAGAGACGGGCTCAGCTGGGCGCGCCCGCCCCCACCGCCTCCGCGGCACCCGGTCCTGTCCCAGCCTACTCCACCACCCGGGGCACCTGGGACCGTCCAGGCCCCACGCCCAGCCTGGGCCAGCGAGGGGCAGGCACAGAGCAGCCCCGCCCAGCACACGCTGACCACCCGAGGACAGGCTGGATGGCCAGCACCCCGAGGACCCCCCACGCCGGCTCAGCCCCCAGCCGCCCCCCACTGCCCAGGCGCCTGACAGCTGCGTGGCCTCCCAGAGCCGGGACCACCCTTGAGGGACGGGTGTGTTAAGACGGGCGGGCGCCTGGAACGTGGCGCACAGTAGGTAAGAACCTGGAGGTTTAGGATAAACCTCCACGACACCAGAGGACACGGAGGACCAGAGCCGGCTCCCGCTGCGGTCGGAGGCCTGGGAAGGGGCTGAGTGTCCACTCGCCCTGGGACCCGGGCACCTCTGGGGACTGGGCAGTGAGCCAGCAGGCCGTTCCCTTGGCCCGGACCTCGGGGCCTGGTGCCAGCTTGGCTGACCTCACGGGAAGGTGCCCGTGATCAGAAGGAATAGGGTGGGAAAGCAGGAGACTTGGACAGGCCTGGAGCCCCCGCGGGCCACTCTGGGGGCACGGCGGTCAGAGCCGGGCTCCCTGCGGCCACGTGCCGATGGCAGACCCTGCAGACCTCGTGTTTCTACGTGCGGGCCGGCCTCCGGCTGTGAGGGGACCCTGCTATCTGTACGCTGGGTGGCCACACACCCCCGCCTCGCACCCGAGCTTGGCAGAGAGGCCCGCGGGGCCGCTGGGTCCTGGCGCAGAGGGGTGGCCCAGGGTCCCCATTCCCACCTGGCCACAGGCGCTGATACGCGGACGGCTGACACCACCTCACTGCCGGCCCCCCACCCCCGCCCCCAGGGGAGCCCACGGTCTTGTAACACCGTCACAACGTTAGCAAAGCAAGTCCAGCTGTCGCCAACGTCTAGAAATCAGGAGCTTGGACAGAGAACCTGGGTTTCCGAGATGGCCTGGCGGCCTTGGGCTCATATCCTGTGTGGCAACGGTGGAAGGGCAGGCTCAGGCTCCCCTACCCGGTGCCCCCACCCTCCCCCCGGGGCCTGCCTGGCCCCGGGGGCCCTGGCGCGTGCCCTGGTCCGGCCCAGCCCCCTGCTGCTGCCCTGGGGCGTCCTGAGCTCCCCTCTCTGCCCTGGTTGCTCCTCCCCGTGTTCACACGCCAAGGTCACCCAGCATCGTGGCTGCCGGGTACCCCCCCAAATCAGGAGCTCGCAGCTCCGTGCAATGGGGACGCCCCTGGTTTAAGTGAGGCATGCCAGCTCTGTCAGGCGGCGCTCCGGACGGTGGGGCTGGACCAGGCCGGCCCTGCGCCCAGCGTGACCGCTGCTGACCCCTGTCTGGGTGTCAGGCGAGGGCGGAAGGGGCTCCTACAAGGGAGACAGAGTGACCGGAGGGGTGGGGGAGCTTCCTTATGGGGGCGACAGCGAATGCAGAGGCCCTGCGGTGGGCATGGGTTCTGCAGGATCCCAGGGCGCAGTGGGCAGCCCTTGGGGCTGTCTGTCCCCCCTGGAGTGGGGATGAGAGGCCCAGCATGCTCTGAACAGGGCAGGCATGCACCCTGGGGGCCCTCTGCCTGCCCTGGGGCTTCCAGCTAGGAGCCCCTGGCAGTCGGGCAGGAGTGGGGGTGACTCGGGCAGCTTAGGGCACGGCAGGGAGCAGCCGTGATGGCGTTCGCGCTGGTGAGGCCGCGATGAGTCAGAGGGCTCCGGCTCTCGGCCTGAGAGGAGCTGAGAGCGGGCGCGGTCACTGGGCAGCTGTCAGAAGACGCTGCGGGACAGGAGCCCGGGCTGAGCAGGCTGGGGCAGACCAGGCGCTCGGGGGTCTCCTGGCCCAGGCGGCGCAGGGCTGGCGAGTGGAGGACTCCCTGCCCCCGAGCAGCCAGCAGTGGACACTGCCCCTGGGTCCCCGGCCTGGGGGACGCCGCTGGCCCCCAGCTGCCCCAGGTGTGCTCCTGGGCGCCCTGCCCCTCACGGGCTCGGCGCTGACTGGAGGAGGAGCCCACACGCCCGGGCCCCGGGGCTGGAGGCACACCTGGACGCCAGGCGGGTGGCGTGGCCCCGGGGGCGACCCTCCCGGCCAGCCAGCCTCCCTGTCACAGGTTTCTCTTGTTTCCTCCCTGCTCGGCCGATCGGGACCTGTCACTCGGACTCCAGGTGACCCCAGTGTGGGGGTGCAGGCTGTGCAGGCCGCCTGCGGCGAGGTGGGGGTAGGGGCCTGGGGGAGGGAGAGCGGCAGGGAGAACGTGGTGGGGCGGGGGGGGGGGGGGGGGGGGGGGGCCGGGGCGGGAGGGCGGGGCCGGGGGGCCAAGGCCCGCCCCCCCGGGGGGGGGGCCGGCCTCGGGCAGGGCCCACCGGGACCTCTGTGCTCTGCCGCCCTCCTGCCGGTAGCTCCATGGCCTGCCCAGGGCATCTGATCTTGCACAGGGTTGGACCACCAGCCCTCTCTGAGCCCGGGGAGGCTCCGGGCAGGCAGCTGGTGGCCACAAGGCTGGGGTCTGGCAGCCATGCACCCCCCCCCCCCCCCCCCCCCCCCCCGCCAGCAGGCTCTGCAGCCCTGGGCCTGTCCTGGGACGTGGTCGCCGAGCCCCTGCATTGGGCCCAGCCAGGGCAGCTGGACAGACTGTGATCACCGGCAATCTGAACTAACACACGCCCTGTGGCCTGGCCTCACCTCTGCCCCTTGACGTGTAACAGGCTGAGGCCCCCCGGTCGCAAGGGGCTGCCGTGGAAAGTCCACCAGGGGTTTCCACAGTCCTAACGAGCTGATTCCACAATCGGTGTGGGAGAGCAACTGCCGACAAGAGGCAGGACCGCTGTTTAAAAGGACAAAAGAGGGGCTTCTGCTCTAAGAGAGCACGTAAAACTGAACGCCTGATGTGGGCAGAGGAACAGACAGAGCCCCTGACCACGGGCGTGGAGGGAGCTTCGCCAGGATCCTCTGTTCTGTTCAGAGATGCAGCCAGGCCCCCAGCACAGGGCTGGGCCTGCAAGAGGTGTCCCACGAGTGTCTGCCAAGGAAGTGGCAGGATCCCAGCACAGACCCTGCTCACGGAGGGATCAGACGGGACTTCAAGTCAACAGAGAAAGGACAGACTCTTCAATGAACTGTGTGCGAAAGACCAGCTAACTTCCACTGAATAATAAAAGCTACACTCCTCACTGGGTACCACTCTCCAAACCAAACACCAGGTGGACGTACTGAAGGATGCAGAACAAAACGACGGCAGTCCTGAGGAGAACACTTTGACCCTATGTGATGGCCTGGGGTGGAATCTCCCAAAAGAAAACAGAGAAAAGCAAAGTAGCAGACAAGGAGAACGCTGATAAACTGACCACATATGTAGACAGACAGGGAGTCGTTGTGTTGTATGCCGGAGGCTAGCTTACATGCCAAGTACATCTCAGGAATAAAAAACGTAAAAAAGAATTAGTAACTTCTGTTAAACCAACAAAGCATAAAGTTAAAAGGTGTATCATTAAAACCCGCTGAACTGGACACTTTATAAGGACAGATCTTAACAGGACAAGGATTCTACTTCACAAGTTTTAAGAAAAGGCAGGAAAACATTTCTGTAATTAGAAAGGACCAGGATCCACAATATATAAAGAACCACGAGGAAATCGAACCAACCCAGACGGCACATCAAAACGCAGAGACATCACTTTGCCAAAAAAGGCCCGTCTGGTCAAGGCTATGGTTTTTCCAGTGGTCATGTATGGGTGTGAGAGTTGGACTATAAAGAAAACTGAGCACCGAAGAATGGATGCTTTTGAACTGTGGTGCTGGAGAAGACTCTTGAGAGTCCCTTGGACTGCAAGGAGATCCAACCAGTCCATCCTAAAGGAGATCAGTCCTGGGTGTTCATTGGAAGGACTGATGTTGAAGCTGAAACCGCAGTACTTAGGCCACCTGATGTGAAGAACTGACTCATTGGAAAAGACCCTGATGCTGGGAAAGATTGAAGGCAGGAGGAGAAGGGGACGACAGAGGATGAGATGGTTGGATGGCATCACCGACTCAATGGACATGGGTTTGGGTAAACTCCGGGAGTTGGTGATGGGTGGGGAGGCCTGGCGTGCTGCAGTCTGTGGGGTCACAAAGAGCTGGACGTGACTGAACGACTGAACTAAACTGAAATGAACTGAGGAAATCTAAAAGAAAAATAACACAAAAATAAACAAAAAATATAAACAGGCATTTTGTAGAAGGAAAAACTAAAACGGCCAAAACACACAAATATGGATGTGCCACCTTAGAAGGAGACAGGCAGATCCAAAGTGAAACAAGAGACACTGTCTGTACACTCGGACTGGAGACAGGGCTGCGTGCTGCCCAGGGTGTGGGGAAACGGGTCCCCATGTCCGGCTGCAGGCTCCACGCCGACCACCAGCCACCGGGCGCCCTGCGCCCGGCCACCAGCTGCAAACCGCACGGCAGCGTCAGAGCAGGACACGGCATGGCCCACGCCCAGGGGAGGTCCGTGGGGGCCGGGACGGCAGGGAGGCACGGGCTGGAGTCTGTGTGCCCGGCGCTCTCGGAGCCCCTTCCACGCAGGCTCATCTCCAGTTCACACCCCATGACTCGCACAGACGAGGCCGCTGCGACAGAGGCCGCACCCACGGGGGACACGCAGGAAGGAAGGGTGAGGACCAGACAGACATGCGGGGGGCGGGGCGGCTCCTCGTGGCCTGCGGCAGAGGGCTGGAGCGCCAGGGGGAGTCCAGAGACCAAGGTGCTTGGGCCCGGCAGGCAGCTCTTCCGGCCCCTGCCTGTTCGCCCGGCCGGGACTCCCGGGTCAGGACACGACGCCTGCTGGGGACGAGGGGAGCTTGGGGCCCCCCAGGTCATCCTAGCCTCCCGCAGGAGAGTCCAAGATGCCCCAGGACCGGCGGGGCCCAGAGCAGGTGGGTGGGCTCCTGGGACAGCGTGCAGGACGGCCTCCCTGCTCACACAGCGTTCCGGCCATGGCTTTGGGGGCAGACGGAGTCTCAAGGGCTCCCCAGGTGCCCATGATGGCTCTGGGATGCACGGTCCTCAGCAGATTGAGGGCCAGGGACGCCCCCTGCCCCCAGGGGCCCGGGTGTGAGCCCACGGTTCCCCACAGCTGCCCTTCGGGATAGGCCCCTCTGCGTGACCCACCTGGGCAGGGGTGACCCCAAGTGCCCCCACTGCCATCTGGAAGAGGAAGTGGGGGGGCTCACAGTGAAGCAGCCATCAGGCAGCTGGCCACATCCCCTCACGTGGCCCCTCCCCGGAGGAGCCAGCACGAGGCCGGCGTCCAGCAACACCAAACCCAGAGAGGAGAGGTTTAGCAGCCAGAGCCGCCAGCCTCCCCTCCGAGGGAGGGCCATTTCCAGCTGCGCTAAGAACAGTCTGTGTTAAACACCAGTCTTCCGCCCTCGACCTGCTCTCTGCAGAGCCCGCACGGCGGCCACGCCGCAGACCCAGCGCACACGCTCCGCGGGGTGTCGGGCCGGC
Source organism: Capreolus pygargus (assembly GCA_012922965.1). Taxonomy (NCBI): domain Eukaryota; kingdom Metazoa; phylum Chordata; class Mammalia; order Artiodactyla; family Cervidae; genus Capreolus; species Capreolus pygargus. The sequence goes on along the minus strand of SNSB01003526.1, from coordinate 7,070,466 downwards.
CCGGGTCCTCCCCCCTGACCAGCCCACGGGGACGCAGGCCCAGCCCTGCTCAGAGAGCCCGGGCCGACGACCCGCCTGCCCCACCGCGCCAGGCTAGGCGGCGGTGGCTGGGGGCACTCACTTGTTGAAGAGGTTGAGGCCGATGCGGTAATGCCGCTTGCGGATGACGTCGTTGCTGAGCGCGGGCGAGTCCCAGCTGTTGCGGGTCTCCTTGTGGTAGGTCTGCTTGCTGAGCGTCTGCTCACGCAGGCTGTCTCGGGACGAGGACTCCGAGCTGCAGTTGATGGTGTCGTTGGAGTTGGACGTGCTGTTGAGGCTGTCGTTGTCGCCGTCGGAGTAGTCCGACTCGGACTTGCTCTGCCGGTTGGCCGAGCCGTTGATGGCCAGGTGGGCGTCCAGGGGCCGCGGCGGCCGGGCCCGCGGCTCTGGCTCCTCCCGGGGGAGGCCCCTGGGGGGGCCGTGGGGGCCGTGCTTGGGGCTGCCCTGCGGCCCGCCCAGGCCGCGCTCATAGGCGCCCTGCCTCTTGAGCGAGCTGCGGTCCGAGCGGTCGCTGAGGTCGGCGGAGCTGTCGCTGGGCGGCTCGATGGTGAGCAGCGGCAGGTGCTCCACACGCGCCCGCGGCTCCAGCGACGGCGTGCTCCGGCAGCTGGTGTCCGTGTCCGCCTTGTCGTCCTTGTGGGCCAGCGCCCAGTAGTCCTGGGCGGCGGCTCCGGCCCGCAGCCGCAGGTCCGACTCGCCGCTGGACGGCCGGCACCCGGCCTGCCCCGCAGGCAGTGGCGGCGACAGCTCGTCCTCGTCGATGTACAGGGTGACGTCACTGTACGAGGCGGTCATCTCGTCCAGCCGGCGCTGCTCCGCGCCGCGCAGGCCCGACGCGGGCTCGGCGGCGGCGGGCGTGGGCGCCCCCTCCACGGCGTGCAGGCTGCGGCAGTTGAGTGCGTCGTCGATGGACTCGGCCAGCGACTTCACCTGCCGCGAGAAGGCGTCCTCCAGCTCCGTGATGGCGTCCGTGAAGTCGCCGGTGGGCGCGGGGGCCTGCAGGGCAGGCGGGGGCGGCGGGCCCAGGTCCCCACACTCGGCCGGCCCCAGGGAGCCCAGCGGGCTGTCCCCGTCGGTCACCGAGACCTGCTTGCCCTCAAAGAAGGAGCTGTGCGCCTTCTCGGGCCCCTCGAAGGACAGCTGCAGCCGCATGTTGGACAGCACAATGCGGCGGGACAGACGCTTCTCAGACATGGAGCTGCGCAGCCGCTCAAAGTTCTTGTTCATCTGGTACTGGCGGAAAGCCGTCTGGATGGTGCGGGCCGCATGGCGGGTCACCAGGCGGCCCCCATACTTCCGTTCCAGCATCTCCACCTGCGGGAGGGGGGAGAGGGGCGTGAGGATGGCCCGGCCCGGCCCGGAGGGCAGACCGGGCCCACGCGGCTCCTAGACCCAGGAGCCCGCTGGGGTTGTGCCCACAGGGCTCCTTGACCCAGGAACCTGCCGGGCGCCGTGCCAGTGCGGCTCCTAGATCCAGGGAGACAAAGGGGCGGCGAGCTGCAGTCACAGCAGGTGGTCCCCGCAGGACTTCTCAGCGCCTTTCAGGGGCGGTGGTTTCCCAGACTTCTCCGTCCGGCGCCCCAGGCCGTGCAGTTTATCGACACCCAGAGCTGCCCCCAGGAGACAAGGAGGCCGTGGCGGGGGCTGCCTAGGAGACCAGCCCGAGGCCCGAGTCGGCCCCAAGCACCGAGCGCCCGTCGCCGGCCTGGGCCCTCGTCCACAGACTGACTCTGAAAGTCTGGACCCGCGGCCCCTCCAGCCAGTCAGACCTGCCTCACGGGCCAGCGGCGGGCACAGGCGAGACAGGCCCTCAGCACGGGGCAGAGGAGGCGCGGGACCCTCCACTGCACTCCTGGGAGGGGCGGACAGCTTGTGGGGGCCCCACACCCCCTCCTGTACAGACGGGGAAGCTGAGCCTCAGAGAAGAGACCCTACACACCCCTGCAGGCCTCCAGACCCCAGGGCGCCCTCCGGGAGAATGATGGCAGGCCCAGCCCATAGGCAGGCAGGGCGGTGGGACTCTCCCGCGAGGCGTGTGGGCCTCCGGAGCCCGCCGGCCCCAGGACCAAGGACGGCCCGAGGGCTGCTCCCCACGCCTCCCTCCGGGGTGAGGCCAGAGCCCACTTTCCAGAAGCAGAGAAGACCTGAGATGAGGAGCTGGCTGGCCCACCAAGCCCCTGACGGGGGGAAAGGCCCCAGGTCCTCGGGAGGAGGTGTTCATACCCCAGGCGCACAGCGGCCCGGTCCCCTCGGTGGGGACGGCAAGGCCACGCCCTCGAGAGGCAGGGTCTGTGCAGAACAGACAGGGCACCAGCTAAGGGCACAAAGCCAGGCAGATGCTGCGGGAACCAGGCTGCAGCCACGGGGAGGCGACGGCTGCCCAGAGCCACCCGGGGGGCAGGCAGGGCGGGAGGGCTCGGAGCCTCACTGGGGGTGAGCGTAGGCCCCAGTCGCCCTGAGGGAAGCCAGCTCCCCCAGACGTGCCAGCCCTCCAGCAAGGGGGGGCAGCAGAGCGGCCCCTCTCAGGAGAGAAGTTGGGGGCGGAGGGGCGGGACAAGGATCAAACCGAGTCTCACAGCCCAGCCGGGCCTGGAGGCAGCCAGGGCGGGTCTGTGTTCTCTCGCCTGGAGTCACTGAACGGAGTCCAAAGGGATGACCTCACTTCCACATCTGTGAGCGGAGTCTCTGTTTCCTGGGTTTGGAGTAGAGCTCCAAAAGCCCTCGGGGCGACGGAGGCCCACGGCTGGGCTCCCGGAAGCCCTCTCCCCTCCACCCACCGAGACCTGGGTTCTAGGTCCCTTGGGTCTGCTCGGCGGGGGGTGGGGGCCCCTGCCGTCCCGCTGACTCTGGACCTCTCGAACCCAGCAGTGACGCTCTGGCCTGAGCCAGCCCCTTGGGTTGGGGCAGGAGCAGAAGGGGCTTTAGGGGGCAGGTGTGGGCTCTGCGCGGCTCCTCAAAGCCCTCTGGCCTTCCTACCGGCCTCCCATGGGGACACACCGAGCCAGGCCCGCGCTCACTCAGGCCCCCGGGGTCATTCCCCTTGTAGGCCAGAGCTGCCCCGAGCCTCCCTTCTGGGTCAGAGCTGACTCAGGCCCCGTCTGGATGCTGACTGGAGGTGCAGGGAGGGAACCCAAGCCGTCTGCGCTCGCCTAACGGGTGTCACCCGCCCCCGACCCTGCGTCCAGCCTGCAGACAGGCCCCAGAAGCTGCCCGTTGTGCAGGGGGCAGAGGCTCTGAGTCGAGACAGGACAAGGAGCCCCGAGGCGGGGCCTCCCACGCAGGGGAGCCACCTTGGGCACTCAGGCCCCCTCACTGACGGGGAACCACAGGAGACGTGGCGGCTGGGGGCCAGCGCCCACTGCAAGGCCGTGCGCTGGGCTCCTGCCGATAACACTGGCTCTGTGCCCTCCAGGCTCTAAGCCCTCACAGAACCGGGCACCTTGCTTCCACCTGGAAATCCCCGTGTCACCCTGCACCGCCGTTTCTATTTTCCCTGAGACTGCCAGGAGGCTCCGCAGGGGGCTGCACGCTCGGTGGCCCTCAGCTACACCCCCCCAGCCGCACCTCGTCCTGGCCGCCCTTTCCGGCAAGCTCGCCCGCCTCTGGCTTTTGCACCTGCTGTCAGCTTCTCTTGGAAGCCCTCGGCCTCGGTTACCCAGCTCCAAGGAGCCTTGGCAAGGTTCCCCCCATCCCAGCCAAGCCGCCGCCTCCCACAGGCACCCGGCCTCCCTCCCCTTCCTTCCTTCTTGGGGTTCGTATCATCCCTGGTCTACAGTCAACCTGTGTCGTCGCAGCTAACCTGTCTCCTGGACCACAGCGTGTGCCCGAGGGCTGTGGCCCCACCCCGGCCCCCGGGGACCCCCCAGCGACCAGCATGGGGTCTGGCATTCAGCTGGCACTGGGCTAGCGTGCGAGGGAGAAAATGAACAGCTGTGTCACACTGAGGCCACGAGAGGAGAGAGCTCTCCTGTTTTAACGGCCTTGCTATAGGCGTCTGCTGCTATAAGCTGTCCTGATCCACTTTGGGTCTGGGTGCAGCCGAAACACGGGACAGAGACTCCTGCTGTGCACCTGAGCAGAGGGCCAAACGCCACGGGGCTGGGTCCAGGAGGGCGGGCGGGCCAGGCACGCCCCTCGCTGTGCACACAGATGCCGACCCGGGGGGTCTGGGCCAAGACCCTGGGGAGGAGGCGCAGCCTGTAAGGAGACAGTGTCCCCCCAGAAGACGGAACTGCAAACCCAGGGATGGGCGGCCTGGCCTTCCTGCTGTTCAGAGGATGTGCTGCCTCTGTTGTGAACTGACCTCCCACTCCCCCAAGGGCCCCTCCTGCAGACCGCCGACGTCCAGGCCTCTCCTGGACCCGGGACCTCAGGGGCCACCGCTGCTGCAACCTGTGCGCTGGGGGAGTCCGGCCCGGGGCGGGGCGGGGCGGGGGAGCAGGAAGTGGGCAGAGGTCACGGTCAGACAGAACACCCACGTCTGCCCGTTCCCTCCGGTTCCTCTGGGAGTCGGGAGGAGACCGCGAGAGCAGAGGTCTAAGGCAGAGGCCTCCACGGTGGGGAACAGCCCCTGCCTGGCGCCCAGCCTTGTGTGGCCCGGGCGGAGCCCCGCCCCGCCCCGCTCGCCCCGCCCCGCCCCGCCCCGCTCCACCCCTCCATCGCCCCGCCCACCCTCCCCGCCCCGCCCCCGCCCCGCCCCCGCGGGGCCCGCAGCTCACCTGCTTGTCCTGCAGGTCTGAGGAGAGCTCATAGCTCTCGGAGAGGGACCGCGAGCGCTTGATGGCCTCCTCCTCGGCCTGCTTGCGCAGGATGGACGTCGAGTGCTGCAGCCGGGGCCTCCGCGCGCGCTGCTGCTGCCCGGGCGGCCCCGCGTACAGCCCATAGGCGCCGCCCGGCGCGTGCTCGTAGGGCTCCGGGCTCAGGCCCGAGCCGGGCACCAAGGGCCCCTGGTGGTAGGCGGAGGGGCTGTCCAGCGACGTGCCGGTCTCGCTGCTGGGGGCCTCGCCCTCAACGCTGCGGAGAGAGCCCAGGCCGGAGGTGAGGGGGAGGCCGCAGCCCTGGGCCCCGCAGGCAGGCGTCCGGCCCACGCCCCGCCCTCCGCTGGGTGGACCCCCGGGGCCCGCGGCCACCCGCTGCTCCGCGCCCCCCTAGGGCTCCCCTCCCCTCGCGGAGGCCCTGCTTTTGCTGGGCAGCGCCCCCCCCACCCCCGCCTCCCAGCAGCCGACACCGCGCCCTGACGGGCCTGCTCCCCTTCCGCCAACCCCCACGACGGGCCCCCACGGAGCAGGCTGTGCCCGGGGAAGCTCACTGACGGCTCACGGGTCCCACCCCCTCGCTCCCGCACTCCCACTGCCAGGATTAAGTCCTCTGTTTCCTTTTTGACCAACAATGAACAGAGTGACTTCCCGCTGCATGCCTGCACCTGCAGGCGCTGTGCGCGGCGACTGTCATGGGCTGAGCTTGTCCCTCCCCACCAACATCTGCAAGCTCCAAGCCCTAACTGCTCAGAGCGTGTATCTGGAGATAGGCTTTGAGGACAGTGATGGAGGTAAAACGAGGTCACGGGGGCCTGATCCAAGATTAGGGCACACACACACAGGGCCGCCCTGCCCCCAGCTCTCAGCATTGCGCTCGTGAACCACGGGGAAGAAAGTGCTGAAGCCGCCCGCCCTGTCTGTGCTACTGGTGACCACTGGCCTGGAGGCGGACACGGAGCGTCTTCTTGAACTCTTAAAGCCAGTCTGCGAGGACAGATTCCTCACTCCGTCTCTGGGAGAGCAGACTGACGCCCGCGCGGTGCTGGCTCTGCCCAAGGTCACGCAGGTAGAGCGTGCGTGAGTCAGGATTAGAGGCCAGGACGGGGGGCTCACCCACCCCACTGCCCTGGTCCCCGGGCCTGTGCACACCCCTCAACTTTCCAAGCACCCGGTGAGGGCACAGAGTAGGGGTGGTTACTCACCCCACACTCACCGAGGTTCCAGGGCCTTCCGGCAGCCTCTCCAGCGATGCCGGCCACTCCCGGCCCGCAGGGCATCCTAGGATCCCTGGGGCCAGCCTGGTGGTCCCTCAGGAAGGGCACAGAACCCCACGGGCTGTGGGTGGTCCTTCCTCCAGGGTCTCATCTTCATAGCAATGCAGTCAGCAGCCTGTGCCCGGCCCACCCACCCAGCTCTGTCCCGAGTGGTCCCAGGCCCTAGGCGGGGCCCTGCTGCCCAGCGTGGAACGCAAGGCCATTGGCTGCCTCCCGGGGGAGGGGCCAGTGTGGCCCAGCCACAGGCATCCGTGCCCGGGGCGCCTCTCCCGCCTGCTGCCAAGC
>SNSB01003526.1:7030158-7055416 GCA_012922965.1 Capreolus pygargus | reverse complement strand
CACACACACACACACACACACACTGCCGGCTGTCCAGCCACTGCCTTCCCTGCCACGTGGGCACAGCGCCCTGGCCTGACTGCCCCATCCCCTCAGGGGCAAGGACTGCAGCCTTGACCCCCGCTGCCCTGAGGCCTGTCCTGCTGGGGAGGAGGGAGGCACTCTGCCTCCTGGGCCGTGGCACCAGCGCTAATTATGGGTGCAGAGGCCTCCAGGAGCGGCTTGCGTACGTGTATAAAAATCCAGGACTCGGAACAATGGACTTCTCTGAGCGGGAGGCTATTTTTAGAGCCCTGCCCCCTGCACCAGCGTCCAGCCATCTCCCTGTTGGTCAGCTGCTGCTGGCGAGACAGGCCGCGAGCCCACCGGGAGAAGCGCACTGTTGGGATGCCGGCGCTGTGGGGTGTGGGGGGCTTCCCTGGGTCCCAGGGGCCCGTAGGGCATTCACCAGCCCACGGAGTCCCAGTGTGAGCCAGTGAGAGTCTGCGTGGGGGGTCCAGCCCCCTGCCCGAGCCTCAGCTTTGCCATCACAGGGCACAGATCAGGGGACAGGGCATCAGGGCGAGGAGCCCTGCAGACGGCCGGGAACCCCTCCAGGGGGCCGGGGCCGCGCCCTTCCTCAGACAGGCCTGTTCTCTCCAGCGCACGGCCAGAGGGAAGGAACACGCGTCTGCTGGGCTGCCAGGCCCTCGCCCTGGCCTGCCACCCTGTTTCCAAGTCACCCTTCCGGACCCCGGGGAGGGGGCGGGTCCAGCGTCTCTGGCACGGGCCTCGCTCCAAACATAAAGAAGGTCTGTCTGCCCGCCTGCTGGAGCCAGGCCGGACCTCCCCGCAGCTCCGTGTTGAGTCACTCCCATCAGAATAGCCTGGACGGCCGGAGGGTCAGAGGTCGGCCCCGAGAAGCTGCAGTCGGGTCCAGCGCGGCGGGGCCCAGGGTTAAGAGCATAGCCAGCATGGGGCTGAGGGTCACACTGGCAGGAGGGGCGGGGAAGCAGGTCCTGCGGCCACCACACCATCTCCCCGCGCCTCCACCGCCGCCCCCGGCTCTGCACTGTGGGCTGGGAGCCTGAAGGCCTGTTCTGCCGCGTCCCGCCTCAGAGAGCTGGCTCCAGTGTGGGGGGGAGGGTGCACAGCCCTTGCTCAGGCCCCCGGGGCTGGGGTGCTCAGAGAGCCCTGGCTCCAGGAGTGAACGGCGATGCTACAGGTGCACTCGATGGACCCATCCATCTGCTCAGCGCACGCCGAGACGCGAAGGATGAGGCCCACGGGCCGGTGGGGTCCAGAGCTGGGCCCGGGACACCCCCACCCTCCCTCCCAGGGCAGGGCCTGGGACCCCGAACACCCGCCCTCTAGGATCCTTGGGTGGGCCCCCCTCTCCACCCTCCCCGGGCATGGCACCCAGGCCACCTTGCCCTCGCCTGCAGCCAGGCTCACTCCCTCCCTGCTCACCCTGCACAGGGCCCGGCGGGCAGACAGGTACTTCTGGGTCCCAGCCAGCAGGCACAGCCAGCACCGGCCTGCTGCACTCGCCTCCTGCCGTCCCAGACAGGTAGGTACTCCTGGGTCCCAGCCGGCAGGCGTGGCCAGCACCGGGCCCACTGCGCTCGCCTCCTGCCGCCCCAGACGGCTGCGGGCCTGGCATGTTTCTTGGAGGGACAGACGTGTGTTCTGCAGCCAGAACACTGCTCTCCGGGCCTCGAGTCACAAAGCCGCCGCGGGGACACCCTGGCGTGGCTCCCGTGGGTCCCCCTCTGCCTGGCCCTGGGAGGCCTGCGGGCCGGCACCAACGGGGGCCCCGACGGGAGGTGGGAGCCAACTCCCTCCACGGGCAGGCGGCAAACATGCGCATTCAGGTGGGCCAGATGCCAGCTGGCGGGGGAGCCCCGGGGCTCTGGGTGGGGTCTGGCGCACAGAGCCGGCCGTCAAGCCTGGCCTGGGCCTCTGCTGGCGCGGTGCTACGCACACGGCGTCACCATCAGTCCCGGGGGGCCCCGCTCAGCCTGGGGCTCTCACCCCACACGCCGGGGGGCCGAGCAGCAGGCCAGGGGCCAGGCCTGCATCCCGGGAGAACCGGGCCTCTGACGCCAGCCCCGCAGCCAAGCGCAGAGACGGGCTGTGAGAAAGCCCTTTATCCTCCCCAGCACCATCTGGGCCGGGACAGAGACGAGGGTGGGGCCCAGCCATCCGGGACCCTGGCGTCAGCCCCGGAGGCCTGGCGCCCACCGGCGTCTCCTCATGGGCCGATGAGGCGGCTCACGGGGTCTCAGCACAGAGCTCCAGACGGGCCCCGAGGGTCAGGCCCCGTGGGCGCACGTCCCCGCATGGAGACGGCCACGCCCACAGGGGCTCTGCTCTTTGCTGACCACAGTCCCCTCCGCTCCCTGCGGCCCGACCACACCCACGGGCTCTGGGCCTTACACCACCCTCCTGCTGGCCGTGTCTGCTCCACAGGCTTGCCGAGGACCAGCGCTCACGACCGACCCAGAGAGGAGTCAGGCCTGCAGCCCCGGACCGGCCGTCCTCAGGGAGCCTGACTTAGAACACCAAGCGCCCGGGGGCAGGGCCCTGGCACTCCCACGGCTTCACGCATGGCCCTGCCTCCGTTCTGCCGCCCCCTGACGGTTGGATTTTTGAGGGTCCCCCCGACGTGGCGCCATCACACGGATGATGACCATGATCGTGGCCACCGAGCTGCCACTCACCAGACGTCCACCCTCCCCCGCTTCACGCGGAGAGCGGTGGTTTAGTCACTCAGTCGTGTCCGACTCTTTGCGACCCCGTGAACGGCAGCCCACCGGGCTCCTCTGTCCATGGGATTCTCCAGGCAACAATACTGGAGTGGGGTGCCATTCCCTTCTCCAGGGGGTCCTCCTGACCCAGGGATTGAACCTGGGTCTCCTGCATTGCAGGCAGATTCTTTACCGACTGAGCTATGAGGCAAGTCCTAAAAAGTGTCCATCCGAACCCGGCCGCCCAGCTGACACCCTGGGGTGCGCCCACCCAGGACAGCCCCCTTCACCCCTCCGTGTGGGGAACGCTGCTCTGCAGCCCAGGAAGCGCCCGCAGGGAGCGTGGGGCCCGGGCTCAGGGGGGGAGGTCAGACAGGGTCGAACTCCAGCTGCCCCACTGCTGGGCTGAGTGGCCCCAGGCAGGTGGCCTCCCCGGCCTCCTCGAAGCAATGGACATCGGTCCCGCCACCACCCAGCAGGCACGTGGGGCCCCAGTGAGGACCCGCTGCGCCAACTGCAAGCACCCAGGTGGGCGCGGGGCGCTGCTTCAGCTCTGCACACGGGAGACGAGGGCTCAGCGGACAGCCTGAGGTTCTGTCGAGGCCAGAAAGAGACGGGGACACGTGGGGTCCAGGCCAGGACCAGCCTCGGCATGTGCGGGGAGCCAGGACCCCGTGTCACGCACAGAGCTCCATCCTCTCAGCCCGGCCTCGGCTCGCCTGAGCGCCGGGGCCGCTGCTCCCCTCGCCGCGTCTCAAGTGCAGACGGCACGGCCCCTCCCCGTCCGTGTGTCTCACTGGCCACTGCTTCCCGCCCGCCGCCCTCTGCCAAGACCCTCGCCCCCACTGCCAAGCCAGGGCAGCCCTTGTTGGTTCTGTTTGCCTCAGGAGGACTCGTGCTTCCGATGCCAGGGCACACTTGGAAAGATTTTTCCGAACACACACACACATACACACATGGCCAAAAATCTTCCCGGCTGAGCCAAATTAAATACAGAGGCCTCTAGTTATTTCCATACGCGCAAAAGGGACTTAAAGAAAGCAGCTCTCTGTGGCAGGCTCCAGCAGACAGGGCCGGGCCGGGCCCCAGGGACGCCCGACAGGGCGGGGAGGAGGCACCGGCTGGGGAGACGGGCTTCGGGAGAGCGGGCGGGTGGAGAGGAGGCCCCGTCACACAGGCCTCCCGCCAGCGGCCCACCCTGTCGGCAGGGACGGGGCGCGGGGCCTGCTCCGGGCCTGGGATGCTGTCGGCCCAGCGCTGCCGTCCCACCCAGACGGGGCCCCCAAGCTGCCTGACCAGCCCCCCACCCACAAAGCCCCGTAAACCCGCAAATCCTCCAGGTCCTTGCCGACTTAAAATCTTTGTCACGGTTGTGGGGGGGCCGGCGCCCACCCCCCCACTGGGCCCTGTGCCCCACATGCTGTGGCCTCTGGAGGTGTCCACGGCCCTCCTGGGACACTGGGTGCCCACAGCGGGGGGGACATCGCCCGCAAGAGGCCTCGGGACACCGCTGACCCTGGGAGGCGCACGTCTGTCCCCCTGGAGGGCAGTCTTGGGATCTCAGCACAGGCGAGCATGACGCTCCGGGTTCCCGTACACCTGCCTCCCGTCTAACACCCCCGGGGCGGGACAGTGAGGACACCCCATCATCATCCTCCGGGGGCCGGCGGCCAGCGAGCGCTCGCGCTCAGAGCTGGAGGCAACACCCTCCCGAGGCAGGGGGCCTCTCGCCTGCCCATTTACTTGATGGAGAAACTGAGGCACTGAGGGGATGTAACTGACCAAGCACTGGCCGCCAGCCCCTGGTCACGGCCCTTGACGCCCCCACCTCCACTGTCTCTTCCTGGGGGGGCGCCTGCCTTGTCTGACCCTGACCCCTCCTGCCTGCCTCTCAGGACCTGAATTTGTGGCGTGGCCGACGGGCCCCCTTCCTCCACATGCGGCCCCTGCGGCGAGGGCCTGGGGGCTCAGGACGCTGCCCCTGGGCCTCCCACACCAGCCCAGAGCCCTGCCCGTCTGGCGCCTGGGCCCCTCTGTGCCTCCACTTCTCAGCCATGAGACGGGGGTGCCGTGCAGTTTACAAGGCTTCGGTGAAGCCCACAGCAACTCCCAGAGGCCCGCGCAAGCCTCTGCTCAGAGACAGGCGTCCGAGCACGGGACCCACGGCCTGAGAGGCGGAGCGGGGCGCTGGCCGGCGGCTCTCTGGCTGGATTTGGTCAGGCGCCCGGTGTGTGCCCAGCCCCGTGCTGGACGCGGGGGCAGGGGCAAGAACACGTGCGTGAGAGCCAGAGCCCCCCGCTGCGCGCCAGGCCGAGACACTGCTGGGAAGGGGGCCGTGTACACACATGCGTGGGGTCCGGGCCGACCCCCGCCTCTGGGGTGGGCAGTGTGGGGAGGGGGACAGACCCAGGTGCCGGGGCCGGAGCTGCAGGAGGGACAGACAGAAGGGACCGAGGCCGCCCAGGCAGGGCCCGGGGGAGCCCTGTCTCCCACGCCAGACAGAGCGCGCTTGGAGCCCGGGGGTCAGGCCACCCAGGGACCGGGCGGGAGGAGGGGCCCGCGTGTCTGGGGGCAGACGGGGTGCAGGAGAGCGAGGGGCAGCGGCCAGGGCCCCGCGCGGACGGGGAGCCCGACGGGAGGGCCTGCTCTGCCCCGTGGGGTGGGCGTCTCGGGCCCCCGGGCGGGGACGCCGGCTGGGACTGTGGGTCCCCCGCTCCGCCGCCAGGGACGAGGCTGACCACAGGACGGGCCCTCAAGTTAACATCCACACGGCACCTGGGATCTGCCTAACCCAGGGGCGAGGAAGGAAGGCGCCCGTGGGGGCCATCACGCCCTTCGCGGATGCCTGAGGCGTTTCCACAGCGGAGAGTTTAAAACAGCGCTAGGAATCTGCTGTTCACATCGAGGCCTGTCATCTAACTTCCTGGGCCACTTGGCCACTTTTACTGAGCGAGGGGGAGCAAAAGGGACAAGCGCAGCACGTTTACTTTATGACTCGGAGAAGGCCGGGGGCCAGAGGGCACAGAGAGCCCGGGTCTGCGCGGCAGAGCCGACCGGGCGGGCGCACGCGCGGGAAGCAGCACTGCCCGGTCACTTCCTGCCCCACGCCGCCCGCCCGGCTGGGACAGCCCCGGGCCTGACCGCGGTCTACACGGGGAAGCAAGGCCAGGGAGCAGCTGGCCCTCCCTGATCGCAGGCTACCAGCCCGGCACCGCCCAGCGCCCCCACTCCCACGGCCCCGGGGATGCAGAGGACACCTCTCATGCCCAGGTGACCTCGTGGAGTGGCAAACACGCTCCTGAGACACAAGGCCACTGGCCAGAGCTCCCAGGGCGCCTCGTCCGCTCTGCACGTGGGCCCTGCGCGCTCCCGCGGGGCGGCTGGGAGAGCCCGCCGCGGCGTCCGAGCCCGGGTGGCGGGCCCACTCCTCGCCCGCTCCCCGCTTCCTGCATCTCCCCCTCCCCACTGTGCAGAGCTCAAGCCGTCTCCCCCAGCCACGCCAGGGAGGGAGGAAGACACACACTAACCAGAAGACCAGATCTACGCAGCGCAAAGCCTGACTACGTGGTTTTCATTCTTCTCACCTCAGTCTCCTCGTCTGTAAAATGGGACTTATGCCAGCCACCTCACAAGGCTCTTAGAGGGTCAGAGAGGCCAGGTGTGCGCGAGGTTCAAAGGCCGCCCAAACGTCAGACACGGTCCTTTTTATCCTGTAGCGGGTTTCAAGCGTGGCTCAAACCTCTGTCAATTCCAGACCCGCCAGAGCCAGGTGAGGGTCCCCTTCCTGCCCGCAAGTCCTGGGCACCGGCAGGGGTGTGCCCAGTCTCGAGGGGCCGCTTCGCCACCCCGTGGCCGACGCCACCCTAGCTCTGCTGAGGCCCTGGACACAGCACGGTCTAGCCTGCGCGGGAGCTGCGGCCCTCAGCTGCAAGCGGGACGAGCACACGCCAGAGCCCATGGCCGGGTGCCTCCTCTCACCCCGGCTGCCCTCGGGGCCCCCGTCAGCGCCACCGCGCGCCGCGAGCCGCCAAAGCGGGGGCTACCCGCTCCCGGCTGGGAACAGCGTCCTGGAGCCCCCGGCTCTGCAAAGACCTGGAGGCGACTGTCCACCACGTGTTTCCATGGTGTTGAAGCACTGCATGCAGACTAACTCATCTAAGGAGCGCCTCCCGTCACCCACCTTTGAGGCACAGCAAGGCTAAGGAACGTGCCTGCGATCTGAGAGTCTACAGCATCCGCCTCCTAGCTGCCGGCCCCAAGCCCCTCCCTGAACAAATGACCCCCGGGTCCTGCGGCTCTTCACCCATATAGGGGGACGCCCAGGCCCAGAGAGCGGCTGTGACGCGATGCCCGACGCCCAGGCTCCCAGGGAGGCGCCCTTCTCTGAGAAAGTCAGGGTCAAGAATGGCCCTGACTGCGGCCGTGGCTCACACTTACTGCGCTCTTACTGTGATACAGTAAGGCACCGTTTTGAAGGTTTCCCTCGGACAGATGCGTCCAGTTCTCACACCACCAAGCCTCCCAGCCAGAGACAGGGACGGGCCCCAGGAGGAAGTGCTCACGTCGGCAAGCAGACAGACACCCACGCTGCCCGGACCACAGGCCGTTCCAGGGAACCCGAACCAGGAGGCTCCCCGCTGGCGCTTTTTCAGTCTGCAGCTTTCTCACTGGCCCTTGTCTCCTCCCACGGGATGGAAGCCAGCAGCCCACACACACGTGTGTCCCCCAGTGACGTCGAAGCCTGTGGCCCTGGGCTTCCTTGCCACTCGGAGGCCGGCTGTGTTTCCACCGACCCCTCGGCACGTCAGGGGACAGTCGGCCTTTGTCCCCGAGACCCCATGCCACAGCGAGATTGGCCTGGGGCAAGCGTGCTACCCACAGAGAGCAGCAAGTCCTGGGGGCAGGGGGCCTCGTCCAGCCGGCATCCTGCTGGAGTGTCTGGGAAGCAGCTCTGGGGTCTGCGGTGTCCGGCAAGAGACCAGGAGGATGGACGGAGCTTGTTATCTGCCTGCCAGCCGGCGGGCACGTTTGGGAATGCCTTGGGAATCCCCACAGCAGGGGCTGCTACAGAACAGGCTCCTGTTCGGTGCTGCGGGGAACACAGGAAAGGTTCCATTGGCCATGTGACTTGTTCTGTTGACGATCCTGAGTCCCGGAGGAGGCACGGCCTGCTGTGAAGAGCGCAGACCTTGGAGTCAGGCAGGCGGAGGCCACGTCTCAGCTGCTGGACGCACTGGTGGTGACCGGGGCAAGTCACGTAACCCTCCCCACACTGAGAAAGGGGCTCAGAAGATGCTCTTTCTCAAAAACTGCTTTGAGAACTAAGTCCTTCACTGAGTTCACCCAATGGCAACTGCTGCTGTCGTTTTTATTATTATCATAACAACCTTTGAACAAAGAGGAAAAAACAAGGCCGTCATAGCTTCCCCGTCTATACACGGAGGGAGGGGACCCTGGCTGTGGCTCACACCTGGGCCTGAAGTCACAATGAACGATCTCTATGTCAGGAAGCTGCAAACGAAGGAAATAAGATGGAAAGAACAGTCCTTTCCATCAAGGAGCAGAGAAGCTCCAGCCAAGTATGAGAAAGGCATTAAAAGCTATTAGAGTCATCACTTTATGGCAAACACAAGGGGGAGAAGTAGAATCAGTGACAGACTTTATCTCCATGGGATCCAAAATCACGGCAGACGGTGACTGCAGCCATGAAGTTAAAAGACACTTGCTCCTTGGAAGGAAAGCTATGACCAACCTAGACAGTGTATTAAAAAGCAGAGACATCACTTTCCCCACAAAGGTCCATATGGTCAGAGCTGTGGTCTCCTCCAGCAGTCATGTACGGATGTGAGAGCTGGACCATAAAGAAGGATGAGCACCAAAGAACTGATACTTTCAAGCTGCGGTGCTGGAAAGGACTCTCAAGAGTCCCTTGGGCTGCAACAAGGTCAAACCAGTCAATCCTAAAGGAAGTCAACCCTGAATATTCATTGGAAAGACTGATGCTGAAGCTCCAATAGGTCAGCCACCTGATGAGAAGAGCCAACTCAATGGAAAAGACCCTGCTGCCGGGAAAGATTGAAAGCAGGAAGAGAAGCGGGCGACAAGGGGTGAGATGGCTGGACGGCATCACTGACTCAATGGACGTGAATTTGAGCAAACTCCGGGAGGTGGTGAAGGGCAGGGAGGCCTGGTGTGCCGCGGTCCACGAGGCTGCAAAGAGTCAGACACGACTGAGTGCCTGACAGCAACAACAAGGAGAGCACCTGGGTGGTTCCGCCCCCAGTGCAGACTCCAGAAACCAGCCTTCACCCCAGACACCGGCAGGAAACCAAGCAGAGGCGAGCATGTGGCGACGGCGCGGAGGGCTGCTACCAGGCCAAGCTGCACAAGCCCCACAAGGTATCCGCGGCCCCATTTCACAGATGAGAAAATCAAGGCTCAGACAGGGGAGGCGAAGCCAGGTGGCTAGGAAGAGTCAGGTTCTGTGCGACCGGGAGGCCCGGGCGCTGGGCCACACGGCTTCACACGAGTCATCTGTTCCCCTATGCCGAGCCTGGGGCCTGGCAGAGGCAGGTCTCGGTAACGGTTTGGTGAGTGAATAAAGGAACACAGGAAATGCAACGTGGCCGCCCCTGAGGCTGCACACGCCTCTACAGAGAACAAGCCTCCAGAGAAGGCTCCCTCGGGTCCTGGGAGTGTGTGCGTCCACCGGTGCCTCATGCGTGGAGGACGGCCATGCCCAGCAGCATGGCTGCTGCCATGCACAAGCTCTGGCCCTGGGCTTGGGGGGCACACACTCAACTCAGGCGCAGACACTGCAGCCGGAAGGCACCACGCCACTCCCTCCCCCATGATCACCGCCACCTTCCCCTCACGCAGTGGGAATAGCCAGACACTCTAAGGCCGGACCAATGAATTCTTCAAGAGCCGGAACGACCTCTAAGCTCATTACCCTTTGCTTTTGAGGACCAATGGCCAATCCCACTCAACAGCCTCTGCACAGACACACACACACACACAGTCCAGGGGACCCAGGCTGCCTCCAAGTCCGTGACCCCTGTGTGGTTGCCCTGCCTCTGGGCTTATTACCAGGCGGATTTTCCACACATCATCACAATGCAGAGGAAATTTACAAAAGAGGAAGGAAGAAAACCCACCAGGCCCCGGGTGCTGGGAAGAGCCGAGCGCTGACCCCGCTGACTGTGCGTCTGACGGAGGCCAGCCCAGCGAGGGCTCCCAGGCCCACTGGGAGGGCCTTGGGCCCCTCTGTGAAGCAGCGGCCCCATCTCCTGTCACGGCTGGGGAAACTGAGGCTCACAGGGTATGAAAACTTGCGTGACCTCACAGAGCTGAGCTGGGGTTTGCCATCAAGTCTGTCTGCCTCCCTGAGAGCCCCTCTTTCCTGATGCCCTGAGCTGCCCTGGACTCACGAATTCGCCGGGCAAACCGCGATCCCACGCTCCATAGAGCCCAGCCAGGTAACACTTGCCCATGCACACACCCGGAGCTCCCAGGGACCAGTCCAAACTCCCCGAGAAAGACCTATTTGTGCGGCCCTTACACCGTTTGACTGTGCAGCCGGCAGGCCTGTCCGTGTTTCTGAACCAGAGCTGTGTAAATATTAGCACAACCAGCTCAGAGTCCGACTTCCCTGAGCGAAGGCCCGAGGTCAGCGGCAGGGTGGGCAGGGACCCTGCGCGGGCCGCCAGCAGAACACGTGGGTTTTACTCTGGGCTCGCCCTGGAAGACTCTGGTCAGGACCCCGGCCCCCCCCCCCCGCCTCACTGTGTCCTTGTAGAAAGGGAGGGCGGGAGAGGCTTAGACCACGGAGTGCCCATTCCAGGACGGGTGGTCTTGGACCTGCTACACACTGGGGGTGTCCCGAGGCCTCTGAAGCCTGCTGGGTCCCCTCTGGGCCACCGGGAAGGATTCTGGGTCGGGGACAAGCTGGCTAAGCCTCCCCAGGGCAGGGCAGAGATGACCCTCTCCCACCCTCCCCCCAGGCACTAGCAGCAAATGGGCCCCACCTGCACAGAGGCCCGAGGAGCAGCTGCTCCTCACCAGCTCTGACCGCGAACGGGCCCCAGCGGGCCTCCCTGCAGCTGGAAGATTCAGACCGGGCTGTGGGGAGGGCCTGCCGGTGAGAAGGGACGCAGGACTGGGAAACATGCAGAAGAGGTGGCATGGACATCCCAGCAGGAAGGGTGAGACTGAACAAGTCTTCACGGACAGGCAGACCCCTCAGGACAATGACTCTGAGCTGTGCTCAGGGCTGTGTCCACTGGCCTGCGGTCCCACAAGGAGAGGAATGCACGCAAGTGCGGGGCAGACAGCTGTGTGCGGCAGCGGCACGTGTAGGATGTGAATATCACGGACCCCCCCACCCCGTTTTCGGACTGCTGCCACCGACTCCAGACAGCTGGCCCTGCAGCTGCAGCCTCCGCCCCAGACACAGGAGTGATGGGTCCTTGGGAACCGCAACCCCCACAACCCCACGTGGAGCCTCCAGCCCCGGGACTGGCGGGGGGGGGCACGCAGGGGGCGGAAGGGGACACATGTGCATTCTCAACGCAACTGCCAAACAGGAGCGGCAGAATTTCTCAACTCAGAGATCAGACGGCTGCAGGTGGGTCCCCCCTCCCAGGAGGCCTGACACAAGCCAGGACCGTTTGTCAACAAATCCCCTCCACCCCCCAGCCCTGCTCCTCGAGGGGCCTGCAGACAGCTCGGGGGCAGCTGTGCTGGCGGGCAGTGCGAGGAAATCAATATTCCCAGCACACACACACACACACTCTCCCCCTCTCTCCGTAAACACAGGCCCGCAGATGCTCAGCCAGCCACCCACCCACAGGCCCAGGGAGCAGATCAGGGATGGTCTCTGGGACACACACTCATCCCCTCGGACTCCATCCCTGACCACACCAGACACACGTCGATAGACACCCCCAGCCCCAGGGCTCAGTCAGGGCCACGCAGAACCCCACCTCCGGGCTCCAGCCCACCCAGCGCACGCCCAGGTGCCCCAGCGCACCTGCGCAGCCCTGCACGCGCCCCCGGGGTCCGCCCGACACAGGCCCCGGTCCGGCAGCAACAGGCCTGCAGCCAGGCGCGGGAGAGACGCCCGCTGGCCGCGCTCCCCCCGCCAGCACCGGACATCCACTCCCAGCGGTCCCCCACGGCACTCGCCCGCGCGGGCTCCCGTCCGACAGTCACGGGGGCGCAGCAGCTCACCCCGCCCCGCGTTCCCGGGCCCCCGGGGCCCGCATGCTCGCTCACACCCTCCCGGCCCGGTCCTCACCCGCTGTCAAGCTCCAGCTCCAGCAGGGACTGCGTCCGCTCCGAGTTGCAGTGCAGGCACCACATGGCGGCCGCGGCAGGAGCTGGCGGGGCCGGGCGCGCGGGACCCGGGCCGACACCCGACCGCCCGCGCCCGGCCTGCCAGCCACGCGACCAGCTCGGGTCGCCCGGCCCAGCGCCCGCAGGTCCCCGCCGCTCCCGGCCCCGGGTCCGAGCCCCAGGCCGGCAGAGCCCGCCCCGCCGCCGCCCGCCAGGCGCAGCGCTAGGCCGGGCCGGAGGAATGTGGCCGGGGCGCGGGAGGGGCCGCGGGGGGCGGGGCCGTGGGGGAGGGGAGGGCGGGGCCGCGCTCAGGGGGCGGGACCCTCTCTCGGGGGGCGGGGCCGAGGAGACAGGGCGAGGGGCGGGGCCCGCTCTCGGGGGCGGGGCCGGATGGGCGTGGCGAGGCCAAATGGGGCGTGGAGTGGGCGGAACCCACTCGGGGGCGGGGCCTGCACAGGGGCGGGATTCGCCCGCGGCAGCATCCCCCACCCGAGCCAAGGGCCCTCCCCTGGGAAGACTGCGGACTGGCTCCAAGACGGAGGCCCCTAGCAGACATATGTCCCTCCGGAGCGTGTGAGCACAACAGATACAAAATCCCCAAAACCAGCCAACTGGAGCTTACTCTGCCAGCGGCGCCAAGCCCTGCCAATCCTGACTCTGGCCTCGGTTTATAAAACGGGGCTCACGCTTTCCCAGATGGTGTGGCTCCGGGCTCTAACGCCCCTGCCCCAGAGACAGGGGAGGGCCCCCCGCCCCCCCCACCCCTTTCGGGGGCTTTCTGGTGAGGATCTGATGGAAGCAGATTCTTTCTCCCTAAGCCCTCAAGACCCTCTGCCCTCCCCCCACCCATAGAACAAAGTCCAGACCCCGAGGCAAGCTTAAAGTGATACTAACTAGCATTTCAGAGGTTTTTACTGTTATTTGGTCCTCAGTACAACACCATGACGCAGTCACTACCGGTCCCACTCGCCAAAAGGGGAAACTGAGGATCAGCTTAATTGGGTTAATGAAGAGGCTTTCCTTCCCCCTCATGGCTCTCTCGATGAGCAGTCATGGCATGTTCTCAGTTGGCACACTTAGGTACCGTGGGCGCCTTGGAGGCAGGCACAGTGCGTGGCACCCGCACTTTCGGAATGCTCAGATGTAGTGGGGAGACTCCTCAAGCAGACAGACAGGATCAGAACCCCACCTCTCCCAGGCCGCCCCAGCCTCAGGTCCATCTCCTGGAGGGCCAGGCAGCTGGCAGGTCTGCAGGGGGGCGGAAGCTGTGGGAAGCCACGCATGCAGGGGCTTCTTCACGTGCCCTTTCGAATCTTTCATTTGCAGGGTTGGCCAATGAGGAGCGTTATCCCCAGATGGGGACCTGGGGCGGGTGGGGAACAGTGAAGCAGGAGGACTGGGCTGGCTCAGCCTGCATCTCGGCCAGGGGCAGGCCCCAGGGCCAGTTCAGTGCCCGGGCTCCCGGGCAAGGGGCTGGGCAGCAACGCACAGCCCGTCTCCACACCCGTCCTCCTCACTTCTGATGTTTCCTTTGATACATTATGAATAAATGAACACAAAATGGGAGAAACTGTTTTCAAATTATGCATCTAATAAGGTCTAGTATGTGAAAAAGCTGGCTTGAAACTCAACATTCAAAAAACTAACATCATGGCATCCAGTCCCATCACTTCATGGCAAATAGAAGGGGGGAAAGTGGAAGCAGTGACAGTTTTTATTTTCTTGGGCTTCAAAATCACTGCAGACGGTGCCTGCAGCCATGAAGTTAAAAGACACTTGCTCCTTGGAAGAAAAGCTATGACAAACCTAGATAGCACATTAAAAAGCCAATTCATCACTTTGCTGACAAAGGTCCATATAGTCAGAGCTATGGTTTTTCCAGTAGTCATGTACAGATGTGAGAGTTGGACCATAAAGAAGGCTGAGTGGTGAAGAATTATGCTTTCCAACTGTAGTGCTGGAGAAGACTCTTGAGAGTCCCTTGGACGGTAAGATCAAACCAGTCAATCCTAAAGGAAATCAACCCTGAATATTCACTGGAAGGACTGATGCTGAAGCTAAAGCTTCAATAATTTGGCCACCTGAGGCTAAGAGCTGACTCACTGGAAAAGACCCTGATGCTGGGAAAGATTGAAGGCAGAAGGAAAAGAGGGCGGCAGAGGATGAGATGGTTAGATAGCGTCACCAACTCAATGAACAATGAATTCATTTGTTCAATGAATTTGAGCAAACTCAGGAAGAGATAGTGGAGGACAGAGAAGCCTGGCGGGCTGCAGTCCACGGGGTCACAAAGAGTTGGACATGACTTAGCTACTGAACAACATCAACAACAATCCATGTTAGATAAAGGATGCTTACAACTCAACAGTAAAATGGCAAATAACCCAATTTTAAAAATGGGCAAAGGGGACTTCCCTGGTGGTGCAGTGGATGAGAATCCGCCTGCCAGTACAGGAGACGCAGGTTCAGTCCCTGGTCCAGGAAGAGTTCCCACGCCTCATGGCAACCAAGCCCAGGCACCACAGCTACTGAGCCTGTGCGCGGAGAGCCTGTGCTCTGCAACGAGCCGCCGCCTCAGTGAGGAGTGTGCACACCACAATGAAGAGGAGCCCCCGCATCAGCCGCGAGGACCCAGGGCAGCCAAATAATAAATGCTAAAGATGGGCAAAGGATCCAAGCAGGCGTTTGTCCAGAGAAGATGCATGAATGGCCGATAAGCACATGAAAAGAGGCTCAGCATCACTAATCATTAGGGGAACGTGAATCAAAACCACAATGAGGTGTATGACCGACCACCACTAGGATGGCTGGGATCAAGAACGACAGGAGCCCCGCCAGCCAGGGCTCTGGAAGAAGACCTTCCCAGCAGCCTGGCTGGGGGTGGGGAGATGGGCGGGGACACAGTTGGTAGGGTTGAAATAGTCCAGTTGGGGAGGCGGGTGGAGAACTCCCACCCCAGCCTGACCTGCCCTCTAAAAATAGGCTGTAATAAATGGGGCCAAGAGAGTTCCCCTCAGCTGTGGAGCGCTCCGGACACGGCTCACAACCCAGATTCTCCAAGGATTCCAGGCGCTTCTCCAGGCCCAGCGCCTCGCTGCTGGCCAGGACAGACTTGGCGACAGAGTTCCGGCTGGGATTTGGAGAAAGGGCACTGAATTTCCCTGTGAGCTCTTGGACTACAGAGGATGGAGTCCCGGGAAACCAGACGCCTCTTCATTCTCTTGTTTCCTCTGCCTTCAGAGTGTGCCTTTTGCTTCTGCTCTCTGTCAACTGCCTCATAGATTAATAATTCAAGGAATCATGAGGCGAGTGAGAAAAGTTCCAGCCTGGAGAGGTGGAGAAAGCCAGTTTTTCTGCAGAGTGGAAATGACCAGACTGGGCAAGAAATCTCACATGTGCCGTCTGGGCAAAGTGTTTAGGCCTCTGAGCCTCTGTTTCCTCAGCTGTAAAGGGAGGCTCATCACCCACCTCTCCCCTGGCTAATTAATTCACCTTGCCCTTTCGTTTAATTTAGCAAACACACACTAGTGCCTACTCCACGCCTTGCTTTGAGGCACAATTGTGAAGACACTGCCCTGTGTACGATGTTATGATAGTCAGCCAGTCAGTTATGAAAGCAGCCTGTCACTCAGCCCCACAAGAGGCTTCAAAGGGTCATTTAGGCTGGGGCCTTGAGGGGTGAGTGGGAGCCCACCGACAAGGCAAGAAAGGAATGAAAATGTTTCGTTTCTCTGTATCATCCTGAGCTTCAGTCCTGATCTACTTGCCTTGGCCCATTGCACACGCCCACCCACAACTTGACTTCACCCCGCTCCCCGTCTCCCACAGCCTTCCTGCTCTCCTTCGACCAGACCAGCGGCACCCACACCCCCAAAGGCTGGCCTTCGCCGTCCCTCTCCCACAGACCTCCTCCTGCGACGCCTGGTCTGGCTCCGATCTCCAGCCCTCGTCACCCCTCCAGCAACACCCTCCACGGTGCTGGCTCACAGCTAGGATTTGGGTTTCAGCTTTTGACACGACTTCCCCCAGAAACTCACCCAGATCTGCCCGCCATTAAGTCAGAAACTCCCCTTTCGCGCTGTCCCGTTCCCCTGCCCCTGCTCTCCCATCACAGCCAGGAGCGGTGCTGTCCTTGCCGGGCAGAGCCTGGCCTGCATCCTTCTGCACAGCATCCCCTGTGCCTGCTGTGGGCCTGGAGCACCGAGGTGCTCAGCTGAATAGATCAAGGGCAAATCAGGCCTTGGAGGCAACTCTGGCCCCCTGTCTGCTTTTTTAAATAAAGTTTTATTGGGACACAGCCACACTCACTCAATTCTGTACTGTCTATGGATACTTTTGTGCCATAGCAAAGTTGAAAGAGACTTATAGCTTGCAAGCCTCAAGCGGCTCTCCATCATTTTCCCGGTGATGGGGCTCAGATGTGGCCATTGCCGCACGTATCTGGCCTGGTTTCAGACACCTGTCGCCTCACCAGAGGAATTTTAAGTCCAACCACAAAAAACTCACTGGGACTCGGGTTGGCCAAGACCAGACCACGACGGTGAGATGACAGCGGCCTTAATGAGAGCACACCCTGGAACCTGAGAGCCAGAAGGCTCCACGGTGACCGGGTGCCGCTGCCCATTGTTCAGATGAGGAACCTGAGTCCCCAGGTCAGTGTGGGTACAGCCATGAACTGGGCGTCTTTTCCTAGCGCCTCCTTCCCAGTGCTCTGGGAAAGGAAGCCCCAGACGGAGGGAACCGTCATGTCTGGAGGTATACGGAGCGCTTAAATGCACAATAAACGTTGGATGAGTTGTTATTATGCCAGCAGGTGACAAATGGATGAATAACCCTCTAAGGGCCTGGGAAAGCGCCTCAAGGGGGCTGCGGACAACAGAACCACATGGCTGAGACCCAGGGGCAAGGAAGCGGAAACCCCATACCAGGATAGGGCCCCTCCACGGAGCGACCGAGTGATGACCAGGGATGCTCGGTGACTGACGAAGTGGACAAAACAGCCAGCAACAATCTCTTCCTCCAAGAAGCCCTCCCAGCCTGGGTCCCTGGAGCACTTGCCTCCCCCATCACCCCAGCACAGCAGATGTTGGCTTGTTGCAGAAGTGCAGGAAGAGGGGGGTGGTGGCCACAGATGAGAACACGCTCACTGCATCCCTCCCCAGACTGGCTGCTCCCGGGGGAACAACCCCCGCCGTGTCCCTCTGCTGAGTCCAGCCAGGCTACACGGACTGCCTGTCCTGAAGCCCTGGAGACAGGGTCTCCAGGGCAAAAGGCCTATGGCTACCAAGTGCTGCAGCCACTTGACTTTGGAGTCTGTTCAAAGTGGATGGGAAATGGCCATTTGCCAGATTTCTTGCAGGTTCAAGGGGCCTGACAAGATCAGGGAGAAAATTAGAAGAAGCTGAACTGCCTTCACCAGTGACGGCTCTTCCCTGACCCCTCTCGGCACCAGAATGACACTGCTCGCCCCCCTCTCCCCGCCAGGTGCCCTGCCAGCCGCGGGACACGATCGCCGGCATCCCCACCGCAGCCCGTCACGCTCAGCCCTCTCCTCCTGGCTGGCGGCACAAGGACCCCAGATCCTCGGGAGCGGGGGGCGTGACCCATGACACTTGCACCAAGTCCCTCCCCTGGGGACAAGCTCTAGGGAACGCTCCGGTCTGTCCAGGACTGGCCTGAGCCCGCTCTGTGCCTGAGAAGAGCCCAGGCTGCGCCCAGACCAAGCACAGCCTCATTCTCCCCATCCCGCCTGTGTGCATGCGTGCTAAGTCACTTCAGTCGTGTCCGGCTCTTTATAGGACTGTAGCCCGCCAGGCTCCTCTGTCCATGGGATTCTCCGGGCAAGACGACTGGAGTGGGTTGCCACGCCCTCCTCCAGGGCATCTTCCCGACCCGGGGATCGAACCCTCAGCACCTACGACTCCTGCTTGGCAGGCAGACTCCTCACGGCTGAGCCACTGGGGAAGCCCTCCCGTCTGGTCTAATCCCCCTTAAAGTCCATCTCCGCCTGGTTACCTGGCTCAGTTACTTGCTCCCTGGTTTACTGTCCCTCCTGCACAGGAATGACGCATCACCAGGGTGTCCCCAGCATCCGGAAGGTGCCTGCTGGATAGGAGGTGCTCAGTAAATCTGTGATGGGCTAAAGGATCGTGTTGAACCAGGTTCAGTCTGGTTCAGGGCCAGCCACGAGGCCAGTCCCCTCCCTGCTCCCCATCTGGTCCTATTTGAGCTGAGCCAACGCCCCTCTTCTCATGAAACTGATCTTCAGAAAAACTGATTCTCAAAACCAGGGTGCCCAGTACTTAAGGAAGCTGTGAGCTAAAGTGTCTCTAGAAAGAGGAACCCCCGGGGGCAAAATGAACAACCGTTCTTGACGTCTGTGGGTTTCTTTCCCACAGCTGCGCTTCACTGGAGGCCACCTGCACGCAGCCGGTAGAGAGGGGGTGGCGAGGCCTTGCCCTGCGTGGACCACCCTGCTGGCAGCACGGGTTCCTATCTGTCGCATCCACACGGCCACCAAGGGCCAGCCAAGCGAGCCCCAGCGGCCCTCTGCTTTAATGAATAGATGCGTTCACTTTTTACAACAGCAAGTCCTCTAATGTCTGGATAGCCAAAGGACGCTGCTAAGTGCTCCTAAAATGACAGCTTCTCTTAAGTGGGTTAAACATTCCCCTCTGCGATCTGCTTTACTCTGTTATTGATTTAACCAAGCCCTTCCCTGGTCCTTAGGCTTCCCTTGTGGCTCAGCCGGTAAAGAATCCGCCTGCAATGCGGGAGGCCTGGGTTCGATCCCTGGGTTGGGAAGATCCCCTGGAGAAGGGAACGGCTACCCACTGGGGCATTCTGGCCTGGAGCATTCCATGGGCTGTATAGTCCATGGGGTCACAAAGAGTTGGAAACAAGTGAGCAACTTGCACCTTCACTGGCCCCAGCGGGAGGAAGACTTCATCTAGCTTGACCCGGCACAGGCTGGGCGCCGCAGAGGATCCCAGACACAACAGACGCGGGCCCTGCCTCGGAAGTTGGGTGGCAGGGGGCTGGAGGCAACCCACACTGGTTGCCAGTTTCCACACATGTGTTCACACGGTCTCGATACTTGCCCGACAGGGCGGGCTCACATCTCAGTTTCTCACGGAGGCCCCAAAGCCCAGAGAAGGTAAGTAATGTGTGCAGAGACACACAGCCTGCGGATGACGGCGCTGAGCTGAGAACCCAGGGACGCCGACACTCAGCCCGCGACTTGCCCTCCACCAGTGAGAGACTCAGGAGTGTGGTCCCAGCAGTGGCAGCCACCGCAGCCCCAGCGGGGAATTCCCAGCGAAGCGTGTTCTCACCCTGCAGTGACTCTGGCGTCTGCAGGAGTCTGAGGACCCCTGCGCTGCTCCAGGGAACTAAGGTGGGCGATCAGTGCAATCATTGACCTGCGCAGGGGCAGGAACAACTGCGGGTGGGGGGCCAGCCATCAGGGAAGGCTTCCTGGAGGAGGTGAGGTCTGGGCTGGGATCTGCGGCACGAACGGGACCTCACTGCAGGGCCCTCCGGGTACAGAAGTGGCCTATATGGGGGCGTGACGTGTGGGGATGGGTGAGCTGTGAGGAATGAGGCTAGAGGATAGGGCAGGGGCTTCATTTTACAGGAGGGTGTTGCAGGGGCAGGGGAGCCGGCAGAAGTGGCCTGGATTTATCCCCGGGTTAGTTTTCCAAGCGACCACACGGCACCTGTGTGCCAATTACTTAATAGTATTCTGTATATCAACACACATTATATCTGCTACATCAGTGAAAAGACATTCGTGCCGAGCATACATTGAATTTTGTCATAAGAGTAAATCACCCAAACCAAACACTTATAAAACCCTGCTCAGAGCTTGTTATCAGCAGAAGGCCTGTGCTTGAGGCTCGTTCTGTCTTTGTTTAAAACAGAGATTAAAAGTATAGAAAATGCATGTTACAGACGGCAGCTATAAAACAGAAGGATGCTTGCTGTATTGAGATACGGAATGAGATACAAGATATATTACAAGGAAGGGGAAAACACACACACACACAGACACATGCACACACTCTGATAGACATATCTCTGGATGATGATCACCTCTGGGGGCTGGGGGGCGGCGCTCACTGTCTTTCTTGCAGCCTTTTTTATATACTAGTTCCTAGAAAATGTATTACTTCCTATAAAAGAAGGACCTATAGTTAAGCCTTTTTGGAGTGATAAAGAGGCATGAATGAGACATTCAGCGTAAAGTGTTATCTGTAATCTAATTGGAGGGGCTGAAAGAGCCTGGAGGGAACAGCTTTCTCCCAGGGGAGTGGGGTACATCTGACAGTTCCACATCACCAAGTGTGGCATCCGTGGCTCATCTAGAATCGTTCCACGCCCACCTGTGGCCTGCGTCTCACACTAACAGAAACCCAGGGGTCTGAGAATATACTCTCTGCAGCAAGAAATAAAGCTGACATGAGGTCACAACCTCGCCTGAGGCTCCCTGGTTGCCAGGGGGACCGGAGGCGGGGTTCCAGGGCCGGGGTCCCCTCCTCAGGGGATGTGGGCCTCCCCGCATCCTGAACAGAGGACAACAGACCCCAGGGAGAGCCTTCGGCACCGAGGCAAGGGCCTGCTGACAGACGCCGCGGTCTCTCAAGAGCGGGTTATCGAGTCCCGTTACTTAGTCCACGTAAGAAAATCGGGACGCGGAGGACTTCCTGGCTGGTGGCTCCGAGCTTGTCGGCGCAGAGCCGGATTCCAGCCGGGGGGCCACGTGTGAAAACCCTCAGGCTGCAGACAGAACCTGCGCCCAGGACGAAGGAGTAGCGGCTGGAGGCCCAGCCTGAGTCCCCGGGGACTCCCGAGCACAGCCACCACGAGCTTCTCTTAGGAAGCACGACCCACAGACAGCTCTGGCCTCGCTGGTAATCTCCATAAACGACGGTAACGTATGTGTAAACAGCACAGATATCAAGGTTTGGAAACCCCTGGAGTGTCAGAAACGCAATTTGTAATTCCAAGCGCAAAGCAATTTGTTCCCTTTCAGCCACGTCTGCAGTAATTGCCCCGGTGAAGGGTGACCACACGCAGCGCGGCGCGGGGACCTCTCCCAGGGCGACTCCTTCCCCTCCCGCGGTGCCCTGTCCCGGGGGCGCCCAGGGGGCCTCTCCCGGGGCTCGGCCCTGCCCGTGGGCACCCAAGTACAGACAGCGATGGCCCAAGTGTGAGCGATCCCGCTCTGGGACGCAGCCCCCAGCCGGAAGGACATGTCTTCACTGAACACACACCGGCCCTCCTGTGCTTCCAGCCCAGACCCCGGGTGGGGCTCGGGGGACGCGCTGCCAGCCCCGCAGGCCTGCTGGATGCCCGGCCTGGCTGGACCGACGGCCCCCGGGCACTCAGAGTGCCGGCGCCGCCCGCCCCGCCAGGGGCCGTCTGCTCCTCCGCGCCACGCTGGCTCAGGCGGGCCGCGGAGGCCTGGACCCCCGCGCTCCCCTGCAGGGGGTGGCTTCGCCCAGCTGTCCCGGTCGGGCTGGGTGGCAAATTTAGATCGGCTTAAAACGTCAGCTCAGGTCACAGCTGATGGATGGTCCCGCAGGGATGAAAGACGGAGAGCCGGCAACTGCGCGCGGGAGCCCCGAGCCCGCGTCCGGGCGCTACTTGGGGGGCTCGGGGGGCGGAGGGAGGCGCGGCCCCACCCTGGGCTGACCAGTGCCGGCCGGACCCCACCGTGCGGCGCGGGGTCCCGCGGGGCCAGCCCAGCCGCCACCGCCGCGGGGCCAGCGCCCCCTGCCGTCCGCCGGAGAACTGCAGCCTGGCCCTGCCGCCCCGAGCGGCGGGCACAGCGCGGTGCCAACCTCTGGACACCCCCCTAAGCTCCCCTTCAGATCGCCTTCCTGCGCCACCGAACACAGCCTCCCCGCCGTCACACAGCGGGGCGGGGGCGGCTGGGTCCGGAAGCAGAGCCCGGACTCAAACCCAACGCCGCTGACGTTAATCCGAGTCACTGATCTAAGGAGGCTGGCCCTGGCTCCTCGAGAAACAGGCACCAGGGACCTTCCTGGTGGCCCAGAGGTTAGGGCTCCGTGTTCCCGACGCAGGGGCCGCGGCCCAGTGCCCCGGTCAGGGAGCTAGACCCCACATGACACAGCTGAGGATCCCACTTGCCGCAGCGAAGATCGAAGGCCCTGCCTGCCGTGACCAAGACCCGGCGCGGCTACAGGAATAAATCAACATCGTTAGAAAGAGAGAAAGAGAAATCGGCACCGACCTCTTCACCACGCCCATAAACCCTTGCCGTTTTGGCTTCCGCCTGCCTCGCCCCTCCCACTCATCCACCACAGGCGGGGCTAGTGGTAAAGAACCGCCCGTGGGCAGGAGGCGTGAGAGACGCGGGTTCAATCCCTGGGTGAAGATCCCCTGGAGGGGGGCACGGCAGCCCACTCGAGTATTCTTGCCTGGAGAATCCCATGGGCAGAGGAGCCTGAAGGACTATGGACCAGAGGGTTGCAAAGAGTCAGACGGACTGAAGTGATACAGACTCTCACTCGGCTCCAATAAGCTCGCCCCTGCCCCTGGGCCTTTGCACACATGCCATTCCTGCTGCCTGGCGCCCACGTCTCTCTCTTTCACCTACATGTTCCTGATTCCAGCTTCACGACTCAGCTCCAAGAGGACAAAAGTCATGTCTGTGGGTCTCAGTGTTTATCTCCAGCCTGGCATGTGCTAGAGAGTTTCTGGAGAAAATCTTGTGGATGAGATGACTGCCTCTAGTTCATGTGCGCCTCTGTCCTCGGAGACGTGCCTTCATAAATAAAGAGGTCCTGCTCGAGGGGCTGGGCCCAGACGTGCGGGTCCTTCGCACTTGAGTTTGGGGGGATATTATTGTTGTTGTTAGTTATTCAGTTGTGTCCGACTCTTTGCGACCCCAGGCTCCTCTGTCCATGGGGATTTCCCAGACAAGAACACTGGAGTGGGTTGCCATTTCCTCCTCCAGGGGATCCTCCTGGACCAGGGATTGAACCCATGTTTCCTGCTTGGCAGGTGGATTCTTTACCACTGCGAGACCAGGTGGTATTAATAGATGCTAAAGTGGAGGGCTTGGCTGAGGAGTTCTGCCCAGGAGCAGCCAGAGCTGAGATGCAGACCCAGGTCTGCCCTGAGTCACGGCCCCGCTCCCTCTGAAGATTCACTGGGCTGGGTCTGCTCAGGCTGCTCCCACCAATGCAGGAGCACGTTGGGAGGTGCCTCTCCCCTGGTTACCAGCAGAGTCCTAGAGGGAGATTCTAGAGAACTGAGCAGAGGAAGCCCATCTCAGAGGAGAGGAGACACCTCACCAGGCACCTCTCCTTCACCAGGAAGGGTGCTGGGTCTGTGCGTGAATTCAGAAAAGGCGCCCTCTTCTGGTGGACACAGCGTCTCACCAGCTTGTAGCTCGGCAGCAGTGCATGCTTGCTTTTCCAGCTGCTCTTGCGCAGTGCACAACCTGAACAACTGCACACTGGCCGCGCCTGGAGCTCGGCCACACTGGGTGACTGTGACCCCTAGGCCCTGCCACCCCCCGACACCAACAGCGAGTCCCACTCTTCCTTCAATGGGGCAGGGAGCCCTTCCGATGAGGCTGTGTAGTCACACATGGGGTTGCCGCCATCGGTGCCGCCTGCTGCCTTCCTTTCTGAGGCTGGGAGAGATAAAGCCCTGCCCACAGCCCTCTGGGAGATTTCCACAACAGAGATAAGATGCCGGCAAGTCCAGGAGTCACAAGGCCCACAGGGAACATGTCAGAGGAACTTGGGCTGCCTCTGGAGCACCGTCAAAGTGTAAGAGGCAGAGTGGAAACTCTGGCCCACATCATGGGTTTCTGCCCGGCAGGGATGGGTGATGGGTGGCGTGTTGGGGTCCCCAAGGAGACAGACCCTCGGTCCTCTTGCTGGGGCCACCCGGCACCCTGGGCTTCTGCATGGAGTCAGGAGGGCAGAGGAGGCTCAAGGTCACCCGGTGGACAGCTGGCAGCCGGTGGGGCCTCAGCCAGCTCCCCAGGCTCCACCCGAGCTCCAGACCCAGTGCCGCCAGGGTGGGCCGGAGGGGGAGCTGGGCCCCGACCGGGGCCTTCTCAGGGCACAGAGGGACTGTTCTTTGCAGCTCAACAGTCCCCCTGTTTGCCCTGTGCCAGGCTGCAGCCTCCCTCAATCCTGCTGACGAGGAGGAACCGGTGCCAGCATCCACAAATACGTGCGGCTTCTGGAGGGAGGCTGTCCCGGGCTTTCTAACCCAGTGGGTGGATTTAAAGGCCCAGAGGGCAGTCACAGGACAGGGCAGAGCCCAGGCCGGTGTTCCCTTAAACGCCACCTGCCGGGTTTGCTCTGGGGAGGGGAGGGGGCACATGTCCGCATCATATTCTCTCAGAAGGCCGAACGACTGGGCCACATGCCTGTGTTTCCTAAGCAAACAGGAAACGCAGAGGATAAACATAAATAAAGCCCAGGACGAAAATAAGGAGAAGGAGCCCAGGACTTCAGGGGGCGCAGTGAACCCAGGTACTGACCTGCCCTGTGGGAACGAAAGCTAAGCCGCAGGGCCTGCTGGGAGCGGCCGGGTGTGCAAGCCCTTTCACTCACAGCGCATTTCAGAGCGACCTGGAGGGGTGGGGCCCGTTACTGCCACCTCCCACCCCCACCTCCCCCGAGGCACAGGCGAGGGCCAGCCCAAGTCAGCTCTGCTCCCAGGCCGACGCCCCCACCCCCAGCCGCCCAGAGCTGTCAGAGGCCCCAGGGGCTGTGTCTTTGGGCAGGTGGTGGGCAGAGCCTGCGACTCTGGGCTCACGTAGGCAGGCTGCCGAGGTGCTGGGGGCCGTCCTCCCAGCCCGGCCCCAGCTGGACCACAGCCCGTTGCCGAGCCTCAGTTTCCTCATTTGTTAAATGGGCGAATTCCCCCAACCTTGCAGGGAAGGAGTAAAGATCATCCAAGGGGAGGGTCCTGGTCTGTAGACAGTGCTCAGCACACACCCACCTCTCCCCTCTCCCCTGCTCCGACGGCTCCAGGAGCAGCAAGGTCCTGGCCATTGCCGGGGGAAAGGCACCGGGGTCTGGAGGGTGGACTGGAGGTCAGCAGTGACCCCCCGCCCCTGTCTAGAGGGCAGGCCCTCATCACTGAAGAGGACGCAGAGTTCCTCAGGAGCCAGTGGGCAGGTGTCTGGGTGTGTGTGC
>SNSB01003526.1:6980296-7023066 GCA_012922965.1 Capreolus pygargus | reverse complement strand
GGAGTCGGCGGGGCCGGGCGGGGAGTGGGTCTCGCAGAGCCCAGGCGCGGCGGGGCGCGGTGGGGGGGACGCTGGCGGACCCCGGCCTTTCGCTCCGACCCCCCGAGACCCCCAGATAAACACCCGGAGCCGCAGCCGCAGGCCCCTCCCACGGAGGACCGCGGTCCGCGCCGGTCGTGCCCACCCCCCAGCCGCCCAGCTCTCGGATGGGAAGACCGAGGCCCAGAGAGCGCCAGCCACGGGCGCAGGGTCGCGCGGCGTTCCGGGGGGAGGGCTTTGCAACCCGCTCCGGGCAGTTTGCGGACGAGGGTCCGGGCCTGCCGGCGGCGCCCCCTACCCAACGGCAAGCACGGACTGGGCACCCACGGACTGCTGGGGGCGGGCGTCGGGGGGCGGCCCGGCCTCGGGACGGACAGGCCGAGGGGACTGAGCGGCGCAGGCGGCCTGCAAGGGGCAGGGCGCTCCAGAGGTTTGCACCCCGGGAACAAGCACCCGAGGAGGGCGCGCTGCCGGGTGTGTAGGGCGGTTCTGAGCGCCCTGACCCCAGGTTAAGGAGGCCTTCCTTGGGGGGGCAGCGGGCAGCCCCCGGCCACGTGGGAGCGGGGCGGCGCAGCCCGGCCGCTTAGGGCGCGCCCCTGGTGGCCAGAGACGGCAGACAGGAGGCTGGGCCCGGCCGCGCTTTCGAGAGGGGAGGAGGCCCGTAATGTGGTTGAGTCAGGAGACGGTCGCCTCGCGCGCCCTGCCACCCTGGGCTGCGTGACCTTGGGCAAGGCACTTCCCTCTCCGGGCTTCTGGGGCACGGTGGGGGGAGCCTGACTGTGCCCCCTGACAGCTCCTGGCTCTGGATACCCGGGCCAGGTGGGGAGTAGGCCGTGGATGCTGGAAGGAACAGGCAGATGAGAGGTGAGAGGTGGACACTTGTTCGTTTACTTAAGCTGGGAACTACGATCCGGGTTTCACAGACAAGGGCGGCACAGAGAAGGGAAGTCTCGTGGCTACACTCACACAGCCGGCCACGTGCAGGGCCACCTGAGTCTCTTTGTCTCGCCCACGTAGGAGCACCTGAGCTCTGCCGGGAATACACAAGGCCCTGGTGATGGCGGAGATGGACCAGGAATGGCCCAGCTCCTGGGAGGTCTTCCTCACCCCTGGCACTCACTGAAACCAGGACAGTGGTCCCCCGGGACCCCAAACCCCATGTCACCATTGGAAGTTTTGTTTTTAAAAACTGTGAACTAATTTTATACTTTCAAAAACTTTAAAAAAAAGTGCCTTGCAGAAGATTCTTGTAGTTTAATCATTAAAAAAGCTGTCACAGAGAAGCTATCTCCTTTCGTCGTCAATGCCAGGAGGGAGTTACCTGGCTTGCGGGGAGTCAGGGGAGGGGCCTGGGAAGAACAAGGGTCTTAGAATCTGTTCAGCCGCCACCTTTCTAAGCCTCGTTTGAATGCATCTGCGAAAGATGATAAAAACCCTCAGCCTGCCCCCCTTCAAAGGATGCTCTGAGGATCAACTGTGATAATGTGTCAGAGGTTGTGTAAGATGCGCTGTGTAAATATTTGTATTCCCAGAAGCCACAGCAGAAAATCCGGATAAATCTAACTATATAAAAATGAGAACTTCTACATGCAATAACACATACCGCAAAGTAAAAAAGACAAAGGGTTCGCTTAAAAAGATCTGCAGCACAGATGACAGAAGTTCACTGAGGAGAACGAAATGAAAGTTAATTTCCCTAATACATAAAGAGCTCTTTTAAAGAGATGGGAAAAAGATGACTAACCAATTAGAAAAAAGAGAGCAGCAGATACAAACAAGCGGTTCATGGAAAGATATTCAATTTCACTTGTAATTAAATGCACATTAAAAAATACAAACTGAAATACAACACGTTTGTCATCGTCTGTGTCTACCAGGCTGGCAAAAAAAAAAAAAAAAAGGAAAGAACAAGTTTGATGATGCTTTTGCTGTGGCAGGTGGGAGGTGAATGCACCCCGGGCACCGACGGGCGGGGTGCAAGATGGTGCAAGCTTTTTTGCAGGGTGACCTGGCAAAGGCGTCCAGCATGCTAGCATAAAGACGCAGGGCAGTTGCAGACAGCACGCTGTCAGAGTGAGCAGACAGAAGAGAAACACCTCTGGTGCCCAGCCCTGGGGGAGAGGGAGCCAGCATGATGGCACCACAGGCTGACTTCCCAGGAAGAGTTCCAGGACGCCTTTCTGCCGAGAAGTGCAAGGAACAGAAGGGTGTATGTTGCAGTCCCTCTTGTGTGCGTTGTAAAAGGCTAGACACATATGTGTACTGACATCTCCTCCTTCTTCTCCCTGAAAGGATACCCACATACCCAAACAACCTGCTATCCACGGCGGCCTTTTGGGAGGATGTGGGGGCGGGAGAGGGAGGAGCGTTTCCTTTTCGCTTTGCACCTGTATCCTGAGGGCGTCCCTCGTGGCTCACTGGTCAGAAATCTGCCGGCCAAGGCAGGAGATGCAGGTTCGATCCCCGAGTCAGGAAGATCCCTTGGAGAAGGAAATGGCAACCCACTCCAGTATTCCTGCCTGGGAAACCTCACGGACATAGGAGCCTGGCGGGCTACAGCCGATGGGGTTGCAAAGTCAGGCACGACTAAGGAACTAAAGAATAGCAACAACTGAGGGTTAGCTGGTTTTTAAAAAGTCACCAGGGATTATCTGCACATAGACAGGCTCACGGGCTAATTAAAGCTTCTTTACACGCCTTTAAAATATTAAGCAACTGTCTTTAAAGTGAATACAAATTATTGGAATCTTACTACCTACAAGTGCACCGATGAAAGACCCTGAAGCTGGGAGACTGAAGGCAGGAGGAGAAGGGGACAGAGGGCGACACGGTTGGATGGCATCACCGACGCGATGGATGTGAGTTTGAGGGAGCTCCAGGAGCTGATGGACAGGGAAGCCTGGCATGCTTCAGTCCATGGGGTCGCAAAGAGTCGGCCACGACTGAGCGA
This sequence comes from Capreolus pygargus, assembly GCA_012922965.1. Taxonomy (NCBI): domain Eukaryota; kingdom Metazoa; phylum Chordata; class Mammalia; order Artiodactyla; family Cervidae; genus Capreolus; species Capreolus pygargus. The sequence continues at coordinate 7,020,077 of SNSB01003526.1, read as the reverse complement.
CTGAACTGAACTGACTGCACCAACGAAGGATTGCTCGGCAGATGACTGTCACAATACATCCGGGCGGCAGAAACCTACACATCAGTCAAGAAAGATGCCCTTCTGCACGTGACTGGCAAGGAACAGTCTCCAAGTGTTAGACTTTTTCTGTAAGTGGAAAAAGCAAGGGGCACCACAGGGAATGGCGCATCGCTTTGTTTCATAAGAAAGGGGGCTGCAGGGCGCATGCGGCTGTGTGGCCGTGTCATCTCTGGCCAAGATGCTTGAGAAACTGGTACATCGGTGTCCTGGGAAAGAGCGTGGAGAGCCGGGGGCTGAGTGGGAAGGAGACTGGGGCTTCACTGAAATGTCCCACTTAAATATCTTTCGTGCTCTCTGCACGTGTGTGCCGAGTGTTAGTCACTTCGCTCGTGTCCCACCCTGTGCAACCCCATGGACCGCAGCCCGCCAGGCTCCTCTGTCCACGGGATTCTCCAGGCAAGGATAGTGGAGGGGGTTGCCTCGCTCTCCTCCAGGGGATCTTCCTGACCCAGGGATCGAGCCTGAGTCTCTGACGTCCACCCGCATTGGCAGGCGGGATCTTTACCACTGGCTCCACCTGGGAAGCCCCTCTGCATGGACTACATGGGACTAAAAAAGAATGTTTTAAAAAGAATCATTTCTGAGACTGCACAGGGAGCTGAGAGGCTTGCTCTGACCTGGGCTGGCGCTGACTCCCTGGGGATGATCGTCGTCCTCTGAGCTTCAAGGGCCCCTTGATGGAGCAGGCAGGAAGCCCAGGGCAAGGCAAGTGCAAAGCTTCTTGCAGCTCTGATGTCACATCAGCCCGAGAACCTTCTGGCTGGAAGAGCCAGCCCGACGTGGAATGCTGCCGGGAGGTGGGGCCCCTGGCCACGGGCGGTGGGAGCGGGGGCTGGGGGTCTGCCGCCTCGGCCCGCAGCCTCCAGGCTGGCCGCCGTGCCCGTCCCTGCCCCTTCTCCCACCCGCGGTGCCCTGTCGGAAACTCCAGGTTCACATTTCCTCTCCAGATCAGCCCTGGTGGGAGGCCCACGGGCCGGGGTTGGAGATCTGTTCCTAGGGGCACGGACAGAAGACCGGGCACTAGGCCTGTGTGCAGGGCGCAGGTGTTGGGGGGCGGGGGGGCAGCAATGCCTCCTGCGGGGAGACTGAACCACTCACCCAGTAATCCGTGACCCCCATCACCCACCGAACCACGATGACGCTCTTTGGCTGGACACGGACGACTCGGCACTTTCTGGCCTCTATTCATCCTTCTATCCCTCCCCACACCAAACTGGCAAAAATCCCTAATGAATGCTCTTTGCCTGTTAGCTGGAGTCCGAGCCCAGCCTTTAGGTCCAGCTGCAAAAATGTTACCTCCTCTAGACATCCTGGCTCACACACAGAGAAATTCAAGAACCGCTGGCTGTTAACAATAAAAATAACCACTGCCACGCTGCCCTCTAACCGTCAGTTAACGAGCCTGTTCGCTGCCCACACTTCCCGGGGTGGGGATGGAGGTGGAAGCCTCTGTGTGTTGCCCGCGTCGATTGACACAGGGCCTGCGACAGCCGTGCCCAGGCAGTGGCTAAGCCCTGGGGACAGTGAGTGAGCTCGGTGGGGGGATGGCTGGAGCCGGGAGGGGCCCCTGAGGGCTGCTCTGCTGAGCAGAGGACGTGCCCTGGAGGACGGGGACCTGGGCGCTGGGCCAGGTGGTGGGCACAGCCTCACGCACGGTGCCCACTCTGAGTCCGGCGGGCTCGGAGCTGGACTCTCTCCTGCTGTGTCCACTGCTTGTGCTTCTGAGAGGCGGTGATGCTCTGTCCGTTTTACAAGTGAGGAGGCCGAGGCTGGGGGCTGAATGACTTCCGAAGAGGCTCTTACTTACTCCTCTCGGCCTCTGTGCCGGCTTGCAGGCTCTCACAGATGCATGGCTTTGGACACGTCCCTTTCTCTATACAGGCCTCTACTTTCCTACCTGAGAAATGGTTCTACACTAAGGGCTTCTCAAACTTCAGAACCGGCGGAGGGACCTCCCTGGTGGTCCAGTGGCTGAGACTCCGAGCTCCCAACGCGGGGGGCCTGAGTTTGACCCCTGGTCAGGGAACTAGATCCCACATGCTGCAGATAAGAGTTCGCATGCTACAACTAAAGATTCCATGTGCATCATTTCAAGAGGATTTGAAAAAAAAAAAGGATTTGAAATCTGCAGCAATGAAGATTGAAGGTCCCATGTCCTGCAACTAAGGCCTGGCACAACCAAATAGATAAATATTTTTCCAAAAAAAGAAAACAGCACGGGCGGACATCTAAGAAGGCAGCTGGCAAGGTTTGTCAGAGCACACGTGAAGGACACTGCACCCAGAGCTACATGATGTCAATTCAACGTGTAAATTCTCCAGAGGAGCCCTTGATGGACACGAGTCCAGAAACACAGCAGGAAAAGCAGTCGCAGAAACCAGGCAGCAGAACTCGGTTTTTAGCGTCGTCCCAGTGGCCTACGATACACTGCTGTTAAACGGGGGAAGGTCATCATCTTCACAAAGGTAACCTTTGGGGGGCTTCCCTGGCGGTCCAGTGGTTGAGAATCCGCCTTCCAAAGCAGGGGACACGGGTTCGATCCCTGCCCGGGGAACTAAGACCCCACCTGCTGCAGAGTAACTTAGAACGTCTGTGCATCCTGGTGAGAGATCCCGCATGAGGATGCGAAGGTCCCGCGTGCTGCAATTAAGACCCGATGTGGCCACGTGAATTTTACAAACAACATTTTAAACAGCATTGTATCACGGTCAAATGGTTTTTAAAACCTTTTCTCCCCACCCCTACTCTCTATGGTCAAAGGGTTTTTGACAAGACAATTCACAGGAAAGAATCGTTTCTGCAATAAACAGTGCTGGGACAACTGGTTAATCCACCCAGAAAAAACACTGCATATGGTCCCTTACTTCCCGTTATTCACAAAAATTACCTCAAACTGATCAAAGAGCTGAATGTTATAAAACTGAGAGTTAAAGTTATGAAACTCTTAGAAGAAAACAGAGGCAGAAATCATCCTGACCTTGATTTAGGCAATGATTCTTAGATATGACCTCAAAGATATAAGACATAAAACAAAAACATGATAATCTGGACTTTTTCAAAATGTTTGCACTTCACTTCAATAGGCACCAATATAAAACAGATAACCAACAAGGACCTACTATAAAGCACAAGGGACTGTACTCAATACCTTGTAATAACCTACGATGGAGAAGAATCTTAAAAAGTGTGTGTATATATATGAATCACTTTGCTGTAGTCTGAAACTAACACAATAGAAACCACAGACTGGAGGAAAATATCTGCAAATCATTAAAACCAGAGAGACTTGTATTTAGAATGTACCATCTTGTATGGTAATGTTCCTAGCAGTATATTCACAGTACTCGAAAACTGGAAACAACCCAAATGTTCCTCATCTGTGGTCAGTAGGTAAACTACATGTGGTCTATCTCTGCAAGAGTCTGACTAAGAAGGGGTGACGTTCTGACCCCTGCCACAGCAAGGCTGAACCCTGAACAGGCCAAGTGGAAGAAGCCGGTCACAAAAGGTCATTTACTGTGTGATTCCATTTATATGAAATGCTCAGAAAGTTTAACTTACAGACAGAAAGATTCGGGATTGTTGGGGACTGAGGCGGGACAAGACAGTGATGGAAAAAAGACACGAGGGTTCTTTTCAAGACGATTTGAAATTATTTAGAATAAAATTGTGCCGACAGTTACACAGCTCTGTAAATATACTAATAATCATTACACTGTATACTTCACACAAGTGAATTTTATGGTGCATAAGTTAAACCTTAGTAAAGTTTCAAAAAAAAAAAAACCCGTGATGACGAAATACAATGCAAGGTCAGAGATTGGAAAAAAAGACTTGCCATTACTTGGACTGGCGAGACATGACTGTAAATTGTATTTTTAAAAATCTTTTTGGCGGCACTGCGTGCAATATGTGGGATCTTAGCTACCCAACCAGGGATAGAACACACACCCCCTGCAGTGGAGTCCTGACCACTGAACCACCAGGGAAGTCCCTTTAAAGTGTATTTTAGATCCTAAAACTGTGTCCATGTTAAGTCTCATGAATTTGGCTACTGGATCGTGGTTACGTAAGAGGATGTCCTCGCTCTCAGGAAACACAAGCTGAAGCCTTATTTAGGAGTAAAGGTCATTGGGCTGCAAGTTTGTGATGACCTCTCAAAAAGTTCTGGGAGAGAAGTCTTTTTGCGAAAGAGTGAAACTTGGTGAAATGTTACTTATGATGAAGTTGGGTGAAAGATGCATGGAAGACTTTTTTTTTCCTTTCAATTCTTGCAGGTGTCTTCAGGACTGAAACTGTTTCAAAATAACTCAATGAATCTACACGTGAAAATATTGAGTGGGGCTTGAATACCCCTGAGAATAAAGCCATGGCCCCCAGAGGAGAAAAGGCATGGACAATGTTGTGAACACACCTCCCATGGGGGTGTCCGTCTCGTCGCACTCCTGGGGGATCCCCAAAGATTCCTGGGGGATCCCCAAAGACAGGACACAGCCAGAGCCCGAGGGAATGCCGGGGCATCCGCCCACCCAGTGGCATGGACTGAGCACCTACACCGTGCCAGGGACCACCCACAAGCCCGACCCACACGGACCCCTGCCCTGTGACGCCCATGCTCAGGTGGGGCGGGGTCTGTAGGAGAGGAGGGTGTGAATCTCCTCTGCCCCCCGCACTCTCTCTGTCCCCACACAGCAGAGAGGCTCCCGAACGCCGGGGCCGGGGCCCGGACGGACCGGCAGACGGGCTGGGCCCCCTCCGAGCAGCACCGGCAGACTGCCTGCGCTCAGGGAGGCAGGGATGGGGGCCAGGGTGTGAAGGCGGCACCTCGCGCCCTCCCACCACGAGACCCAAACGTGCTGCCGCACGGAGACCCCATCAGGGGGCCCCCCGCCCCCCGCTGCCCGGGCGCTGCCCAGGGAGGCCCGTTCCTGGAGAGTCCATCACTTCTCAGGCGGGGAGCGGGGGGCTGAGTTATTTTAGGGGACCTTGCATCCCATATACACACCCAACACTGGCGGCAGACTAAACAAATACTACGCTTCACACATTAACATCTTTCAAACCAAAGCAGATGCTGAGCCGTGAATAAAACTCACAGACTTCACATTCCTCTAAAACAGGTTCTCGCGGCTTGCTCTGGTTTTTCAGCCATGGGTACTAACCCTCCTGGGCAGAGGTGGGGGAGTATGTGGGCATTTGGGGTGATGAAAAGACATGCTCCCTTTACTAGAAAAGCCTGCGAAGGGCACTTGGAGCCACTCCCAGCCCCCACCCCTCCACCCCTGCCCCCCTGCCCAGCTGCACCTGCTTCATGCGGGGAGGACAGGCTTGGGGGGGCGAGGGGGCCCCAGGGCTCCCCCTCAGCAATCTCCAGGGGCCCTGTTCCCACTCTGGGGCCATGTGTTTCTGGCCCTTCTGCCCCCAGCAGATGAGGAGCCTCTCGAGGTGACAGGGACGGTGCTGAGTTCCGAGTGGCCGGCACGGGGCCAGGGTGATGACGAAAGTGGGGGCTGGGCCAAGGGGTCTCCTTGGCCGCGAGGCCACTGAGCACTCAGAATGGGGCTAGCTGGGGGGCCGCCTTCTTTAACAACTTCATTTTCACTAGCTGAGACTTACGCAGCCACCCATGGCTCCTGGAGCTTTACGGGAAACGCAGAGCGGAGCCAGCGCAGGGGGTGAGCAGGTCAGCTGGGGTGTGGGGGTCCCCCGTCTGTGTGGCCCAGGGATCCACCCCACCGTGGGCACTGAGCTCCCTGCAGGGCGGGCACCGCGCCGGGGCTCTGCAAGCCGCAGCAACGTAAGGGGTCTTCAGGGGTAGTTTTACTGGCTAGTTCCTGACTCTATATACAATGACAAGAACTTCAAGCCACGACCCGTACCCTTGCAAGCAAGAAGCCGGAAAAATCCTAACGACGCATACTCTGTGACTGCAAGGCATGGCCACCAATTCCCTGCATCAGCAAACTCGGGCTCTGGGACCCGGCCTCTGCCCCCCGCCGCCCGAGGTGGGGTCTGTCTCCCCTCTCCTTGGCCCGCGCGCCCCCGAGGTGGGGTCCGGCCCCCCACCCCCTGGCCACATCTCAAGGGCCCTGCAGCTCCACCTTCGCCCTCTTGGATGCCAAAGATGCCAGCTGCCCACCGGAGGCCACCGACAGGTGGGCAGCAAGATGCCCCAGCCTAAGAACCACAGCCAGGTGAGTGGGGCTGCCTGGGACTTTCCGGGGAGCCCAGGGGCCCAGCGGGCTGGAGGGGGCACGCTGCCCATGCTGCTGGGGCCACATTCTTTGGGGTGGTCTGCCACATAGCAGTCAGGAAACAAAACTCGAAAGGGCACCCTGATCCCTAGGGCGGCTGCCCCGGGCGGGCAGAGCTCAGGGCCCAGCCTGGGACGCGGGAGGCAGAACCCAGCCCTCAAGCGTTCCCCGGGGGCGGGGGGCCCACCAGCAGCGTCCGGGGCCCCAGGAAACTGAGCTGCCCTTTACACGGAACAGAGGCCTGAGCGGGGCGGGAGGGAGGCCGCCCTGGGAGAGCCTGCAGGGAGCTGGCTCCCACCCGGCGGCCCCGCCCGCTGCAGCCCAGACCCTCCTTCCTGTCTCCAGTTCAGGATGACAAAGCCCTCACTGTGGGTGGGCGCCTTTCCCCTCTTAGAGAGGAGCAAGCAGACTCGGGGCGACCAAGGATGAGATGCTTGGATGGCGTCACCAAATCCACGGACGTGAACTTGGGCAAACTCCAGGAGACAGTGACGGACAAGGCGGCCTGGCGGGCTGCAGGGCATGGGGTCCAAAGAGTCGGGCGCGACTGAGCGACAACAGTGGAACAGACTCGGGAGCGAAGACGCTTGTCCGCGTCGCCCTGCCATCCTCCAGACCCAGCCTCTGCAGGCCCTCACCCTGCGGGCAGCGACACCCCGTGGACACTCCTCCGACTCCCAGCCTGGCCCGAGGGGCAGGCAGCGGGAGACGGCCACACCGTGGGCGGGGTGCTGACCCACGCCCACAGCAGTGAGGATGGGGACAGGCAGGTCCCCGGAAGAGGAGCCCAGAAGGGGGCCAGGGCGCTGTCAGCAAAGGGCTCAGCCTCCAGGGGCACCTCGGGGCCCTCCTCCCTTGACCGGCCCACGGCCGCCTGATCACCCAGATGACGGAGCAGCGGGGACACCCGCTGGGGGCCAGCTGCCACCTGGGAGGGGGCACCAGGGACCTTGACCTGACCGCTCAGGGCGTGAGCAGAGCCTACACGCTGCAGGTGTTCGGCCAGGCGGGAAGGGAAGCTGTGGGGGGGGGGACCCCTCACGACCCAGCGGCAAAGAGGCACCCAGGGAAGATCCCATTTCCCAGATAAGGCAACTGAGGCCCAGAGAAGCGCGGTGACTCACCCCAGGCCTCACATCTTGGCCCGCAGAGAGCTGGACCATGGGGTCCCCGCCGCTTCCCCTCCAAGTTCACGCGCAAGAAGGAATCGTCACGGCCGGCATTCACTGACCCCCGCAGGTGCCAGGCCTTCAAGCCCGTTTCTTCTGTCCCCCCTGGGAGGTCATCTTAGTCCACTCTGCAGGTGCAAAACCGAGGCCCAGAGCAGCCCTGATGCTCGCTGAGGCCACACAGCAGGGCAGCCGGCGTCGAGGCCTGGCACTCGGGCCGCAGACTTCCCCAGGGGCTGGCCGCTGTGCCCACACAGCCTCGGTTGCTGCGGGTGGGCTGGCCTCTGACCTGCTGTGACGTCACCAGGGCGGCGGGCCTCTCGCCTGGGAAGTCTTGGGGCTGAAAAGGGAAGTGGGGAGCGGCTGTTCCCCTCCCGGCCCGCTCCCCTCCCTGGCCCTGTGCCACGTGGGCGGCCACCTCCCTTCGACCACTTCCTCCGGAAATTCCCCGGAAGTGCCCCTGTGCCCGCGGTGGGAACATAAACGCAGCTTCACACCTCACGTCCTCCTGCTAAGACGCCTGCAGCAGAAAGCAGGAGACATGGCTACTCACACGGGGCTGTGTGGTTTCCCACAGGCCAGCCAGGCTGGCAGCGTCTGGACCCGGGGGCTGTGGACGCCCCACAGCTGCGACCCCCAGGACCGCCCTCCCCTCTGCTTGCGTGGCCCCCGCCTCCTGCCCGCCCCCTGCACCCCGCCCTCCATACGAGGCCCCCAGGTGTCCCTCCCACCCCAGGTCTCACTACCGCGAGGCAGTGCGCCAGACGGTTAAGGGCCTGGGCTTTGGGGTCACGGTGATCCGAGGCTGCGGGCCGTTTGTTCACGGTGTGAACTTGGGCAAGTGGCTGCAACTCCCTGGGCCTTGGTTTTCTCACCTGCATGATGGGGTCTTAAGAAGCCCCAGCTCACGGCGGGGCCGACAGGAAGGGGTGACGCAGCCGAGCACAGCGCCTGGCGCCTCCTATCAGATCATGGCAGGGGTGCTGGAAGACTGCGCCTGCCCAGCCCGGCTGGGGTGCCCCAGTTTTCTCTGGGGGATCCCCTCCTCCACTCAAGTCTGACTTGTGTCCGTGGACTGCATCCCTAACTAGGGTACTCCGCCCCTTCGCCAAAGCGACTGGCCCAGGCATGAGCCTGTGACCCAAGGCTCTTCTGAGACTTGTCGGGACCGTTTCTGCGGGGATCATTAACAGACTACAGGAAACCAGGAGCCGGGGGGCCCCCATGAGCAGAGACAGCCTAGGGGTGAAGTTGTGAAAGAGGGGAGAAAGACACCCGTGTCTCTGACACATGGTTTGAGCTCCTGAATCAAACTGTACCTGAAGCCCTGTCTGTTTGGGAAATTGAAGGCAATAAAGCTGCCCTTCCGCTCAAGCCAGCCTGGGTTCTTGTTTGTTTTCATCACGGGCAACCGGAAGGACACTGGCTCACCTGACCTCCCCGCTCACAGAGAGCAGAGTGCCGGGGGCTCTGCGCCCCCGCCGGCCTTTCTGGCCCCGGTCTGGCCCTCACCCCTTCCAGACCCCACGCCCCCCACCACTGCCTGTGGCTCCCCAGACACACCAGCAGAGCCAGCCGCCGTCTGCGCCTCCTCTACCCGCCTGGCCCCACACACGCTGGCCCAGGCTCAGATGCCGGTCTGGAGCCTCGGCTAAGTGCTCCCCTTTCCGCAGAACAAAGCTTCTTCCCTGGTGGCTCAGACGGTGAAGAGTCCGCCTGCAATGCGGGAGACCTGGGTTCGATCCCTGGGTCGGGAAGATCTCCTGGAGAAGGGAAAGGCTGCCCAGGCCAGTATTCTGGCCCGGAGAATCCCATGGTGGGCTGCGGGCCATGGGGTTGTGAAGAGTCAGCAACCCTGGGGCTGTGAAAAGCAGCTAACACTTTCACTCTTCACCACGCAGAGCCGGCCTCCCGCACCTCTCGAGTATACACCAGGTAAGGGGTCAGGGGTAAAGGTCATGGTGTTTCTGTGACCTCACGGGATCTTTGAGGGAAAGAGCAGCCGCTGACTTGGGACGTGACGGTTCACCATCTGCTGTGAAGTCTCCAAGTGCACTTCCTGACCATCAGGTCTCACCGGCCTGGGGCCTGCCCTCCGGCGGCTTATACCCCAAAGCAAACAACATCCCCCTTGGCTCAAACCCATGACTGCAAAAACGACAATTTTAAAAACATCGGAGCACTTCCCTGGTGCTCCAGGGGCTAAGTCTCTGCGCCCCCAAGTCAGGGGTCCCGGGTTCGACCCCCGGTCAGGGAACTAGCGCCCACGAGCCGCAACCTACAGTCCACCTGCTGCAGCCGAGTGGCGTTGGAGCGTCGGGCGCTCAGTCGTGTCCGACCCTGCGGCCCACGCGCTGTGGCCCGCCAGGCTCCTCTGTCCATGGGGTTCTCCAGGCAAGAACACTGGAGTGGGGAGCCATTCCGCTTCTCCAGGGGATCTTCCCGACCCAGGGGTCGAACCCGGGTCTCCTGTGCCGCAGACGGATTCTTTACCGCCTGAACTACAGGCAAGATCTGCCACTTAAAGGTCCCACACGCCACAAGGAAGATCGAAGACCCTGCGTGCCACAGCTGGGATCTGTCACGGCCAAATAACTATTAAAAATTAAGAAATAACAACATTATAATCACACTGGGAACAGCCGTCTTACTCCACGTAACCACTGACATTCATGGAGCCACTGCGACGTCATGACACGTGGCCGCGCCCATGTATAGTGGCATTTAACCCTCACCTTGGAAACGTGACCCGCAGTTTGCAGACGAGGAAACTGAGGCTCAGAGAGGCACAGGGGAGTCAGCCAGCCACTCGGGGCTGGGCGCCGACCCGCCACCTCCCTGCGCCCACCCAGCTTATCTCTGCCAACTGAACCCGCTCTCGGGGCGGCTGAGAAGGGCTCTAAAAATTCACTGCTTAAGGACGTCCCTGGTGGAACAGTGGGTAAGAGCCCGCCTGCCGACGCAGGGTACACTGGTTTGACCCCTGTCCCAGGAAGATTCCAGATGCTGCGGAGCAACGAAGCCCATGAGCCACTACCACGGAGCCTGCGCCCTGGAGCCCGCGAGCCGCAGCTACCGAAGCCAGAGCGCCTAGAACCCACACTCCGGACCAAGAGAAACCACTCTGACCGTCCGTAGCCACCGCGGCGTGCGGGCCTCTGGTTTCACGAGTCGCCGCCCACCCCGGCAATGACGCAGCCCTGTTTGCAGGCCCTGGGTTTCACATCGACTGTGTTTGCTGCCGGTGACGGGAGGCCTGGTGGTCAGCCTGCTGCTGGGAAGGTGTTTCAACACACAACTGTTTTGAACGTGTGGACTTCCCCAAGCGCCGCAGCTGGGGACAGCTGGCAGTCTCCTGCTGGTAGAGGGGATGCTGCTGACCCGGGCCGACGGACGAGGTGCATGTTCCGCCTTTGCGGGGAAAGACGGCTGACTTGGAAAAGCCTTGCTCCGATCCAGCCGCTGCTCATCCTCTGCAGAGGGGACGAGGAACCTCCAGGGCCCTTGTGTGGCCGGGACGGGGCGACAGACAAAAGTTGTGGGCGCACAGTAGGGGCTCACGAAGTGCTCTTTTCTTCCCTGTCCACACTGCCTGGAAGCCGGGCCACCTTTCACCCACTCGTAGGCCCTGGCACCCCGTTCTTCTCACCCTCAGACAGCCGTCCTGACCTCTGGGCCCGGGCAGGTGCCCCAGGAGCCGGGCACAGCCCGCTTACCCCACTGCTGCAGGTCCTGAGCTGGCCTGAGCCCCAGGACAAACCACAGGCTCCTGCCCTCTCACGTCTCACTCCCCAGGTCAACTCCAAGCCCTCAAAGTTTAGCTCAGCTGCCGCCTCCTCCAGGAAGCCTCGGGGGAAGCTGTCTGCATATAAACCCCAGCGCTGCTCCTCGGGGCCCCCAAGGCCTTGGAGCTCACCCCAGGTCAGCTCTGACTGCCGGTGTCCTAACTTCCTCTTTCCTGTCCCCTCTCCCCCAGGGCACGGTCAACAACACGCCGGGACAGAAGCAGCGTGAGGCTCGCCACCGCCTGGCCCTGCAGCGGGCCCGTCACGGGGTCGGGGAGCACTCCCTACATGTGCCAGGCACCCGCATGGAGAAGGCCAACGCGAAGCCAGCGGAGAGGAGAGCAAAGACAGAGCTGAAGAGTCCAAACCCGTCCATAAACGGAGCTGCTGGGTCCAGCCACGCCTGAAGCCATTACCCCCAGACTTCTCAGTTCCACGAATCGGAGAAGCCCCTTTTATAGAGAAGCCTGTTTGATCCCAGTTTTTCTGTCACTTGCAACTAGAGGGCCTCTACCGGGAAGCCTGGTGAGGTGACCTGAGACACCCAAGGTCACATGCCCAAGAAAGCCGCCGAGAGGGGCTCTCACGGAAGTCTGGGCGCTCAGCCTGCTCCCGCTGCCCAGCCGCACACAGCCCAGCGCCCCGGCCAGGCTCGGGGTGCAGCCCAGGCACTCTGCCCTGCCGGCCTTAGCGTCTCACTGTGTGCTAGAGGCGGGCGGTATCACACTCATTTCTGGGCACTGCGATGCTCATCCATTGAAGGGGGTTGATGGCCACCCCTCCACAGGCTCTTGGTGAAGGTCAGAGGGCGCCTCAGGGTGGCCTGGCCCACACTCACGGGACTTGGGGTGAAGGCAGCCGTGTGGACCCTCCCTCCTGCCGGCAGCTGGCCGACGGTCTGCAGACGCGGGGCCCAGTGGACCCGGAGCTCCAGACGCCCCGTGCCCACGCCTGGCCGGTCCTCCTGCCGTGACTGCGGCCTTGTTTCTGAGCAGGAGTCTGAAGGCCCACATGCTCTGGCTCTCTGACACTGGGGTTCTACGTAGCCCTGGCTCTCTCCGAACAGAAGGGGCTCCAAACGCAACGAGGCCGGCAGGTATCCAGGAGACAGTGTCGGGTGGGGGCCCGGCAGCTCCACGGTCTCTGTGGCCCACCCAGGCCGCGCTCCAGGGGAAAGTGAGGTGACAGTTGCTGAGTCGTGTCCGACTCTTTGCGACCCCATGGACTATACAGTGCGTGGGATTCTCCAGGCCAGAACACGGCAGTGGGTAGCCTTTCCTTCTCCAGGGGATCTTCCCAAGCCAGGGATCGAACCCAGCTCTCCCGCATTGCAGGCAGATTCTTTACCAGCTGAGCCGCCGGGGAAGCCCAAGAATCAGGAGTGGGTGGCGTAATCCTTTACAGCGGATCTTCCCGACCCAGGAATCGAGCCGGGCCTCCTGAATTGCAGGCGGATTCTCTGCCAACTGAGCTATGAGGGAAGCCCTTAGGGAAAAGTGTCGCCTGCAAAGTGTCCAGGCCCGGGGAAGAAAACTCCCCAAGGGTCCGGACTCCTCAAGGTGTCCAGGGAAGGGACCCCACCAACCTGAACTTATCTGGTGACCGTGAGGCAGAGAAAGCGGAGGGGACCGGGCCTGCATGGGTGGGCGCAGAGCCAGGGCTGGCAGACCCAGACGTCTACATGGCGGCAAGCTGCGGTCTCGGAGGGTCAGCAGGAAGGAGGGCTGAGCCTGAGGCCCTATTTCAGCAGAACCGGGCTGAGGAGGTCACGTGGCCACGGACTCGTCGGGGAACTTTGGGAAGCTTCAGGAGGGGAACGGCGGGACGCCCCGCATGGCTCGGCTCAGGGCCCCGGGCCCCCACGGGCCGGCTCCGCCATGGCCCTCTGCCCGCGCCTGCCCTTCCAATCGCCCTCGGTCCACCTGCTTCGTGACGCTTCACTCCGCTCAGCCCTGAGCTCTGACAGCCGTGAGGTCGTCAGTCAGGCCTGCTGGCGGCTTTGTGTCAAATGGGCCCCACGCACCCATGAAAATAAGCCACATTCGCCCCGGTGGCCCCCCGGCCCACCATGCACCCCCCTCATGTGCCTTTTCATCCGATTTGTTCGACCCTTTCGGAAGCCCAGAGACGACACAGTGCTTGGCTCACAGTAGGCGCTCAATAAAGGTTTGTGGAATGCTTGCGTTTAGGGACGCGTGAGATGCTGAGCATGTGCAGAGCGGCAGGGGGCTCAGCTTGTGACTCCGGGACCTGGGGGGCAGGTGAGGTCGGGCAGTCTGGGAGGGGAAGCAGCTTGTCCGAGGCCCCCTGAGAGTCAACCACAGTGCCCGCCCAGGCCCCGCTGTCCCAGCCTGGATCACCCCCCTTCCGCCTGCCCTCAGGGTGGTGTCCATCTGCCTGGCCAGGGCCCCCCTCTGTACCCTGGGACCCAACAGAGGCAGGTCACGCCTGACCACAAGCTGCGGCCGGAGCCCTGGGCCCTGAGCAGCTTGGCCCCCAGGATCCTGTTGCAGCCCCCGGCCTAGGGGGTCAGCGGGCAGCCCTGCGGCTGGTCAGGGGGAGCCTTTGTTGGCCCCGGCTCAGAGGGCAGCCCTGGATGGAGCGCGCCCCTCAGCCGTGCGTCTCCCACCCCAGTCCAGGCTCCAGGGGGCCTGTGGGGCGGAGACCCCCTCTTTAGGACAGGAGTCCGGCTGCCTGCAAATGGAGAAGCGGACCCAGCAATGGGGTCCTTGCGGGAGCCCCCCTGCAGACGGCGGTGCCTCGCACTGTGGGGCCGGGGGTCGCGCCGGGTCCAAAGCCCAGGTCCGCCTCGCACGCCGGCCTGGGACGCTGCATGCACGCCCTCAGGTCACCAGGGGTGACGGCCCCGGGGAATCTCCCTGAGGGCCAGGTGGCCGGGCCGCCTCACCAGGGGGTTTCCTGAGAGGCTGCACTCGCCGAGTCGCTGTTCCCCAGGCACAGAGCTGCCCCCCCAGCGGGGATGTCCCGGGTTCCTCCAGCCTCATGGCTCCACGCTGGACCAGTTCAGAAAGAAGCCACGGCTGTCGGTGGGGCGGACGGGGCGTCCAAGGGGCAGAGCCCGCTCAGGATGCAGTGGACCCCCATGGACTGACGGCGGACAGGAAGCCCAGGACCCAGAGCCTGGGGGCGTCCTCTGCGCCCTTGCTGCAGCCCACGAGGGCCCAGGGCGTGTGCTCCCCGGGGGATGGGGGTGCCACCCCCCACACACAGGGCCTCTGGGGCCTCAGTTGACTCGGCTGTGAAATGGGCATAGGCCAGAGTCTCTCTCTCTCTCTCGGGGTGTCGTGGGGCCCCAGGCAGAGAACCGCGGCCTGCGTGAGCTGAGGGGCTCTGGCCATCCCCCTCCTCCAGCGCATGGGGTGGGTCTCACCCCCAGGGAAGCCAAGGAACTTCCCTCCCGCAGCTGCGACCGCCCTTCGGGCCGCTGTGGGGAACACCCGGACCACCCACCATGCCACCTTGCCCAGGCGCTGAGACGCAGGAGCAGGAAACAGTCCCAGGAAGCGGCCCAAAGCCCGGGGGAAGGGCGGGGCGGCGCGAGAGATCCTCCGCCCGGCCGCTGCCCCAGGACAGTCGGCGCCCCAATGGGTCCCCTGGATGCCCAAGCCCCTGTCCCTGCCCCACCCCCCCCCCGGGGCGGGCGGTGGGTGTACTCACAGTCCCTGGGGAGAGGGCGGCGGCCTTCCTGTGCTCAGCACCCTGCCTGCGCCCGCGGCCTGGGGGCACCAGCCGCAGGCCGCCCGCCTTGCCTCACAGACCGGGGCCTGACGTCCCACTTCCTCCCAGCTCAGCCTGCATCCAGGAAACCACGCCCCTGGCACCCTCGGGCCCCGCCGCCCTCAGCCAGTCCAGACACTGCCCCGAGGGCGCTCCGTCCAGGTCTGGGCCGTGCAGGTGGCCGGAGACCAGGCAGGCCCCAGGGGCTCCGCTCAATGAATAATACAGCTCCCTGCTGGCCAGTCTCTCGCGCCTGATCACGTTTCAGGGGCCACTCGAGTTTCCTCAAGCCCGCTTTGTTCAGAAGCACAGGGCCCCGGCTGGGTCTCTGGCCACTCGGCGCTGACCCTCTCGCTGGGGGCCAGCCTGGGCAGGCAGGACAAAGGCGGACGACAGGTGGCCTGGAGGACTCTGCCCTACTTAGCCTCAGAGCTGCTCCGGCCCACCGGGGACCGGGCGTGGGGCGGTCAGCTGGCCTCCTTGCAGTCAGCTCCCAGTCCCCCACCCGCAGGGCCCCTGGCCACCCCCGCCATTGCCCGGCCCATCCCCACTCCTGGGTCTGGCCATGCCCAGACCCCCTCCTCCAGGAGGTCGTCCCCTGGCGGGCAGTCTGTCTCCCTGGGGCAGCCCCCCGGTCATCGCTGACTGCTCTCTCCAGCCCCTCCAGCCCACAGCGCGTCCCCCCACCCCCACTGTCTCGTTTCCTCGCGGCAGCCTGATTGCTTTGAAACAGAAAGCACAGGGGTAGCTTCATCCTGCTTCGCGCCCTGCCTCGCCTCAGCCAACTCTGAAGTCTTTGACCCGACCGGGGGCCCCGAGGACGGCACATCCGTCCCCCCCCACCGCCCACCACCCACCTTGCCCTAAGTGCTACAGCTCAGGGCGCTGGCAGCTGCTGAGTTTGCTCCTTCCTGCCACTCTCAGCTCAAGGCCACCCCCCTCCCAGGTGTTTCTTTCCTCTGTCTTGTCTTAAAAACAGTTTTGCTGAGATAGGACTCACATTCTGTAACATTCACCCACTTAAAGTGTGCGGTTCACAGGCCTTCCCTTATGGCTCCATAGCTAGGCTGAGCACTTCCAGGGTTCAAGCCCCGGTCAGAGAACTAGGATCGCACATGCTTGTGGTGCAGCCAAAATAAAAATTAAAAAAATAAAGCGTGCAAGCCCATGTTTTCAGCGTATTTAGAGCCGTGGAAACATCACCACCATCTAAGGCTGGAATATTTTCATCGTCCCAGAAAGAAACACCCGTCAGGCAGTCCCTCTGCGTCCCACCCCAGCCCGGACAAACTCTCGTGTATTCCTGGATCAGGGGAGTCGCCTCCTGTGGATGTCCGCGTCAGTGGAACCGGACAGTCTGTGGCCTTGCATGCCCAGCCCCTGTCCCTTTGTCTGTGATTCTCAAGGTTCATCCATGTCACTGCGGGTACCAGCGCATCATCCCTTTTTACGGCTGACAGTGTTCCACTGCAGGGACGGGCCCGCTCTTCAGCTGACGGGCAATGGCGGAGGCCTCTTTGGACTACCAGGTCACGTGGCCCCTTCTGCCCAACCGCTCCATCACTCCCCCAGTCTCACCCTCCTCCCCGAGTCCCTGCCTGAAGACGACGTCTTCATCCGTTTATTTACTGTTCAGCTCCAGCCGGGATGCCAGCCCTGTGAGACCTGGCCGTCCACGTCCTCACTGCTGTGGGCTCCGGCTTTCCGCACCTGCTGGGGTGGCCTGTGCCCCCCTCTGCCACCTCCTCACCCAGCGCCCCGAGGGTGAGAGCCGCCCCACCAAGAAGGGCCCCCAGTGACCCCAGTGACCCCAGGTCCAAGGGGCCCTGGCGCCTCCTCTGCCCCGGGCGGTGGTGTTGGGGGGCCGTCCCAGGGTAGGTGCCAGGCACTGAGTAGGTCTTCAAGTTCTGCACAAAGACTCCGTGGGGGGCGGGGCAGGCGAGGGAGCAGCAGACGGAGGAGGGAAGACGGCAGGCTCAGGGGGTCTGAAGTCTGAGGGTCTGTGTGGGCTCAGATCTCCCACCCCGGCTGCCCAGAGAGGGTCTGGGAGAGGCTGGCGTGTAGGCCGCGAGCCCCCGCCCAGAGGTGTGCATACAGGCCCCGCACAGGGGCCTCCGACGGCTCGCCGTCCGGGGCGCTCTCTGGATGCCCCCCGGGGCCCGGCTGCCAGCTGCGCCCCAGCCCTCCTTCCCAGATGCCGGGGGCGGGGTCTGCTCGGCCAGGCTCCCCACCGCCCCATCCCCAGCATGCGCCCCAAGGGGGCTGCCCGGTTCCCCACCCCCAACCGGCAGCTCCAACACCCCCCACCTCCACCGCAGCTCAAATGCCCCACCCACTAGCCCCCCAGGGCAGAAACCGATCTCCCCAAATAATGCCAGATGCACAAGTGATTTTCCTGCCCGACCCGTCAAACACACACACACACCCACCCACACACACACCCCTACCCCCCCACACACCCCTACCTCGCACACACACACACACACACCCCTGCCCGCCTGCAGCCCCGCAGGCACCAACTCATTTAATCTCAGAACAACCCTAAAAGTCACTTATGCGATAGGAAGGGCTGAGCCGCTTCCAGACTCTGGGTGCTGACGGGGACCCCCTCAGGATCACCCCAAGAAGCCCGCCCTGCCGGCACCGCCCGCCCACCTAACAGGCGAGGAAACGGGCCAGAGACGCTCAGCAGCTGGCCCGAGGCTGTGCATATGACACCCACCGCCGTGGGCCTGGGGGGCTCTGCGCCCCGCTCCCCGGAGCTCTGTCCGTCTTGCCCCGAGTCTGTGGGCCCCACTCAGCGACCTCAGCCCGAGTCCCTGGAGTCCCCGGGACCCTGCCGCCGGCGTCCCGGCTGCGCCCCGAAGCGCTGGCGGGGGGCCATGCCTGGCCAGGCAGCCTGCTCCCCACACACCTCGCGCTTCTCCAGATGTGAGCGGCCCGGCCAGGGCGACGGTGCATGAGGCGGGGAATCTGAAGACGCAAGCGGGAAACTATGCGGGTCCGTCGCAGCCCCGCAGTCTGTCCCCGCCGCAGCCACCGCCCGCCCCGCAGGCCTGCTGACTCAGCTCTCCCCCGGGCCCGGGAGCCGGATCCCCCCACCCCAGCGCGGGCTGGCCCGCTCTGTCTCGGGGAGTGGCCTTGGCTCTCTCGGGGGCTCCCCAAACAAGTGGGGTGTGGGCCCAGAGATCAGAGCGCGCCTGCTGGAGCCTGAAGCCCCCGTCCCCACCCAGCCGCAGGCCTGTCCTGCCAAGTAACCACAGCGCCCTGACTCACAGGCACTAAGGGGCGTCTGGGCAAACCCAGAGCCAGTCGTGGTGCCCACACGCCCCTGGAGCTGGTCCTGTCACTGACGGCCATCACCACCATACAGCCAGCAGTGCCCGCAAACTCCAGGGGGCGCCCACTGGGCCCCCCAAGCCCTGGGGGGCTGTGATGACCCCCGCCCGGAAGACGCAGGACCGGGGGGCCGCTCCTCTCCAGGGGTGAGGCCCTGGCAGGCGGTCCCCCCCAGGCCCGGGCCCATCGCATCCTGTAAACAAGCCCTGAGGTTTCCCGAGTGCCAGTCCCCGGAAACCACGGGAGAGAACAGGACATAGGAACATCCCACTGCGGCCACAGGGAAGGGCACGCGGGGACTCGCCCTCTGCCCAGCCTGGCCGCCGAGGTGCCGCCCAGGGAGGTCTGTCCCAGGGGCTGAGGAGGGACAGGCAGCTGCTGACTCACGCTCGGCGGGGAGCTTTCCTCGCTCGGTTCCCACAGCCAGCGGGAAGTCTCAGCCCTCACTGTCTGCCAGCGGCTTGGCCCTGCAATGCCGCTCACCCTCCAGTCTACTCAGGGTGAGGCCCAGGGCTCCCACACGCTCTCCCCTAGCAGCAGAGACAGCCACGGTCCTTGACATGCTGGCTTATGCGGAGAGAGAACTGGGAGGCTGGCTTTCCCTTTTTCCCTTGGCTGCTGGGAAGCTCAGTCGTTTTTATCTCCACAAAAGGACCCCAGGACCCTGCACATTTCTCTCCTGATGTACTTTTTGTTTGCCCTGCAAGATCATGATATCCTAAACTATGCTTTTCCTGGCCCTGAGGTTTTATTGTTTATTTTAGTGTAGGGATTTCATATAAGTGGTCACAAGTATTTGGGGAAGGAAAGAAGGCAGGAAGGAAGGGAGGAAGCAGGGCAGAGTTTATATAGTTTACACGTCAGGTAATGAGGGTGGGAAGAAAGAGGGGGGATCTTCCCATCCTTTATTCTTCCTAAAACCTCCCCTTGAAGTAAAAATATGCCCCAAGGTGTTATCCAAATAGGCGGGGTCTTGAAGCCCCACCTAACCCCTATAGCCTTGAGCCCAGCCTTGTCTGAGGTCACAGCTCTGAGCCCTTTCAGCAGCTGCTGAGGCTGGAACCAGGCCCCGGGGGCGGGGTGGGGCTGGGACAGGCTGGGGTGGGGGGTGGTGCCCCTGCCCCGGCAAGCTCTGCTGCACCTCCGTCTCCAGCCCCATCACACCTGGTTCCGGGCAACCCCCAGCTGGCGGAGGGGGAAGTCAGCTTACCCCGAGCTGGCTGGGAGCCAGGCCCTGCCGCTCTTCCCTCCCTCAGCCCTCCCGCTAAGCCTCTAGGATCTGCAGGTGGGAAACTCTGGCGGGAGAGGCGAGGCCGCGTCACCCGCCACGGCCAGTGAAACGGGCAGCCTGGGGCCCGAGTCCAGGCTCAGCGCAGGGCCCGCGCGGGGCCCACGGTGAGTGCCGAGCGCATCTCACCCGGGCAGACGGTCGAGGCGGCTGCGGACGGGGCCAGGTCCCTCCACTGTGCCCAGTGTGCCGTGGCAAGTGCCCACCGGCGAGGCCACCAGCCACACCATCTGCCTGGCGCCCCCCAGGGCACCCGGGCACCATCCTGCTCCGTCCCCATTAGAGCCCCAGGGGAGGGTGCCAGGGGGGCCTGTCCTGCCTCCAGCCCTCGGGCTGGGCTGCCCTGGACCTCCCGGAGCCAACGGAACCCGGCTGGTCGGTGCCCACTCGCCCCCGCCCGCCGACCACGGCCGGGCTCAGCTGCGTCCACTCGCCTGTCCCCCTGGTACCTGAGGGTCCTCACGGAGATGCAGTATTTCCACATGAGGCTCCACACGGCGCCGCCGCCGCCCTTCATGCCTGGCTCATGGGGAGTGGGTGGCCGGGGGCCCACGGCACTGCCCTCCGGCCCCAGGTGGCTCCAGTCGGGGTGCTGGCTCTCAGGTCACTTCCTTCTCCATGGTGGGAGGGAGACAGAGAAGGCCTGGAGCGTGGGGGGGCCCCCCCTCGGACCCCCACAGGTCCCAGCCAGTCCCGGGGCCGCGGCTCCAGCCCCTCCCGGCCGAGCGGGGCTCGCACACCCGACCCCGCGGCTCTGCCGGCACAACCTCGCTCTCCTCGCCTCCTGCCAGGAGCCGGCGGTGGCCCTGGGCCAGGGGAGCGGTGAGTCACTGGGCGGGCCGGGTGAGGGGCATCCACCCAGGGCCCAGGGCTGGCCCTCCGTCCAGAGGCTGGCCTGGGCCGGGGAGGGAGGCGGGCGGGAGGCGAGGGCGGTCCGCATCTTCCGTCAGCTCCCCAGAGGCCTCAACCCAACACCCGCCCGCCGCGGCCCTGCCCACCGCAGCCAGGACGAGGGGGCTGTCTGCCCCGGCTCCTGGAGGAAGCCTGGGTGGACAGGAAACAAAGACACAGCCGGCCGCTTCCCAGGGGCACGGCTGCCCGCCTCCGAGGGTCTCCGTCTGGCGGGGGAGACAGGGTTGCCAGCCCTGACCAGCCCACCCCTCGCTGTGAGATGACCCGGGGAAGCCTGGCCCCTCCTTGGCCCCAGCCCAGCCTCACGGAGCCCTGAGCACCGGTCCAGCACTCACTCACTCAGT
Organism: Capreolus pygargus; assembly: GCA_012922965.1. Classification (NCBI taxonomy): domain Eukaryota; kingdom Metazoa; phylum Chordata; class Mammalia; order Artiodactyla; family Cervidae; genus Capreolus; species Capreolus pygargus. The sequence continues at coordinate 6,999,167 of SNSB01003526.1, read as the reverse complement.
TCTCCCGTCTGCCTGATAGAGTGGATTTTATCACCAGCTCCACTTGACACATGAAGACCTGGGGGAAGCCGGGGTGAGACTCGGCCCGACTGAAGCTGCCAGGCACACCAGCTTCCCGGGGCCCCGTGGGCCGGAGGAGGGGCGCAGGGCAGGCTCCCCTCAGCTGGTGTGGGGTCTGGGCCTGAGGCGGGTCCCGGCCATTTCTGAAGGGGACCCCTGCTGGATGGAGCGCCCCGCCCTCGCCCCCGGCCAGCTGCTCCCAGGCCCAGCCCACGGTGGCCAGCGGGGGCTTCCCAGGCGAAGCCCCCGGGGACAATGACTCACGGCTTCTTCCCGCCCACGGCCCCCCAGGGAGCCCCTGAGAGCAGGTGGGCCCGGAGCCCACAGGCAGCTGCTGTCCAGTGGCCCCCATCTCATCCTCCAGGGACCCGAGGCTCGGGGAGGGCCTCACCTGCCCACAGAAGATCAGGGAGGCTGGGGCCGGGCCCGCCCAGGTCTCCGGGCCTCTCTCTGGCCCCCGCCCGCCCCAGCCCTGGCCTGTGCAGGATGGGGAATTTTGCGGCAGATTCCAGCCCGATTCCCACAGTGGGGACGGCAGCTGCACGGCAGTCTGGCCCCTACACTGGGAAAGAATTTTCTCTCCGAAAGGAAGCTGGGCTTCAACAGAAGCCATGGCCTCCTGCGGGCCTCAGAACCCAAATTTTCTCTCCTTGTTACCAGACACCACCACAGCGGGCCCCGACCCACTACTGGAGTCTTCCACGGCACTCTGAGGAAGTGGCGGCCCATTGTCTGCTTGGATGCCCTTGAATGCCCCCAGCGACAGGAACCTCACTACCTCTAAAACTTGGGCATTGCACCGGCCTAAGGAAACGCTCCCTTGGTGCGAGCCCCCTGCTGCTCTCCATAGGGGCTGCACTTCCTGAGCCACACCGAGCAAGCTCGGCCTTCAGGGGCTGGGCTGGTCTGTCCTACTGGTGGGAGTTTGTCAACACCTGCTGGGGGCGCGGCAGAGCCTGTCCACACGTCTTGACCCCCCCCCGCCCTGTGCTCACGTCCACCCACTAACCATCCACGGACCCGTCCATCCATCCACACGTCCACACACTGTGCCAAACATCCCCCCACCCATCACGGATCCCTCCGTCACCACCCCACCCCGGCCCGGGCCGTCCCGCGTCCCCGCAGGGTCACGAGCTGTGACAGGTGGCAGCAGCACGCTCCCCTCGTCCTGAGCCCGCCTCCCGTCCTCTGCCTGGGTCCCCGGGGCTCCATCCTTCACGTGTGGCACCCTTGGCAACTGGGAGCCTTGTCTAGTCCTGCCCCACACCGCTCGGTGGCCCACCGGGTCTGGGTCCCCATGTCCCCCGGGTCCCAACGCCCCAGCTCTGCTCAGACCCCCGGACCCCCAGCTGGAGGGGCATCTGTCTGGCGCTCCTCACACACTTGCCCTGTGCCGGGCACCAGTCGTGGCCAGCGCCCAGTTTGCTGCAGAGGGGCTCTCAGACGGAGCGCCACACTCAGGACCAGAGCCCAGGACCCCTGGGGGGCCCCCCTCCAGCTCCCCGCCTCCTGGAGGACACCCTGTCCCGAGGCGGGGCTTCCCTCCCTCGGCCTTACTGATGGGGAAACTGAGGCCAGGTGACGGGCACGGCTTTCTCAACACCCAGGGTGTCACGTTTTCCTCGGGCACCTGCTCCTGGGTGAGGATGGGCTGGGGTGGCTGTCTGAGGGTTTGGGGAGCGCCTGGGGTGACCCCACCCAGGGGGCCAAGCCAGGAGCCATCTCCCATGCGCCTCTTCACGGGTGGCCCCTGATGACCTGCCTTTTGAGGGCCCGCAGCCCCAGTCCACAGCCAGCACTCCAGTCCAGCCCGCACCCGCCGACCCTGGCCTGGGGCTGGCGGGGGTAGAGGCTGTCACACAGCAGAGTGCCCGGGGGGGCGCCTGGGCCGCCCACCGCTCCCACACCGCCCCGTCCCGTTCTCTCTGACGCCGCCCCATCCCCAAGCGGTGGGTGTCACTGCCCCCATTTTATGGGTGAGGAAACCGAGGCTCCAAGGCCCTGAGGCCTCCTGAGTGTTTTCGGTGGCTTGTCCTCGAGTAGACGGACCAGAGGCCTGGTCCACCCCTGACTCCCTGTTCCCATACACGTCGTCTCTGAGCCTGTTTGCTCCTCTGCAAAATGGGACAGTCCTCCCTCCCCTCCGGGCTGCGATAAAGGGTGAGCTGCGTGACCCTGGGCGCGGGACTCAACCTTCCAGGGCCGCTCCTCCAGGACGGGCGCGCGTGTCTTATCGAGAGCCCCAGGCGGGCTGGGCAGTGTGGGTGCGCAGTGAACTCTGTCCCCCGTCCCCCCGTGGACCCAGGGCCGCCGGGAGGTGAGGGGAGGGCATGGAAGCCTTCATGCCCTCCGCCGGTCCCTCTCATCAGCGGCCTGGCCAAAGCCCGGCCCTGGGGAGAGCTGGCCGGCCAGCTGCCCTCAGCCCGTGACTCAGCTGGCCCCCTGGGGGTGAGGTCACTGCCGCCCCGGCGGAGGGAAGGACGCGTTTGTTCCCTGGGAGATGCCGACGCCACGGGGAACCGGGCCTGCGGGGGTGCGTGCCTGCTTGCGGGAGGCAGCATCCGGGTGGGGAGGGCAGCGTGCGAGGACCAGGTCAGGAACAGGCCGGGCGGTGGGGGGGCTTACTTCTGGGGCCCGAGGGAGGGTCTAGGGACCCCAGGCCAGCCTCGGGCCCAGTGGGCTTTGCCCCTCTACAGGCCTGGTAAGGAGCATCTGTGGTCCTCAGGCTCCAAACACCCCAGCTCCCACCTCTGCCTCGAGCCGGCCTGTCTCACTCAGCAAATGGGTGCCCCACCGGCTCCCTGGTGGTGAGCTGGGGTGACTGGCCCCCCGCCCCGGCCGGGCCCCAGCACAGCCTCTCCAGCGCCTGCTTGGCCCTCGGCCAGCCTTCCCCAGCCAACCTGGCATCCCTCCCGACACCCAGCTCCCGCCCCGCGGCTGACCTCGGCCGGGCGGGCACGGCGTTCTCCACCCGCCAGCTGTACGGAGCTTCCTCGTGCCTGCGTGGCCCCCACTCCAGCCACACCCCCAGGCCCACCCACCCTGGGCCGGGAACTCTGCGCCCTTGGGCTGCAGGCGGGGCCTCCACTCTGCTTGGGGCCAGGGCTGCATCCCCAAGATGTTTCCCAGTGGGTGAGGCCAGGGGGAGACCCCGGCAGGGGTTCACTGCCCCGTCTCTGCAGGCATGGGGCCTGGCGGGTGCCCCTGCCCATGGCTCTCTCTTTCTGGGTTCTGGTAACGGCTCCCCCCCACCTCAGGCCCAGGCAAGCGCCCCCCCACCCCCAACCACGGCCAGCACAGGGCCCAGGCCGCCCCCCGCAAGCTCCCTGAACCCACCCCCCCCTGCACCAATCCCAGCGAACCCCCCATTTCTGCCAGGACTTGATACACTGCCCTTCCAGGCCCAACTCACAGGCCACCGCCTCCAGGAAGCCAATTATTTGCGTGCTTGCTCCTTCATCCACATGACATGTTTTGGTCACCAGACACCATGTGGGGACTCGGGGAGCCTCGGAGTGTGGCAGACTCTCTGGTGGGAGTGCTGACCAGCTCCAAGGAAGCCAGTAAATTCAGATGCCTTCCGGCACTGACGGGGGCTCGCGGAACAGGGATGACCGGCCCCGGTCCCCCCCTCCCACTGCCATCCCCGTCCCTGAGCCGGCTGCAGCCTCTCTCCCTCCGGCCCCAAGTCTGCAGTCTCTGCTCAGAGAGCCCGCGGGGGCAGGGAGGATGCCCACGCGGCTCCGCGCTTTGCACACCATCCGGTCGGCCTCACGTCGACCACCCAACTCGCAACCGCCCTCACCCCGCCCGTTTCCTACAGATGCACGAGGGTTCCGACACTGGGCCGGTCGACACCCAAGCCCCGCACTGCTGGCCTGACCCGTGGCTGGGCGTGCGCAGGCTGAAAGCGAGGTGAGCGTAGCCCCGGCTTCTGTCTCTGCGGCCTCTCCCAGCGTGGCCTGTAGCAGCGCCCCGCGTGCGGCGGGCTGAAAATCAAGGCACCTCCAAGTCCTGTGACCGTCCTGCACCCACCCCCGCAGCAGCGGGTGCCTTGCAGGGAGGGGGCCCTGGATCCACCTATTTCCCAGATGGGAAAATGGAGGTCCAAGGCTGCTCCACGGGCCGGGTCACGTGGGGACCTGAGTTCCGCCTTCTCGCCCCGGGCCCCAGGGGGGTCGCTCGGGGGCAGGTGTGTGGGGGAGCAGCCAGAGAAGACCTTCACGAGGGCCAGGTGGGGGGGGCACAGAGGCCAGCGTGCAAGCCCCCTGTGTGTGCAGGGCCTCGCCCTTCCTGCCGCGCACTCGGCAGGCTGCAGGGGAGGAGCGTAGAGGCGGGAGCCACACGGGGCCTCAGGCGGCGCGGGCGCGGGGACGTGTGATGGATTCTACAGCCATTTGCCTGCAGAGCCGCAGGGACGGCCGCTGGTCAGACGGGGGAGGCACAGACCCGACGCCCAGGGGGCTGAACCGCGGGTGGACGGACGTCCCGTCCACGGGGAGGGGACAGGGGGGGGGGGGGGGGGGCGGGCAGGGGTGATCGGGGGGACAGGGTGGGGAGGACCACACTCCCTCCAAAGGGAGAACCGTTGCTCTGTAGGAACAAGGGCTCTGGATTTTCACTAGTCGGAAATCCAGATTTTTTTCATAAAGACTCTTGGATTCTAGATGTTGGCAATAAGTTCAAACCTAAAAGGCCATGTGGGCTATTTCTGGGCACATCAAATAAAGCAGAGCCGTGGCTGTCTGGCCCCCGGGCCTCTTGCACCCTTTACTGCTTCCCCCCCGCCGTCAAGATTCACTGAGCTGCCCCCTCCTCCAGGAAGCCGCCGTGGTTGGTCCAGCTCCAGAGACGCGTGTGCCTCCTCGAAGCACCGACACCACCAGACTGGCAGTGACCTGTGTGTGTGTGTGCACACGCACGTGTGTGGAGAGGCCTGGTGAGGGCCGCTTCACCGCAGGCCAGGCCCTCAGCTCCTCACCTGCTTCCCAACACCCAGACGGGCCTGGGCGGTGCCTGAACCTTCCCACCTGCTCCCAGTCACAGACAGCTCCCGAGGCCCTCACAGCATCTCACTGAATACTAGCTAATGTTTGCCTTTAGGGTCAACTGGTTTAAAACGCTGGACCCTGTATTGGAAGGACTGATGCTGAAGATGAAGTTCCAATGCTTTGGCCACCTGATGCGAAGAACTGACTCATTGGAAAAGACCCTGATGCCGGGAAAGATTGAGGGCGGGAGGAGAGGGGACGACAGAGGATGAGCTGGCTGGATGGCGTCACCGACTCGATGGACGTGAGTTCGAGTAAACCCTGGGAGTTGGTGATGGGCAGGGAGGCCTGGCGTGCTGCGGTCCATGGGGTCGCGACTGAACAACATTCTGAAGAAGCTGCCGGGTCTAACTCCCAGTTAGTGCAGGAGACGGAGGAACGGGTGAAAGGACACGGGCGGCAATGACCACGTGACTCTGAGTGGGGGCGGGCGGGAGGCAGGCAGGCTGCCGTCTCCAACAGACAACCTGCAGGCTGACCGAGGCTGGGCGCTTCCGGAGGGAGAGACTCGAGCGGCTCCTGTGGTGCGCGGATCTCGACAGGCTCCCGATCTGAGCCAAGTGACGATAAAGAGACGCTGCTGGAGATCACTCGGGAAAGCGAACACGGCAAGCAGAGTGAGGAAGGGAGCCGGCGGGACGGCAAGGCGGAGCGTTTGGTGCCGGCCTGTGGTCCACGGGGCCGGCGGGGGCGGGCTTTGAACCTGCTTCTAACTAGGTTTAAGTCTGCAAGCATGAAAAGTCTGCGACAAGGCACAAAATACCAAGTGAAGAAGCTGGCTTTTGCCCCAAATACGAGTCTTTCGAAAGGAAACTTTAGATCACTCCCCTACACGGAAAACTAGTATCACTTGCGCTAAGTAGAGGGTTGCCATGAGAACAAGACGCGGCGATCTGGTTTCAGGGGGATCCTGTGTCCTGCCAACGGGGCCTGCTCAGCCGCCGGCCCTGTTCCCAGGAGCCTGGGAGAGAGCCGAACGCCCGCATGCTGGCCCCGGGCCCTCCTGCAGGCGGACACTGGGCCGCGCCTCCCCACCTTCCCCTTTGTCTCCACCAGGGAGGGAGGGGCAGCAGGCGTGGGGGGCGGCACAGGGGGGCTCGGCCGCGGGGGCAGCGAGGGCCGCCCTGCGTCACGCGAGCCGCAGCCTCGGCGCCGGGCAGAGACGAGGAAGCCGAGGCCAGGTGGGGCGGCCACTGCCCCAGGTCACGCGGAAAGTCTTGCTCGGGGGAACCGGGAGTGACAAGACTCCAGGGTTTCTGACCTGCAGCCCATGATCGTCAAGTCTGCCCTTGCTGACAGGTGTTTATTGAGCGCCGACTGCATGCGAGGCAGTGGGGACGTGGGGCAGGGGTGAACAAGACAAAGTCCCGCAGAGCTGGCACGTGGAGGCGGGGTCCGGAGGGCACACGCTAAGCGAGCGGAGGCGGTCATTTCCAACGCCGGCGAGGACGCTGAGGAGACCAAGCGGGAGGCCACCAGGCAGGCGGGGCTGTGCAGGGTCGGGAGACCAAGGACCTCCCCGCGGAGGCGCCCCTCGGGCCGAGATCTGAAGCGCCAGGAGGCGGGGGCGCGGGAGAGCGAGGCCCTCAGCAAACCCGGACGCTGTTGTTTTCCTTTCCCCCCAACTTTGTATTCTGAGTTGATTTCAGACTTGAAGTTGCAAGACAAGGACAAAGAATTCTGCACGCCCTTCGCGCAGATTCCCCACATTAACAGTGTATCCTGTTCACCATCATACTCCTTCTCGCCAGACCTGTGTGCGTGCATACACTCGCTTACAATCAGTGCTATCTGAGAGGAAGCTGCCCCCCTCGAGTCCTTGCCACGTCGCATCGTCCCTGAAAACAAGGGTGCTCTCTGACATGACTGAAGTACAGCCTCCAACGTCAGTTCAGTAGCACTGTCTAATCCTCAGATCTTTCTCGGAGCCGCCAGAGGGCCTAGCAACAGCCTCCACGGAGGAACAGTCCCTGATCTTAGTCAGTCAGTCAGTTCCGTCACTCAGTCGTGTCCGACTCTCTGCGACCCCATGAATCGCAGCACGCCAGGCCTCCCTGTCCATCACCAACTCCCGGAGTTTACTCAAGCTCATGCCCATCAATTCGGTGATGCCATCCAGCCATCTCATCCTCTGCCATCCCCTTCTCCTCCTGCCCCCAATCCCTCCCAGCATCAGGGTCTTTTCCAATGAGTCAACTCTTCGCTTGAGGTGGCCAAAGTATTGGAGTTTCAGCTTCAGCATCAGTCCTTCCAATGAACACCCAGATCTTAAGCTCCTCTCAAACACACGGAGGCCACTGTGTCTCCCAGACAACCTTCGAGGGGAGACCAGGTGGCCCTTTGCGGGCAGACCATGCAGCCCTTGGACCGGCCCCCTCAGGGCCTGCGTGTTGGAGCTTTAATGAAGCCAACATGAAATGAGCACCGTATATACACCTACCAAAACAGCCTATTTTTGACCCAAGGGGAAAAGTTAATAAAACTTTAAGTGGGAAAGGTGATTATAAGACAGCTCGCGTTGCCTGATCTCCTGCACGTTGCCATCAGCCCCCATAACCCACTCTGCAGGGCACAGAGGGCACAGCCCCTCGGAAAAGACCGCAGAGCAAGGAGGGGTCGTGAAACGAACGCCAGCCCGTCCTGACGTGCAACTCTGACATCTTGTTTACCTGTCTGCTGTGTTTCTTCGCTGCCCATTTACATTTCACACCCGAGCCAAACGCCTCACTCGCCTCGCCCGGGGTCCCAGCCCTGCCCACCACATGCCACACACAAGGGCTCTGCCGCTGGGCACGCGCTCTGTGCCCATCAAGACACGATAAACCTGAGGCTGGGTCCTTGTACCTGCGTCATGGGTGAAGAAGGGGAGGTCCCAGAGAAGTCGGCTAGGGCTGCAATCACAGACGCCCCAGGCCGGGAGCTCACGTAACCGAACACGTCTCACGGTCCCGGAGGCCAGGGGTCTGCGGCCAAGGTGCCGGCAAGGCTGGTTTCTTCCGAGGCCTCTGTCCTCGGCCTGCTCACCGCGCCCCGCACGGCGCAATAGTCAGGATTCTGGAGAGAAGCAGCACCATCAGGGTGTGTGTGTGCACACACGCAATGTGAATATTTGTTACACACACACACACACACACATAAACACATGATACGTTTATCTATTGCAGAGAGAACGGGCCCGCACTGCTATGGAGGCTGACCAGTCAGAAGATCTGCAGCTGGTGAGCTGGAGACCTGCAACTTCAGAACTGCCAGGAAAGCTGATGGAATACTTTCCATCCCGATGCTGGGAGAACTGACATCCAGGAAGAGCCCACGCTTCCATCTGAGTCCCGGACGCAGGAAAACACGGTGTCCCAGGTTGAGGGCCACCAGGCAGGCATGGTTCACGCTCAGGCAGCTCTTCTGTTTTGTTCGGGCCTTCAGCTAATTGGACGAGGCCCCCCACATCGGGGAGGGCAGTCTGTTCTGCTCTAGTGATTTCAGTGTTACTCTGACCCAGAAACACCCTCACAGACACACCCAGAATGATGCTGAGCCAAATATCTGGGCACCCCACGGCCGGGAAAGCTGACGCATGAAATCAGCTATCAGACCCGGGCGTCCTCGGGCGTCTGTGCGTGTCCTGATCTCCGCCTCCCACAGGGACAGCCGTCCCGTTGGAGCAGGGCCACCGAGTGACCTCATGTCACCTGAACTGCCTCTTTAGACGCCGCATCTGAAAACACAGGCACACTTGGAGACACGGGGCTAGGGCTTCACTACTGACCTTGCCCGTAGCAGGCCCTGACAGGACAGGGTCTCAGCTCAGAAGCACGTGGGCCCAGTTCTCCCCTCCTCCTTGTTGCCTGGGGCCCTGGAGCCCCTCAGGCAGGCTGACCATCCATCAGCGGCCACCGAGGCTCGGCTGAGGTGCAGACCGCGGCTCAGTATGGATTGATCTCATGTGCTAAGTCCAGCAGCTACACTGGAGGCAGGCGGTGTCTGTCGGGAGAGCCCAGTGGGTCTTGTCCCAGCAGCAGCACTCCCCCGAGTAAAACCTGTGTGGCTCTAACACCCACGTCCCCCAGCCTCCGGCTGCCAGCGGGGGAGAAGCAACATTCAAAGGCCAGGAGCCCCAGAGCCCACCGACCTGCAGCGTCTGCCTTGTTTTGAGTTTATTTCTTTATTTTGGTTGCACTGGGTGTTCACCGCTGCACGCGGGTGTTCTTGAGTAGTGGCGAGGAGGGCCACTCTCTGGTTGCAGGGCGTGGCTTCTCATTGCCGTGGCCTCTCTCGTTGTGGGGCCAGCTCCAGGGTTTGCGGGCCTCAGCAGCTGTGGCCCGCGGGCTTAGGTGCTCTGCGGCATGGGGGGTCTTCCTGGACCAGGGACTGAACCTGTGTCCCCTGCATCGGCAGGTGGATTCTTAACCACTGGAGCACCAGGGAAGGCCTGCGGTGAGGTCTGCTTAAACGCCCTCTGGATGTGCCCAGCAAGAACACACTGGCGTCCCACGACGACACTCATTCCTCTCTCTAACCTTGGACCGGGTTCCGCTCTGGCTGCTGGATTCTTGAATCTGTACCGATTATTCAGCCAAAGACAAGCTTCTCAAGGCAAGGGGGACAACTGAGCCTCTGGAGAGTTTCTCGCTCCCGCCTCTCACTGGTCGGGCAGAAGCACCCAGGTGGGGCTTGCGGGGGTGGAGGGGTGCGGGGTGTGTGCACTTGCACGGCCTGGCACACACACTGCTCCTGCTGCCCGCCCGTGTGCCCGGGCACTGCCTCCCCCGAGAGGGTGCGCTGCACCTCTCTGGACTCGGGGGGCCTCTGCGGCTCACCTGCAAGGTCTCCGCGGGGTCAGCGCTCACGCTCCGCCATCCTCACTTCTGCTCCGTGCCTGCTCTGCGGAGAGCCTTGCCCCCCGCGGAGGTGGGAACACCCTCTTCAGCGCTCAAGGCCCGTGTCTGCTCGTTCAGGTTTTCCCAGATGAAATAACCGCTTCCTCTCCTGAATCACATCCACGCTTTCTCTGAACTTACTTCATGAGTAAAAAAATAAATACATAAAAAGAAAACCCACTATTTGCTGAGGGCCACCTGTGTCCCAGGCACATTAGGTCACGCCCATTAGGTCCTCTTCCTAAGTCCATTTCAGCTCAGGACCTGGAGGTCAGACAGCAGAAGTGATTGGGAATCACTATGTCATGAGACGCTCATAACTGTGGACAGCAAGCCAAGGGACGTCTGAGCCTGATCACAGAGGCCAGCACCTTCTCCTTGGCTCTGTCTGCCCCCACCCCCTTTTCCCTGGGGCACTTGCTCTGGGGTGCCCAAGAACTGATGCTTTCAAACTGTGTGGTGCTGGAGGAGACTCTTGAGAGTCCCTTGGACTGCAGGAGATCCAAGCAGTCCGTCCTAAAGGAAATCAGTCCTGAATATTCATTGGAAGGACTGATGCTGAAGCTGAAGCTCCAATACTTTGGTCACCTGATGCGAAGAGTCAAGTCACTGGAAAAGACCCTGATGCTGGGAAAGACTGAAGGCGGGAGGAGAAGGGGACGACAGAGAACAAGATGGTTGGACGGCATCGCCGACTCGATGGACATGAGTTCGAGCAAACTCGGAGCTAGTGAAGGACAGGGAGGCCTGGCGTGCTGCAGTCCATGGGGTCGCAGAGTCAGACACAGCTGAGCAACTGAACAACAGCTCCCCTTTTCTCTGGACACGTGGTCTGGGAACCCAGCCACCAAGTTGTGGGGAAGCCCAGGCCACAGAGGGAGGCCCCGTCTAAGTGTCCAGCTCTCAGCCTGCAGCAGCTGCGAGGTGAGCCGGTGGGTGGGTGAGGCCTGTGAGGACCCAGCCCCCCGCCTTCAAGGAGCCCTGTCTGATGTCAAGCAGGAGACCAGACGGGAAGACGCACACTGTCCCTGAGGGGAGCCGCGGCGAGTGTGGGGTGGTCTGTGACAGCCACGGCAGGCGGAGCAGCCGCACGGGGTCAAGGGCTGCACGGGGTGACCGCGGGTGTGGCCGCCGCTGCGTGGGGCCGGTCACCTGGACTGCAGCGACCACACCTCATCTCCGTGACCTTAAGACAGTCACTCGTTCTCTCGGGCCGTCGTTTCCTGGACTGAAGCATGAGGACTAAACAGGTTCTGTGTCACGAGGTTGCCGTGAAGATTCCTGCAGACACCACGCAGGCAGCACCCAGCCCCTAAACAGCCAGCCAAGGAAGTAACACAGTGACGGTGATCCAGGACTGGCCGGATCGGACCCCCGCCCACCTGACGGCAGAGCCCGCTCTATGCCCTCCGGTCGCAAAGCCTCGGCGCTGAACCTGCAGACGCCTGGGCTCAGGGGTGTGTGCAGGCGGCCTCTGACCAAGCCCGAGTCTCTGTGTTTGGTTTCCCAGGCTGGGAGCGCAGAGCTGCCAGACTGCCGCGGTCACAGACGGCGGCCGTGGTTGGGGACCTCTCTCCAAAGTCAGCGTCGTCACGCTGTGATTCCCATACACCTGGCCTCTGTTAAGTCCAGCAGAAGGGGATGGTGAAACCAGCTCCTTAGGCAGCAACTTGAATTAGCCCTACATCTGAAAGCCAGTGGTGGCATCTACCATGCTCTCAGAGGGGAGGCTCAAAGTCAGGTTGTGGGGAAAGGAAACACACAGGTGTAAGCGCCCTCGAAAATCCCTAACCTCAGAGGACCTGGAACTACAGACACAGAGGGAAGGGCCGTGCGTGTCTGGCTTCTGCTCCAGGATGCCTGACGCTGCGCAGCGCTGGGGTGGAGGCCCACACCGCTTACAGTCTCCTCTCTCTCTATTTATTAAAAACATCACCCGGCTTTTGACACCACGTGTAGATCAGCATGTAGAGACTTGGGCCTTCACCACCTGCTGTTGAGGATATGCACTGCGACCCCGCCTTCGGAAAGCAACTCTGCAAAGCCCGGCAGAGCTGAAGGGACTCACGCACCACCCTGGGACGAACCCTACACACTCCACACACGTGTGCAAGGAGAGCGTGCAGGAACACATACTGCAGCCCTGCCTGGAGCATCAACAGTGAGAAACCACCAAGTCCTATATCGACCGCAGAACAATGGACCACGTGCTCCACACCAGCGAAAACGAACATGAGGACTACACTCGGCCGCACGGGTGACGCTCACCAATGAAGAGGGGAGTGAAGAGAGCAAGTTGCATCTTGAACACCTACCTTCACAACCGCGTTCACAGCGGCATCACTCACAGCAGCCGTAAGGTGGAAGCAACGAGTCCATCGACAGATGAACAGACAGACAGAACGTGGTGTACGCACAGGGTGGAATATTACACAGCCTTGAAGAGGAAGCAAATTCTGACACAAGCCACGGTAGGCAGGAAGCTTGAGGACGTTGTGCCAAGTGAAACAAGCCCGTCACGGAAGGACAAATGCTGAATGACTCCACTTCAGCGAGGCCCTGCTGCTGCTGAGCGCCCAGTCGTGTCCAGCTCTTTGCAACCACATGGCCTGTGGCCGCCAGGCTCCTCTGTCCATGGAATTCTTCCAGGCAACGATACTGGACCGGGTTGCCATTTCCTACTCCAAGGGATCTTCCCGAGCCAGGGATTGAACCTGCGTCTCCTGCACTGGCAGGCGGGTTCTTTACCACTAGCCACCTGGATAGCCCCTATGAGGTCCTGAAAGCAGTCAAATCCATAGAGACAGACAGTAGGATCGGGGGCAGGCGGGGCTTGCGGGGGGGGGGGAGTTTGTGTTTCCTGGGGACCGGGATTCAGTTTGGGAAAAAGTCCTGGCGATGACGTGGTGATGGTTACAGTAACAGTGTGAATGTGCTTAATGCCACTGAGCGGGACACCTCAAAATGTCTAAGACAGTCAATTTTACGTTATGTGTATTTCACCGCAATTAAAAAGTTAGAAAAAGTAGCTTGCAAGTTATGACACCATGCATGTAAAGTTGCAGAACTTGTAGAATGATGCTTTGTGTTAGCAAAAGTATAAAAGCGTGCACGCGCCTGGCGTGCTGCAATCCATGGGTTTGCAGAGTCCGACACGACTGAGCAAGTGAAATTAACTGAACTGAAATAAACACACCAAACGGGTGAGGGAGCGGCTCCTGCTGAGGCTTAGCTCTGGGGAGTCGAGGTGGGATTTGAGGGGAGCCCACAGGGCCTCCCACCACATCCGAACAGGTTATTTCTAAAGCCAGGTGGTGGGTATACCACTCTACCTGTCTAGTTTCTCTGCGCACCCGAACAGTCCCCCTGCCGAGAGTCCCCTGAGGTCCGCCAGGCTCTGGGGCCTGGGGACAGGGCCCTGTGCCTCTCATGATGGCCTCTGGGTCACAGCTCGGGGCTCCGCAGGACGGTCATCGCCCAGGTGCTGAGAACATTCTGCTGTGCTTTCTCGCTGGAATGAGAACCTCCGCTCTGCCGCAGCCCCAGCCTCTGGCAGGGCTCCAGGATTATTTTACGTGAATTTAAGATCACTAATGAAGAATAATTAACAGCTTCAAGGGAGCCTGGAACACCCTGTGTTTAGAAGTGTTTAATTATGCATTGTCTGCAAAACAGCCTTTTCATACTCCAAAGTTTTGGGCCGCTGTTTTAAACACCGGGATATGGCACCAGGAAAAAAGCCAAGAGACTCTGTGCGCCAATTTCCTGGGGTTGGCTCTGTTTGAGCAGGGGTGACCCCAGCTCCCGAAGCCCCCTAAGTGAGGCCTCTTAAGCGCTCCCCCCGCACTGGCCCTGCCAATCTCCCAGGAGCCGTGGCAGGTGGACCAACCCCTCCCCCACCCCTGGGGAGCAGTCAGCGCCCCGCCAGGACGTGGTCTGGCCATGAGGACTCCCGTCCCTGACTGATAGGTCACCATTATTTATGGACACGAACCAATGGAGAGAGGCCCGCCCCCCCGCAGGAGCACCTCCTTGGCTGGCCGCGTGCAGCCTGTGAAATCCCTCGGTCCCCCAACGGGCCCTATCACTCTGGGCCAGCGACTTCGCCCCGCTGAGTCTCGGCTTCTTCACCTGGAGAATGGGACAATGGCTTCGTGGGGTTGGTGGGCTTAGAACTACGCCTCCCACGTAGCAGGTGCCTCCGCATCACTGCCCAGCCTGCCTGCCTCTCCAGCCTCATCGCCTGACCTCCCCGCTGACGCCAGGCTCTGACCGTTTCCTAATCATGCCAGGCTGCGTCCTACCTCCACATGGCGGCTCGTGCTGTGCTCTCCGCCTGCTGCACCCTTCCCTGTCTTGAAAAATCCTGTTCCTACGTTCAGACCCAGCTCAGACGACACCTCCTGTGGGAAGCCTTCCTAGACTTCTCCCTCATGCCGTGGGTATTTTTGTGCCCCCTCTATTTACCCCCATCCTTAACCTTCACGGCTTGTGAGTGGGTCTTTTTCTCCTTGCAGGCTGGGAGCTCCTTGAGGACGACGTCCCCGTTTGTCTCTGCACCTTGAGAAGACCGCACCTGCTCTTAGAACCTCCCATGGTGGGCAAGTCCAAGAGGACTCTCAGTGATTGGCCCTGGAGGCTGAGCTGGGCCTCTCCTGGGGACCACGTGACTCCCAGGGGTGACTCTCATAAGCGTGCGACTCCACCCTCAGCGCCTTCCTGGGTTCCTCCCCGTGCAGAGCCGGAGGCCCAGCCCCAGACCTGGACTCGGGTCCCTGGCGCCCCTTCTCAGCTCTGTGGCTTCTCACAGCCCCCCTCAAAGACACCTGCCCGCTGGAAGCCTCTGTGGTTTCCCACGAGCCTTTCCCCCTGCCTGGAATACCCGTCCCTGCCTCTGGGTCCAGCCGACTCCTGCAGACACGTCACTGCTCAGCCGTCACCTCCTCTGTGCTGCCCCACATCCAGATCCCCTCCTCCCACGGTGTCCGCCTGACCCTGGAGGGGTGGAGCCCGGCTCCCTTCATCCCTCCCGCCCCAGGACCTCGGCACCCTCCTTGCCTGAGCCGCACAGCCTCGAGACAGAGTCCACCTCGGAACAAGAGAGGCCTGGGTCTGAACCCAGGGGTCACACTTACTTGACCGCCTGCCCTTGGGTCTCACCTGCTCAAAGGGGAGCTTCAACACCCCTGTTGTAGTGGGGATGAGGACTGACCATGGCTCGAAGTGCAGCCTTGCAGACACCTAACCACTACCAGCCGGAACGTTCCAGGAGCCACAGGCCCCTAAGAACAAGCTTCCCGGCTGGCGGGAAGGGTGGGCCCACCTGCACGTGTGGAGGACGCAAGGGTCAGATGCACGGCGGGCCGCCCTCCCTGGCACCAACCTAACAGTGGGGATGTCCTTTCTGAGGCTGCTGTGAGACCCTCAGACCCGCCGCCTTTGCAGAAAGTCCTGAGAGAGAGAAGAAAGGCTCCCACACTTTCCCAGAACTGCTCGCAGGCCAAGAGCCGTGGACGGCACCAAGTGTGAAATCAGGAGAAACAGATTCCCGCGGAAGAGCCGGCGCTCTCACTCCGCCCCCCGTGGGGCCCTCTGGCCTGGGCACCGGCCTTCCCCAGCCAAGGTGTGTGAGTCTGGGCCCCACACACCCGCGGAAGGTACTGTGGACTTTACTAACATCGGGGCGCATGTCTGCACCCGCGTCATGTCAGGGAGCAGTCCCCGGATGCCACTCCCATCACCAGGTCCAAACCCCTCAAGACGGGGCCTACTGAGGCTCAGAGAGGGAAAGCCATCTGCCCAAAGTCACACAGCGAGCCGGGGCGGGGGGGGGTGTCTGAACTTGAACTCCAGAGTCTTCTGACTACTTCCCGACCAGGGATACCCACCCCGCAGTGTGCCTCCCCACTCCTCAAATAAGTCTCAGAACTCTGCTCGGGATGCAGGCCGTCAAACTCCATAGTCACATGGGCCGTCAGCAAGGTCAGAGGATGCGCGCAGCGGCACGGCCGGGCCAGCGAACGGACAGCCCTGGGGTGGGATTGGACGGCTCCAGACCTACTCCAGCAGCAAGAACAATGAAGCTCAGCTCGAAACCACAGAGCGCTCAGGGGTGACCCCTCCTCTGCAGAAATCCTACCAGTTTCAGGGCTGGAGCGGGAGGAGGGTACAGTCAAGCCAAGTTGGCCCGTGGTCCTCAGAGGTCCGCAGCAAAGGCCCGAGGCGGCCGGCCCTGGGACATCCCCCTGGGTGTCCACGGGGATCATGGTCCTGCTGGCCGCGCTGCCCCGTGGCAGAGGCCTTCCCGGGCACCTACCTTTTATAGACTCCGTGCAGAGGCTGCAGGCACAGAAACTGCCAGTAATCCAGGCAAAAGGCCTTGAACTTGAGCATTTTCGCCCTCCGGTCCCGGCCGGACTCTGGCAGCACCTCCGCTGGGACTCGGAGGAGGGCTGACGGAGCTGTGGGACTGGCCGCCCAGCTCCCGGTGGCCGCCCGGGGCCGGCTCACAGGGCCCGGCGCCCCAGCCTCCGATACAAAGAGCGGAGCACACAAAAGCCCAGCCGGACTCAGGCCGCCGCGGCCGCTGGGGGCTGCTGCTTCTCGGGGCTCCCCCGGGGGTCCTCAGGCGAAACAGGGGCAGCCCTGGCTGTGCCGAGTCGGGGGGCCCCCTGGCCCATCATCCCCGGGGGCCTTGAGGCCCTGGGCTCTTGACAGCCGCTCCGCAAGCTCCTTCCAGCCGGGTCCCCGGCTTCCAGCGGCCGCGTCGGCACCTGGAGGGGAGGCAGCCCCGCAGCCTGCCTGGCCCGGAGTGGCCAAGACTGGGAGGACCAGGGAGGTATGGGGGGGATCGCAGGTGGGCCGGGGGCAGATGAGAAGTTCCAGCCTCCGTGCCGGGTCAGTTGCATCCGGCAGAATCCCCCGTGAGCGGAAACTCACCACGCTGCCACATGGCGTGCCCGGAGCCCGGCTCTGAAAGGCGGCGGGCAGACTGACAGGCCCGCCGCGGTTGCCTGGGTGACGGGGAGACACTGATAAAACCTAACATGGGACCTTGATGACAGCTGCTCATTGGCTGCTGGGAGGGGACTCCCGTCGCCAGCGGGGTGGGGCGGGGGTGGCTGCTGGGCTGAGGGGCCGTGGCCGGTGTCGGGCGGGGTGGGAGTGGGGGAGTCTGCAGCCTGGGACGCGGCGTCGTGGGCATGACATGCAGAGCCACCGGGCTCCTCCTGGCAGGTCCGGTGTCTGCTCCGGACGCCCCGTGGCCCCTCCCCGCCCTCCAGCCACGGGGACCTCGAAACGTCAACCCTCTGTTGCACGTGGTCCGCTGCCTGCTGCCCTCAGAACAGAGGCTGAACTCCCGCCTGCCCAGCAGCCCGCGGGGCCCCGGCTTCCACTGACCGTCTGACTGTCCCCCAGGCCCCGTCAGGCCCCCGAACCTGCCCCTCGGCCAGCGCTGCCCGACCCGCGCTCCTCTCCACCCCAGGTCCTATGGCCAGCACCGCCTGGAGACCTCCCCCGCCGTCGGAGCCCCTGACGCCCACTCTCTCTGTCTCCTGACATCCTATCCTCCCAGCAGGTCCCATGGACTTTACCTCCTTCTCTTCTCAACTGCTGTGCGGGCGTCCCAGCTCCACCTGGCCCAGCGCCTGGCCCACTGCGGGCACCCAGCGCTTGCTGCAGGAGTGGAGGGTCTTGTAGCAGGGTGGAAGGGTCCCCCTGGGCACGCCACACTCACTCCGCCTGCTCCTTGGGGTCCCAGGTTTGTTCAATAAAGGTCCCACGGCATCCTTGTGAGGAGACCCCATCCCTGCGTGTAAGGGACAACATCCCGGCCCATCAGCCTCAGACTGGAGCTGGTGCCCCCAGAGTGCTGGGCATGCAGGACCCGTGCAGGCTGCCAGCATCCCACAGCCTGATCCCAGCTCACACTGCCTCCCCGAGCCTTGGCCTCCATCGTCAGCAGACCAGTTGACTTGAGAGCACCTCTCTCCCTCCCCCGGGTGAGTCTGCCCTCACCGGGTCCTCAGGGGATGCTGGCTGGGTGACAGTACAGGCCCGTAGACGCCCCGCAAAGCGCAGGCCGCCCCCCCAGGAGTGAGCGCCCCGCAGAGCACAGGACGGCCCCCCAGGAGTGACCCGGCCCGGCGGCTCTGCTGAGTGGCTGTCGGAAGTGCAGCGGCGGACGGTGGACGGCTGGAAGGGAAGGCCTTCGCAACGGCTCAGTTGAGCCCCCGAGGCAGTGGTGGGCCGCATGGAGCCTGGCGGGCATCTCCAGGCTGGCCAGGGCGGATAGAGCGGGGGAGGGGGCACTGCGGGGAAGGAGAGGGCCCGGAATGCTGCCAGGGACCGGCCTCCCAGGCACCCCCGCCCCTCCCCCAGTGGACATCAGCTTCCCGCTCACGCCTGGCGGAGGAAGCCGGCTGTGCCTCTGAAAGGGGGTGATTC
Organism: Capreolus pygargus; assembly: GCA_012922965.1. Lineage (NCBI taxonomy): Eukaryota > Metazoa > Chordata > Mammalia > Artiodactyla > Cervidae > Capreolus > Capreolus pygargus. Next base: position 6,980,728 of record SNSB01003526.1, on the reverse strand, counting down.
CTGGCTGGGATCTTTGTTCCCAAGCTCCCAGGCTGTGAGCGGGCCCCCGCGGCACCAGAGCCTGAGGGTCCACTTTCTCAGGGGCCCGCGCCGCTGGGCAAACAGGGCCAGGCGGGGCGGGAGGCGGAGGGGCCAGTCCCGGGCTGGCACCAACGCCCCTCTGGCCCCCGGATCTCAGCCTCCTCATCTGAGAAACGGGCCCGCTGCGCCGGGCTCCACCTGTGTCCCAAGGGGGCGGGTTCACACGGCGTTAGCGCCAGCCGCTCATCCGGACAGTGCGTCCTCCCTCGCCCCTTCCTCCTGGGGCCTGTTACATGGCACCTCCTCCAAGACGCCTTCCCTGACTGCCCTGCCATCAGTATGCCCCCTGTGTGAGTGCGTGCATGTGTGTGAGTGTGAGTGCATGTGTGTGTGTATGTATGTGTGTCAGTG
>SNSB01003526.1:6932242-6964688 GCA_012922965.1 Capreolus pygargus | reverse complement strand
GGCCTGGCTCCCGAGCCGGGGGCCACGAGGGACCCCGCCCTCGGTGACGCGAGGCTCTGCACGGCGGCAGCCCTTGGCAGAGCTCTGGACATACCAGCGTCTGATCTTCCTGCGACTGTGAGGAGAGCAGCCGAGTTCCTGGAAAAGCCGCTGGACGTGACGTGATGGCCACGGGAACGCGTCCAGCGGGGGAGGCGTCTCGTGGAGTGAGGGCTGGGCCCAGGTCACTTCCCCGAGGGTCTGGGGAGAGCCTCGAGGGTCTCGGCCATGCAGGCCCGCCCCCCGCACTGTAGGGAGTGGGCTTCCCCGGCCCGCCGCCCAGACGCCTCTCCCCGTGTCTGCCCCGAGGGGCGCCCACGTGTCCGGCAGCCCCCGCTGAAAGCCCACGGCACACCGTCCGCCCCGCGCTGGCGGCTCCACCTGCGTCCGCCTGCTTCCGGGCAGGGCCGCTGTCCCCAGGGTGCAGCGCAGGCCCCGTGCCGGACAGGCGCTCACAAAGGGGCGACGCAACAGAGCTGGCCGGCCGGCCGGCCCAGGACACACAGGCGGCCGGGAGGCCTGGCGGCATCGGAACCTCGGGCGCACAGGGCCAGTGCTTCCCAAGTCCCTGCTTCTGCTGTGGCTGTGCTTCCTCCACGGAGGCCACTCTGCCAGCCACTGGTCAGGGTCGCCCACCAGAGGGAGGGCATCGCCTCCTTCAGGGGCTGGAGGGCCACCCCAGCCCCTCAGGGGGCCCCAGACCCGGAACTGCAAAGCCGAGACTGCAAACTCCGCTGGGTGTGCCTGGCCGGGTGGTTGAGTCTCTTCAGTGTTGCGGTGCTCACATCCGCGCACAGCACTTCCCCAGAGAGACCCCACGAAGCTGGACACGGCAGTGGGCTCGGGGCCGAGGAACCGGAGAGGGGCTGGCTTTGCAGTGTGTGCAGACGTTGCCGCACCACGCCAGTGAATCGTCTCTCAGTTACATGGATAAACCAGGAACAGCCAAAAAAGATGGAAGCAGGGATTACTCGCGTGTGATTTAAAATTTCTGAGCATGTACTGTGTGCCAGGCACCCCCAGGGACGCAGCTCCTGGGCTACTTATGAGCTGGAGGACTGGGCTCCGGGCGGGAGGCCTGAGCCCCGGGTCCCTCCCACCCACCCTGCTCCGGGACAGAAGCTCCCGCAAAGGCGGCAGAGGCGTTGGCGGGCGTCCAGCGGGCCCAGGCCCCCCAGTCAACGTCGGGGGTCCCCGGGGCAGCATGGTCCAATGGCAGAGAAGGAGGCTGAACCTCACCACTCACAGCTGCCTTCATTCAAGAAGGAGTAAATCAAAACCACAATGAGGTGCTACTTCACACGACGAGAATTCCTATTACAAAAACAACCAAAAATCACAATGGCAAGTGTGAGCAAAGATGTGGAGGAACTGGAATCCGTGTGCAATGTTGGTGGGAATGTAAAACGGTGCAGCTGTGGTGGGAAAACAGTAAGGAGGTTCCTCCAAAAAAGTTCAACAGAGTTTTTCCACGGGATCCGGGAATTCCAGTTCTGCGCATACACACAAAGGACACACCGGCCTCCCCACCTTCACACCAGCGTTACTCACAGCAGCCGAAAGGCGGAAGCAAACGCAGGTGTCCAGAGACAGACGAACGGATCAACAAAGCGTGGTCCAGATGCACAATGGAATATTTCAGCTTTAAAAGGAAGGAAATCCTGACACAGGCTGCAAACACGGATGAATCTTGAGAATGTGCTCAGCGAAGTAAGCCACAGAAAGAGACACTACAGGATTCCACGGAGACAACTGCTCAGAGCGGCTGAACCCACAGAGACAGAGGTAGGGTGGTGGGTGCCCGGGGCTGGGGAAGGGAAGGGGAGCGAGTGTTTTACGGGGACCGAGTCTCAGTCTGGGAAGATGGGAAGGTTTTGGGGATGGATGGTGGTGACGGTCGTGAAACTCTATGAATGTACTGACTGCCCTGAACTGCATACTTAGAAATGGCTGAACTGGTCATTCTTCTGTTACGTGTATGTTACCACAGTTTTAAGAAAGGTTATAGCTGACCTGCCTGGGCCTACACAGATGCCGGGGAACAGAGGCCGGGCCTCCCTGGGAGGCTCCCAGGCCGCGGGTGCCAGCAGAGGGCTACCCTGTGCCAAGGGGAGGACCAGGCCCCAGGATTGGATCCAGGACTGGATCTCGGGTCCGAGGGGTGGGGAGAAAGGGCGCCCTCTGCCAGGGGCCAGCGCGGGCGCTCCCCACAGCGCAGTCAGGACTCGGCGTGTCTGCTGCGCGTCCGGGGACGATGCGCTCCCGGGGACCATAGCCGAGCGCGGACGGGGCGTGTGTGTGAAAGAGCCGGAATGTCCGAGCTCAGCTGGCTCCCGCCCCACACCCCAGCCTCCCGTGCAAGTCTGCCCAACCCGCGCCATCCAGAGCTGCCCCTGCCGCTCCGGATTCAGAGGACGCCACAGGCCCGGAGAGGGCGAGAGGCCGGCCCAGGGTCACACAGCGGGCCGGGGCGGAGCCGGAGGGCAGCGTCCGAGCCCTGCTTGGTGAGCTCCGGGGAGGGCCAGGGCCTCAGAGACCACGGGGCGCGGTGGGCGGAGGGGAGGGGGAGCGGGAGCCAGTGAGCCGCTGGGCGGCGGGGCGCGGGGCGCACTCAGGCCCCGCAGGAGCCAGGCGGGCGCTGAGCAGCTGCCAAGGGCGGCGGGCGGGCGGAGACAAAACCAAGTGAGCCCGCAGGCCCCGCCCCTGCCGCACGAGGGGGTCTCAGCGCCCCGGCTGAGCGCTGGAGCTCGGCCACGCTCCAGCTCCGGGAGAGCACACGTGGGGGCGGGCAGGAGGCTGCCCGGGGCCGAGGCGCGGGGGCCCTGTCTCCCGGCTCCGCCTGGCTGCCCCCCAGCCCTCCCAGAAGCCGTCTGCCCACCTTCTGGGCGCCTGTCTCTGCCCTCAAGGGCAGGCACATGGGGCCTGATGAAAAGCGGGGACAGGAAGGACAGACCCCGCAGGACAGCCGCCGGGGGTCAGGAGGCGGTGCCAGAAAGCGCCTGGCAAAGGGCCAGCCGCCAGGACGCGCCCCAGCCCGGCCCTGGCTGGGTGTGTCCCCCGGGGCCAGCCGGGGGTCCTGTGCAGGGCTCCAGGCCCCAGACCTGACTTGAGGGTGGAGTCAGATGAGAGGTGGGAGGGGAAGGGGCTCTCCTACCCGGGCACAGAGCTGCCTGCAGACCACAGCCCAGAGCCGCCTCGGGGCCACCGTGGCCCCCGGCCAGCCCGCCCCGAGACGGCCTGGGCTGGGCCTGCCGCCCTCTGGGGGCCTGCCGCCCTCTGGGGCGCCCTGCTTCGGGCACGCCTGAGAGCCCTCCCCACCCCCAGCTTCCCTCCACAGTCCGGCTCTGGAACCGTGGCCACCCCCGCGGGTCAGAAGCCTCTGTGGATCCCACGGCCCCTGCCCGCAAGGGGGGCCCCTCCTGGGGGCCAGATGCCTCCTGTCCTGGCCCCACCCACATCTCCCATCTCACATGTTCGGGGCGTGGGCCAGACACCATCACTTCCAGCAAAGCCGTGGGAATCTCACAGAGCGGGGCTCTGGGGCTGCCCGTCTGGGTCCAATCCCCAGCGCCACCCCTCCCGGGGGCAACTGATTCGGTGACTCAGCTGCACTGTCTGTACAGAGGGGACAGGCACCTCCAGGGTCACCGTGAAGGTCAGTGGTTCAGCGGTGGAGAACCTGCTGGATGACAGAGGAGACACAAGAGACCTGGGTTCGATCCCTGGGCCGGGAAGCTCCCCTGGAGGAGGGCGTGGCGACCCACTCCAGTACTCTTGCCTGGAGAATCCCATGGACAGAGGAGCCTGGTGGGCTACAGTCCAGGGGGTCACAAAGAGGCGGACATGTCTGAGCGACTACACAACACTCCTGTACCCCTTAGCTTAGGGCAGTGCCTGGGACAGGATCCATCATTCATTCACCAACAAAGACTTACTGAGCAATCACTACACACCCAGGACTTTCCGAGGTGCTGGACACGCCACAGCTAACACGCGGTCAGCCCCTCTGTCCTGGCACCGCTGACACGCCAGCGGCCGGAATGGACCAACCACCCTGTGAGCAGGACACAGTGCTGGGTGGGGAAGGCGCTGGGGAATGTCTTCAGGGTGGTGTCTGCCATCTAGGATGGGTGGCTCCAGGCAGAGTGAATGAATGAGTGAGCGAGCGGATGGATGAATTATAAAGGGGCGCCCCCGTCTCAGTGGCCCCGAGGGTCTCGCACACCCGCTGCAAGCTCCTGCAGCCTGACTTCCTGTGTTCCTGGAGCAGGAAGTGACGTGCCGTGGACTCGTAGTTACAGTCGGGAGGGGCCGACCTTAATTAAGACACCGTTAATTAAGCTTTCGGTGTAGGCCTGCCTTGGTTGCTAACAAGGCTGATTAAGGAACCTATCTCGGAGGCTTCATGATTTCCTCATTTCATTAATAAATCTCCCACTCTCCCTGTCATCCACTGTCCCGTCTACTCGGGGCCGGCTCCGTCTGTCGGAGCTCCCGCGTGGGAAACTGCCCCCTCTCAACGACAGAGTCCGATGCCCAAGTTCTCTCTGGGGCCCAGGGGGTGGAGGGGAAGAGGGCGGAGGTCGGGAGGCGGGAAGGGGCCGGGGGGCCGGGGGCAGCTCCGCCTGCAGCAAGTCTGTTCAGGTCGGCCGCGCGTGCAGCGCGCTGGGGGAGGGACACACCGCCGAGTGTGGGGCTGGAGGCCGCCAGGAGACCTCGGTCAGGTGTTCTACCCCTCTCTGACCTCAGTTTCCTCCTCTGTAAAATGGGATCACTGACTCCCCCATTTCACAGCACGGGTGAGAACCACGGAGCGAGGGCCGTGAGAAGCCGCGGAGCCCAGTGGTGCAGCTCTGACGGGGGCTGTGGTGGTGCTGGGCTGGGGCCTCCAGGCACCCGAAAGTTAAGGTCTAGAGACACGCCGTCCCTGCTCGGCAAGCCTGGGGCTCGAGCTGCAGGTGCCAGGGGGCCCTGGTTCTGGTCCGCAAGTCCTCCTGCAAACGGGCCCCCGACTTCGGCCACCCCCGCCCCAGTCTCTCTGCAATCTCGGTGCCCGCGGGCGTGGAGGCGGCGCGTGGGCGAGGCCTGGGTGTCCTGCTGCCCGACCTGCCCTCCCCACAGTCCAACCCCTCTCCCAGGCGAGTGGGGAAGACAGGCATGGTCGGTGGGCCCTGCCGGGGCCGAGTGTTCCAGTGCAGGCTCCTGGGCTCCCAGCAGACAGAGCGAGTCTGTGCTGGTAATGGGGAGGGGTCCTGCAACTGGAACGGTAACTGCGTGCTCACAAATCACAATCGGGTAGGACTGGGCAACGATGCCTGAGGGAACAGGCCGCATCCGCAAACATCACCCACAGCTGAGCATCGAAATCACATGGGGAGACCCGCAACGTTCCTGAGGCTGCAGCCCTCCCAGGACCCAGAAGCCAGGATCTCTGGGGTGGGACTCAGACCCGGGAGTTTCAAAACAGTACCCCGTGATTCTAATGCAGAGCTGGGCTGAAATGCACCACAACCCCCCACCCCCCACACACACCTCAGGCCAGGGCACTTCAAGTTTCCCGGGGGTTTGCTGAGCCTCAGTTGTCCTGTCTCTAGAATGGGAGTCCAGAGGCTGCTGCATAGATTCCCCCTCGGAGACTCCCTCCCCCCGGGGTTTCACGGCCCCTGAGACCAGAGGACTTCTCTGACCTCGGGCTCCCGGGCTGAGGCAAAGGAGGCAGGAGAAAGGGGGTGTCTCGGGGGTGGTGGGGAGGCCTGTTCCCAGCGACAGCGGAGGTTCTGTGCCTGGGAAGGATTTACTATTTGTTTCCCCCCAAAAAAAGCAGGGACAGGAAGTGAGAACCCAGCGTGATCGGCTCCCATCAACAAACCAAGCCGTGGGCTTCTCCACTTAAAAAGCAAACGAACCTCACAGCAAACCACAGAGCCCGCCGCCTTCCTCGCCCGGCCCCGCCTGGGCCTGCTGGCAGCACAGCGCCTCCTCCCGTCCAGCTCCAGGGGCGCGCGCCGTCGGCCGGGGGGGAGAGCAGTGGGCGCCGCTTCTCGGGCTCCAGGGCCCTCGTCAAGGCCTAGGGGAGTCCGAGGCCTTGCAGTGCCCCCAGGAGTCCCCCACATGATGCTCCAGGAACTCCCCCACCCAGGGCTTTCGAGTCCTGGGGACTGAGCCCAGCCTGAGGGCCCAGCTCTGCCCTCTGATCTCACAGGGTCTGAAGTCACTGCACAGCCCCCACGGCAGGAGGAGACCCACGACCCCCAGTCCCAGAGGACAGGTCCTGCAGGGCCAGAGACCCAGCTGCTGAGCCCAGAACGCCGCAGAGCCCCAGAGAGCTGCGAGGGAAGCTGGCATCCTCACCCAACATCCCAGGAGGCGCGGGCTCAGCTTTCCATAAATACCCAGACCCGTGATGTCACCGCCCCGTGCAGACTTTCACGGCCTCTGCCGCTGGCCCACGGCACACCTGGGTGGTATGGGGTGACACTGGCGATCCCCGCTCGGGAGGGCAGGCTGGACCTTCGCCCGTCCCCGGAGGGCACGGCAGCCTGTACCCACCCTGACCTTCCTGCCAACCTTGCATCAGCCACGGCTGAAGGGCTGATCACGGCAGAGCCGGGCACGAGAAACCATTTCCAAGTGGACACAGGAGGGCTGAACCAGATGCGAACACGGGAGCAGCAGGTCCGGGGACCCTGTACGTAGATCTGGGGGGCGATCAGCCCTCAGAGACGGGGAAGTTCACAGCCCAGCAGAGTCCTGCTGACAGTCTTTCCCCCCCATCATCACCACCGACAAACACGTCCACTGCAGGGGACGAATGCTGGCATCTACGCCCGGTGGCCAGCGCGCTCTGCAAGCCACCTGCACGGCAAACCCCCTCCCCCCAGAGGGCCCGGGCTCCAGCTCCCAGATGGGCTGCGGCCCTTCTGGCCTCAAGTTCCAGGCATAAACCTGCCCCATATACTCACAAATAGCGCCTTCTGCACGCCATCCTGTCTGGGGGGTGGTGGGCAGCTTTCCCTTCTCTCTCGCTCTCCAGCTGGGAAGGCTCTACGTGGTTAGAGGAACAGCGCGATGCTCAAGCGAGAAGTGGAAGGGAATAAAATTAAATCCCTGCGAGTCACACTCCCGGGGGTGGCGCACTGCTCCTCGGAGGCTGGAGCAGGCGCAGGGGTGGCAGCCGCGGGCTCCGAGGACCGGGGCACGCAGGGCTCCCGCGGCGCCCTGGAGCCTGCGGGGACGTCGGGTCACCGCGGTCGCCAGGCTGGGCGGGGGCGTCGGCCTCCGGCTACCTGAGACCACCTCTGGCTTTGGCCCCCGCACACCCGGGTGGCGGGGCGCGGGGGTTGGGGAGGGCTGGTGGGGGGTGGAACAGCATCCGGAGGAGGGGCCGGCGCAGAGGCTCCCCCGCGCCCCGGGAGCAACGTAGTGCGGGCCGAGCTGGACCAATCGCCGAGGCGCTCGTCGCCATGGCAACCGCAGCATCAGGCGCCGCCGCCCCGCGGCGCCCTCGCTGCAAAGTCACCCAGCAGGCGGAGAGCGCTTGAAACCTGGAAATCCGTTGCTAAAATGCACGCGCTGCTGCTTCCCAGGGTGGCTTCTCTCTGCTTCTGACCCGGAGACGTGCGAGTCACGCAGTGCACGGAGCTGGCGCCCTGGAGTCAGGCCGGCTCTGCCTCCCAAAGGCCCTGAGGCCCCCCGGCAAGCCGCTTCTCTTCTGGGAGACTTGATCTGTGCTGCTGTAAAATGGGACCGTCACAGCTATGTCTCGGGGTGCCAGGAGGGCTTACCACACAGGGCAGCCACCCCGGTGCATAGCCGGCTACCAAGCGCGCTGGCCATATCCCTGGGCGAATCTCTGCTCAACTGTGGGATCCCTCCTTCATTCACCCGCTCACGCATTCCAACAGCTTAGGGACTGGCAACCCAGCGTGAATCAGGCCAAGTATCTGCCCTCATTCATTCATGAAAATGCCATGTTTACATTCGAAGGAGGAAACAGGAAGTCAGCATGGTCAGATATAATTTTGCATGGTAATAAGGATCAGGAAAAAAATAAGGCAAAGGCGGGAGGGAGGGGGAGCTGAGAGAAGGGAAGCCCACCCACAACGGGAGGGGGCGGTCAGAGGGCCCACGTGGGCTGAGACCCGTATGCGGAGGATCTGGGAGGAGCAACCGGGCAGAGGGAAGACCCAGCACCAGGGGCGCGAGGCAGAGTGAGCTGTGTGTTCCAGAGCCACTGAGGAGGCCGGTGTGCTGGAGCGGGCGCGCCAGCGCGGTGCCGCCGGGAAGGCTGCTCTCCATCCTCTCCCCAGAGGCACACGTGGGATCAAGTCTGTTTCCTCATTCGGAAATCCGGGACTCCAAACCCACTTCATACATGTATTGAAAGTGAAAGTCATTCAGCCGTGTCCGACTCTGCGACCCCATGGACTGTACAGTCCCTGGAATTCTCCAGGCCAGGAGACTGCAGTGGGGAGCCTTTGCCTTCTCCAGGGGATCTTCCCAACCCAGGGATCGAACCCAGGTCTCCCACATCGCAGGGGGATTCTTTATCAACTGAGCCACAAGGCATATATAAATATATATATACACAAACACATAATATATATATATTTTATATGTATAAATTATTTACATATATATGTAATTTTTCTGTGCATTATAATCCTTGTAACAACCTCGGTGAGATCCAAGATTTTACAGAAGAGGAAACTAAAGCCAGAGGTTCAACGCCCGCCGAGGGTCACACAGCTGGTGGGCGGGGCACCGGGGTGGTCTGACTGCAGGGTCTTGCTCTTCAGCACCTGCCTCACTTCCCCGCTGGGTCGATTACACGAGAGAAGGGGTAGGAAGGCCCCGGCCCCTGGCTGACCGCTCAAAGGGCCGTTCTCCTCCCAGTCTCTCTGGGCTCTCAGACCCGCTGGGTTTAGGGGCAGGGCGGATGCGGCATCCTTTAGTTTTGTTCCTTCCCTTACAACGGAGCAAACAGAACTCAGAGCGGGTAAGAGACGTGCCTGAAACCGCACAGCAACAAGTGGCAGAGATGGGGCCCAGTGCTGGCGGCAGGCCCTCACGAGGGGGAGGAGTGGAGTCGGCGGCTGGCGACGGTGGTGGCAGGCATCGGGACTGCCCGATGCTTCCTGAGCAGCGCCCGGGAAGGACCCACCTTTCCCCAGCAGAGCCTTTCCTCCCGAGAAGAAGGCTGCCAGATAAGTGGGCTGGCCCTGCCTTAGAGCCCGCCCCCCCCCCCCCCCCACTGGAGCTGCATGGGATTTTAAATATGACCCCCAAAATAACAGCAGCTGCAACTCTGGGCTCCATCAGGCTGGTTGTGCTCCGGTTCCAATGTTCGGGGACTTCTCAGACCCCCTGCCACCCAGAGGGGACTCACCTCCACGCAGCGGCGGAGCCAAGGTGCAACCTCCTCAGAGACGATGATTTTATCACGTCCGTTTTCAAGAGGAGGAAACTGAGGCTCAGAGTGGCTGGGTGGGGGGCCGGCTGGATGGCAGAGCTGGCCTCGGCATCCCTTTCCTGGGTCTCCTGGGTCTCAGCCCTCAGAGCCTCCCTGGGGGTCATGATGTCACCTGCACATCCACGGCTTTTGGGCACGTCCTCCTCACAAACTTACACATGTGTTTCTTATAGGTTAGTCTGTTATTTCACAAAAGGGGCAAACGAAAAAGACCCTGGAGTTGAGACACAAATTCCAAGACTGCAGATGTTTACAAGCCACCTGGGGCGGGGGGCGGGGAGGGGTTGCTGGATGTCTGGCGGTGGGTGTCCAGCGCAGGGTCAGGTGCAAAGGCATCTCCAAAAATTGTGCAGCTGAGATCCCAGCTCTGAATTCTCACTAGAGACCCACAGGCTCGTCTTGCTGGGAAGTGACGAAGGTCACCGAGCAGGGCCCGTGAGCAGGGGCGCAGGCGTGAGTGTGGGCTCTGCCCCCATCACACCGAGGCTGCCCCTCCACCATCAGAGGGGGCCTGTCGCTCAGTTTCTGGAGGTGAAGCCCGAGGTCACGGGCGGGCCCAAGGGCACACAGCCGGGAAGCGACGCTGCAGGACATTGCACAGAGTGGTTGTGCTGCTTCCCCGACGGAACCAGATGCCTGGTGGGGGGGGCTGGGGGTCACGGGCCTTTCCAAAGGCAGGCTCACCCCCCCACCCCCCCTGCAGGCCTGAGACTGGGGCACAGTATTGATGCTGGGACCATCCCTCACCCTAGCAGTCACCCAGTCTCCCGGGTCACTCCGGAAATTCCTGCGTGCACCCCCTGCCCCCACCTGGCCACTGTGGACCCCTGGAAGTGGCCCACACTGGGAGAGACAGCAGAGGCTCAAGGTGGCGGGGGGACGTTTCTTACCCAGGACTGCCTGCCTCCACTGGAAAATTCCGCCCTGCAGGCGGACAGGCGCCTTCACACAGAGCATCCCGCCTGCTGCTGGCCAGTGCCCATCTGTGCCCCGGAAAGGAGCACACGGCCTTTGGCAGAGAGGGCGGGAGCATGGAGCCAACCGATCCTCAGGTCACAGCACCTTCCAGGCCGGGGGTGGGGGTCCCAGCATCTTCCTTCCCATGGGAGCAGCACGGAGCCCCCATCCTGCTCTAACCGTGGACACACGGAACCGTCTGCATTCTGCCTCTCCAAATCTCAGGATCACAAATCTTTCAAGTTGTGGAATTGTTTTTCCCTCTTCTCACTCAAGCATTACATTTTACAGAAGCAAAATCTTAGCTGCACACGTAACATGAAAGGCTCTTCTCTTTAAACAAGGCTCCCTGACCACTCCCCCAGTTCTCACTGCCCTCAGCTGTCTCCACCAACCTCCCCGCTCTGATCTGTTAAGATGGGCCCTTTCAGAATGTTTTCTGTGACTTTAGCTACATACACGTGCTTACAGAAAGAAACAAGTATTATGAAGACCCTAAAAAGTGGCATTACGTTCAGTTAGGAAATAAAAAATGTGAACACATCAAAAGGTAAAGATGCAGACGGTGAGTCTGACGTCAGTTTTCCTGCAGAGCGAGATACCCAACAAGTGGCAGGAAAGCTTGTGCCCGCGTCTAGGCTTTGCACAAACGGAACCACCCCGGGGGCCGTTCCCCAGCACTCTCTATGCCCCCTGGATGTGTGACGCTCGGGACGCGAATCCCGGAAGCCCTGATCCACGAGCTGGCCTGTGCAGAGTCTCCGATCCACAGGCGTGGGCTTGGCTCTCGGCGTGGGGAGGGCCCCGCAGGCTGTGGACAGCCTCCCGCGTCCCTGAGTGGCCGGCTCCCCACGCACAGGGAGCCGAGGCGGTGAGGAAGTGGCCACAGCAATGATCTCCAGAAACCGGGTGGGCTGCCGGGGGCCGGGCAGGGCCCCTCTGCAGGGCACCAGACGCCCACGGTGCCCTGTCCTGCGACCTGGGGCACACGGTCCTGACAGGCGGCACTTGGGCTGGAGGCAGGAGGCAGGAGGCGTGGGGACCCGCCTCGGGCGGGCAGTGTCTGCTTCTGCCCGGGCCTCGGCATCCTGCTCACCCGAAGGGCGAGAGCAGGTGGGACGGGGGGCCCTGAGAGCCTCCATCAGGAGCCCGTGGGGGTGCAGGATGGAGCGGCCGGGAAGGCACGGGCGGGCCTGCCTGGCCTTCCCAAGGTCGGCGCAGGCGGCGGCGCAGGACGACCAGACACGGAGCCAGAGGCGATGGCCAGAGTGGGTCAGGATGCTGGGCCCCTCCAGGTCTGCACCTGCGCCCGCACCTTCTCAGTGGACAGAGCAGCCAGTGGTCAAGCCCAGGAGCCAGCTCTGCCGCCGGCTGCGGGTCTCGGGTGGGGGCCCACGCGTGGCCTCGGCCCAAAGCCTCAGCGAGTGCGGCAGGTGCCGCTGTTGTTCCAGAGCCGGGCTGGGCGCCTGGAAAGTTCGCGGAACTGAAAGTGGCCAGGCCTGGGGTCAGGAGAGTTGGGATGAGGCCTCCAGTCGCCCCGGTGCCCCCAGCCAGGCCGCGAGGCGGGAGTGAGGGCGGGCAGGGCCCCCCCGGAGCCCTGGCAGCTCTCAGAGACCGCACAACAGCTCCCCATCCTCCCCTGCTTCCATTGTTTGGTTCATTTTTTGTCTAAAGTAATTTTCATTGAAAAGCAAACCTTCTGGCCACTACAGTAAATTCCGTGCCCCTGGCAGGCTGGTTAGACCGGTTTCTTTTCCCGAAGGCCCACCAGCCGTCTCAGCTCGAGGGCTGTGTTTGTGTCTGTCTGTCTGTCTGTCTTTGGGGATTCGGGCTGCTCCCTGGGGCAGGGCTGAGGCCGCTGAGGTCCGGGTGAGGGGGCAGCGCCCCGAGGGGCTGGTCTCCTCCCGGGTCCTCGTGGGGCCGGGCTCTGTGGGTATTTGGGGGCCAGGAGGGGGGCATCGCTGCCCAGCCCCCGGGCCGGGAGCGTTACTGACCACAGAGCAGCACTAATCCTCTACCCACTTGCTCCTTCATCCATAAAACGCTGACTAACGCCGCCCCGGGACCAGGCCGCGCCCCGGCAGGGAGGGCAGAATGTGCGTCTCCTGCCTGGGGGGAGCCTGTGGGCTCCGGGGGCCACGGTGGGCCTTGGGCCCCCAGCTCCCCTCCTGCAGCGACCCGGGCGCCCCCTTAGTGCCTGAGGCTCCGCTGGCGCCGACTCCTCTCCCAGCTCAGGTTCGGGCTTGGGACTCAGAGGCCCGACTCGGCTGCGGTGCAGACTCTCCCAATCTGCACCTGAGCTTAGACCCGAGATAGGGGAGCTGCCGCTCCGCCTGGGCCCCTGAGAAGGGGCTGGACGGGGAGCGGGAGAGACAGGGCCCGGGGTCGGCGCTGGAGCGTCTGGAGGCAGCCGCGCCTGAGGCTGCGAGGTCAGGTGCACCGATAACCCCGTCTCACCAGGGCCAGCCCTGACTCCTCTGCCTTTTGACAGCTATGATGCTGAGGGAGCGTTAGAATATCGAGGGACTGTTTGCCTAGACGTCCCACAGGACATCTGAGTGAGACAGGAGGGGAGAGTTCTTGGGGGAAAGGGAAATGGGGCAGTTCCCCGGAAGGCAGCATGTGGAAGCTGAGCCTGGAAGGATGGGTGGGAACCTGTCTCTGACGGTGCCTGGAAAGGCGTTCCCAGCAGGTGGAACAGCCTGTGCAGAGGCTGGAGCTGAGAAGCGCGGGGCGAGAGGCCTCAGCCTTCGAGGGGCTCGGGCTTCGTCTAGGGGAATGGGGCGCCGAGGAGGGGCGTGTGATGAGACGTTCACGGGGGAGGGGGTGGGGGGCAGACTCGAGGCTCTGGACAGGGGAGGGCAGGGAGGCCTGCCATGGCGTCGGGAGGGGTGGAGGGAAGGGGTGTGTGCAGACCCTCATGGGGGTGAGATCTGAGGACAAGGCTGGGGACAGGGGCGACAGGTGGGTCCCTGGCTTGGAGGCTGGTGGCTGGTGGCACCGCTTACCCTCCTGGGGACACAGGAAGGGGTGTGGGTGGGAGAGAGGCAACCGTCCCCTTGGACGCGCTGCCGTGCGGGGCTGGGGGCTGCTTACGGACAGTGTCCAGGAGCCTCTAAGGGTCAGGCTGGAGGCTCGGCTCTGAGGAAGAAGGGAGGGCGTGAGCGGGGTTCGGAGGGGAGAAGGAAAAGCTGGTGACAGAGGCGGGGAGACCCGGGGAGCTCTGGCCACAGCCCCAGGCCCCCACTGCCCCCCACCCACCCCACATCCTTCCCAGGGGTCCAACATCCTCCCTGTCCTAACACAGAGGCCTGTCCCCGCGCCCCTAGGGTCTAAGATAACACAGGAACAACACTTCTTAGCAAATAAGAATTCAAAACAGGCTCTAAGCCTCATGCTCATCACGGTACTATTTACAACAACCATAAACACTGAAACGGCAAATTAAGCATCTCACGATGCCCGCCTATCACGGGGTTATCACGCAGCCTTCAGAGGGAATGTCGACAGGCACGGACATTAGTGACTGCTGCTTGAGAAAAAAGACGTAGGTTCTCAAAGCGTGTCTTCAGCACCCACCTAAGAACGTGACCGAGACACAGCCAGAAAAACGGCACGTCGACAGCTGGCCCTGAGTACGGGTCACCGATCAGCTTTGATTCCTTTGTCATTCTAATTTACTTTTCAGATGTTCTACCACATGAATTAACTATAATAAGGAGAAAATATATTATTACAGGAAACTCCCCAGGCGCCTAAAAGCAGCCGAAACGCCCCCGAGCTGTTGTATCAGGCGGAGGAGACAGGCCCTGCAGGGCGGAGGAGCGCGCAGGTCTGGGGTGGGATGCGAGCTTGGGCCTGGCCCCATTCCCCGCGCGTCCCGTCTGGGGATGGGTCCCCCTGGCCCCGGTCTCCTCTCCCCAACCTCCAGGGGGCCACAGGCCCGTCTGCTCACCCGTTCATCCTCACCCAGGGAGGGAGCTGGGGAGTAGGCTGGTTTCCAGGCCAGCAGGGGCCGACAGCCCCCCGGCAGCCCAGGCTGGAGGACTGAGTTCTCTGGTCGCTCAGCCCAGAGAGACAGGACGGTCTGCTGAGATGAGGGCTGCTTCCGAGCAGGCTGGGGCGGGCCCGGGCGGGGGGCGCCCAGCAGACATGGGCTCTGCCCACCCCGCCACTCCCCTGCTGTGTGACCCCCCAGAGCGTGACAAGCTGCCTCTGAGCCTCCGTTTGCAGCCTGGAAAACTGGAAACACAGGGTCCTCCCTGAGAATGGCCACGGCGAGGGACGGACAGCTCATGGCCAGGGTGGAGAGGCCTGTCTGTCCCTGTGCCCTGGGGGGGCCGGGAGGAAGCCGGGGGCCACCCGAGAAGGGAACCAGAGTGCTTCTTCTTCCCGGGAGCGCCAGAGCCCTGCTCTGTCTTGACTGGGGCTACTGCCGATTCTCCACACTGTGCCACAGCGGCTTGTACAAACACCGATCAGATGCTTCCCAGGATGTTCAGAATAAGACCCAGCCACCTGGCCTGGCTCCCCGACCCCGCCACCGCACGCACCTGCAGCCACTCCCCCCCCCCCCCCCAGCCCACTACGTGGCTCCTGCCTCAGGGCCTTTGCACGTCTGCTCCCTCCATCAGAGTGCCCCTCCCCCAGGCCCCCATCTCACACGCTCCCAGGCCCCCCAGGGCTCCCCCCAACCTGGGCGGCCTTTCCTGCACGCCCTCATGGACACGGCCCCCAGTGCCATTTCATTTCATCCAGAGCATTAAGCATCCTGCTTAACGGTTCTTTTTTTCCAGCATCTGTCTTCCCTCAAGAGAACGCTGGGTCCACAGGTCAGGGTCATCCCTGTGTGGTCGTCACGGCGCCTTCAGGGCAGTGAGGGGGCCCGCACACCACGCTGCACTACGCTTGGGCAGTCGTGTCCGACTCTTCACGAGTCCATGGACTGTAGCCCGCCAGCCTCCTCTGCCCACGGGGGTCTCCAGGAAAGAATACTGGAGTGGGTTGCCACGCCCTCCTCCAGGGAATCTTCCCAACCAGGGGCCGAATCCAGGTCTCCCGCATTGCAGGTGAATTCCTTACCAGCTGAGCCACCAGGGAAGCCCAAAGAAATGCCCGCCGAAGGCAGGGATTAACACACGCCCTCACCACACCCCCCGGCTCACCGCAGCAGGACTGGCAGAAACGCAGGTACCACCCTGTGGCTTCTTGCTCCACACGCCTCACCCATCACGGGTTTGGTAACCCCCCCAGCCCCCAGACGAAGATTCTTCCAACAGTGACTCTGCTGGGTAATTACGTGGCTCCGCACTAATAATAGGTCTTGTGATTATAGTTTATTTGCTGTGATTTTAGTTAATGGACCAGATGGAATATTTGCATCTGGAAAGTTCCCCAGCTGTTTCAGGGACCTCCCAAATTTACCGCTCAAAGAAGAAAAGGCTCTTGGTGCAGGAAGCACCCCAGAGGGTGGGCAGGAGACCTGCAGGCAAGCCCTTCCTGTCTCTGGGGCTCAGTCTCCCCATCTGTAAGATGGGATGATAACACCACCTTGCAGGGAAGGAGACTAACAGCCCAAACCTGCCACGATGACCATCAATATGTTAGGGCCTTTGTGCAGTAGCCAGGTAACTGCTTTCTTTAATGGATTTTTTCTTTTGCTTGAATGCATTTTATTATTACTTTAAAATATTATTAGTGTTATTTATGGCTTCCTTTCTGTATTTTTGGCTGTACTGGGTCTCCATTGCAGTGTGACGGCTTCTCATGGCGGCGGCTTATCCTGCTGTGGACCACGGGCTCCAGAGTGTTCTCAGGAGCTGTGGCTCATGGGCTTAGCTGCTCCAGGGCACGGGGGATCTTCCTGGGCCGGGGATCAAACCCATGTCTCCTGCACTGGCAGGCAGATTCTTCACCCCAGGACCAGCAGGGAAACCCCTTGAATGCGTTTTAAAGGGAGACTCTTTCAAGACCCTGTGGAACCCAGGGCCGCCTGCCTGCCACATGCCTGGGGGGACCCAGCCCTGAAGCTTCACACTGATGGGTCTGGGCAGTCATCGTCCACCGCTCCCATGGGGTCGCCAGCTCGCTTGTCGCCCCCGCCGCTAGAACCAGCGCCCAGCACAGAGTAGGCGCTCCCTCGGGAGTGGTGAAGGAAGGTCTGCCGGCAGGGAACCCAAGGGTCCAAAGGAGCGGGCCATTCACGTGCCAGTTCATTGCTCCCCGCTGCTGAGCGAGCTCCCGCTGGGCGCCTGCTGGGCGCGGGGCCACAGCCGCGAGCCGGCTGAGGGCATCCCCTTGTCCGCCCGTCCAGGTCTGAGCACCCGGCTCCCCCCGGCCCCCTCACCCCCTCCCCTGTCTGCCTCACACCCCAGGGGTCCCGTCCAACCCGGGCTGTGATGATGCCCACGGTTATGCTTCCAGCCTGCACCCTGTGCCGACTCCCAGCCGGAGGTCCTGCAGCCTCCGAGTCGCTTTTGCTCAGACAGACATTCAGGAGGCGGCCAGCGCCCCCACCAAGCCCCGCATTGACGGACGCCTGCTCCTCCGCGCCTCTGCGCCCCGCCTGCGCCCCGGCTTCCCAGCTGCACCTCCCGACGGCAGCCAGACGCCCCGCGCCCTCTGGGCCACCTCACTCAGAGCGGGAGCCGAAGTCTGCACGAGGAGGCACCCGGCCTGCGCGGCCCGCAGCCCGCTGCCCGTCCCCTCCGCACTCACTGCCCAGGCACGGTGGCCTCTTTCCCTGGGCAAGCCCGCTCCTGCCCCGGGGCCTTTGCCCAGGGGGACATTCGGAATATATGAATATATACGCAGAAACACCTCTGCCAGTAACACCTTCCCTGCAGGTGCTGGGGGTCTGCGGGGGGCAGGACGGCGGAGCTGCAGATGGGGTCGGTCCGAGGCTCGGCACAGTCTGCAACTCCCGGCAGGGACATGTCTGAGTATTTTAGCGAGCGGGCCACGCAGGGGGAGCTGACTCCCCGCGTCTGACGTGGGATCAGGACTGATCTCCGGCTTGGGTCCCTGGCAGGGACGCCTGTGCTCAGCCAGGGGCACGCTCGAGCAGAGGGGCTGAGCCTGGGCGTCCCTGGTCCCCCGGCCACCCCGACCGCAGGGACAGCGCACGGGGACCACAGCCGCCTTCCCCGCTCACAGCCAGACTCCCATCCTGCTGTCTCCCCGAAGGGGTTTTCATCTAACTCGCGGCTGAGGGGTGTGGCCACAAAGGCGGCCACTCCCACTGAGCTCTCTGGCAATCTTCTTGCGGAGTCACTGGCTCTTATTTTCAAAAACAAGCAAATGCGGGTCAAAGTATCTGCACAGACACTTCTCCAAAGAAGATACATGAGTGGCCAGTGCTCGGGGTCGCTCGTCGTCAGGGAGACGCAAACCCGAAGCACGGGCAGAAACTGTGTCCCGCCCCCCAGGATGGAAACTGGACAAGAACACCTGCTGGTGAGGGTGTGCGGAGGCGGGGACCCCCACACACTGCCGGTGGGGACGGAAATGCTGCGGACGCTGCGGAAGACAGCCGGCCTGTCCCTCACGTGTTACACACGGAGGGACCGTGTGACCCACACCCACGCCCACGAGCGCTGGAAACACGTCCACGCAAAAACCTGTACTCGGCATTAGCCATAACAGACAAGAAAGGGGAAACGGCCCTCGCGTCCACCCGCTGAGGAGGGGTCAATAAAATGAATTGTATGTACACACCTAGTGGTAAAGAACCCACCTGCCAAGGCAGGAGACCTGAGATGCGGGTTCAATCCCTGGGTCGGGAAGGTCCCCCCTGGAGGAGGGCATGGCCACCCACTCCAGTGTTCCAGCCTGCAGAATCCCAGGGGCAGAGGAGCCTGGCGGGCTGCAGTCCACGGACTGCAGGGTCAGACACGACTGAAGTGACTCAGCAAGCACACACATGTGCACAGCAGGACACGGCTTGCCTACAATGGCAGTGAAGCGTGGACAGGTGTCAGCGCAAATGAGCCGAGAAAACACGGCCCACGTGAAAGGAGCCGGTCACAAAAGATGACGACTGCAGGAGTCCATTTACACGAAGTGTACAGAAGAGGCGGACCCACGGAGGGAGAGAGTGGAGGAGAAGCTGCCGGGGGCTGGGTCAGCGTGGGGATGAGGGTGATGCCAGCGGACACAGGGTTTCTTTCAGGATGACAGAAAGGTTCTAGGACTGATGGCGCTGATGGCCACACAGTTCTGAATACACTAAAGCGCAGGGCACTGCGCACCTCAAGCGGGTGAACTCTACACTGTATGAATTAAAATATAATTCGTTTTTGTTAAAAATAAGCAAGGAGGCATAAATAACATGTTCCCCCAGGCTTTCCTCACTCCAGTCTCTGCTCAGAGGGGCCTCCCCCTCCCGGATCGGTCCCCTGAACCTCCATCCTCAGAGCACGTACCCACCTCTGAAAGCACCGCGTCTCGGGGCTGCCTGCCTGTTCTCACTGAGTGTCAGACTCCATGAGCACAAGGGGCTGTGTCTCTTTTAGTCCCTGCCGTGTCCTCGATGCTCAGGACGGGGCCGGGCACACGGAAATTCTCAGTATCTGACGATCGGCCTGTGTGACGGATGGAGTTGAGCGTTACACCCACAGTGTTGGGCGGGACCAACCCCCGAACTTCCCCGAGGACTTCATGGGAACGTCCCTGGGATCCCGGGGCCTCAGGGATGACAGGCGCTCCCCAAGCCTCCTGCTGCCGCGATGGGTCCTTGCTTGCTTACCCCTAGGGCCAGGGAGCTCACCCCCTTGTGAGGCAGCTGGTTTCAGCTCCGCACCGCACACGTCAGTTTGCGCGTGCTTTCCTCCCAGCCTCAGCCCTGTCCCCTGGGTCTCAGGCCCGCCTCCCCAGCTGCCTGAGCCTGCTCTTTCCTCCTCGCCCCTCTCCTCTCCTCTCGGACTCCCTGGAAATACCTCCTGTGCAGAAGCAGGGGCCAGAGCTGTGGAAGGTCCTGGAAGGGCATCGTGAGCTGAGCCCACGGCGTTCTGGGGCGCCCTGTGCTGCAGCCCCGCCCCTGCTGGGCTCGGACTCAGTCACTCGCCCCTCTGTTCACGCCCGGCTGGTCCCCAAGACTAGCCCCCTGCCAGCCTCCCTGTGGATTCAGGGGAACCCCGAGGGGCACAGTTGGGAGGTCTGCAGGGATCGTCCTGAGAAAGCCACAGCCCGTGCAGGAGCCGAGGGCGTCTGGACCTCCCACCGGGCTCTCTGCTTGGTCCGAGCTCCGGTATGGAGGATGGTCGGTCAGGCATAAGGCTTCTGCGTGAGGCCAGGGTGGGCAGGGCCTGGAGCAACTGGAAAAGCCCAGCCGGGATCAGGGCAGCAGGCCTGAGACCCAGGGGCCTGGCTCAGGCTGGGAGGAAACCATGTGCAAACTGATGTGTGCGGTGTGGAGCTGACACCGACTTCCTCACAAGGGGATGAGCTCCCTGGCCCTAGGGGTAAGCAAGCAAGGACCCATCGCGGCAGCAGGAGGCTTGGGGAGCGCCTGTCATCCCTGAGGCCCCGGGATCCCAGGGACGTTCCCTTGAAGTCCTCGGGGAAGTTCGGGGGCTGGTCCCGCCCAGCACCGCGGGTGTAATACTCAGACGCCCAGCAGAGGGCAGCCGCGCAGTCGGGAACGGAGGCCGTGCAAAGCCTGGTTCCCACGGAGGCCCGAGGCCCGCCCACCAGGCGCCCCCGCGCCCCACCGGCGTCCGGACGCCCGGCCGGGCCTGTGGGGCCCGCTCTGCACCGCGGAACAGGCCCCGTTCCCAGCTGCCGCGCCCCCCTGCCCCGAGGGCCCCAGAGCCCTGTTCTCGAAGGCCCGCGCGCCCCTCCTCCCCAGCGCCGGCTCCTTCCCTCACTGAGATCGCGGCCCCAAGCCGCTGAGGACGCCCCTGGCCACCCCGCGCCAGCTCTCGCTCCGGTCCCAGGCTCCGTCCTCAGGACCTGGTCGGTGCAGCCGTGCCGGGCCAATCAGAGGGCCCGCTGACCTCCACCCGGCCCCACACCGCTCCTGGGCCGGGGCCTGTTCCCTTCCCAAGCCTGGCGGGCCCCCTGATTCATTGTCTCACCAGCATCACTTAATACACATTTTCACCCAAGACGAGCTGGGGGCCCCCACCCCAGGCCTGACCCCAGAGCCCCAGGTCCAGGGGCGCACCCGCTGGCCACTGTCCCTTAGGAGGCCGCCAGCTCCCAGAGGAAGAGCAACGTCTCAGGGAGGGGCTCAACCCCGGGCCTGGGGAATCGCCCCTTGTCTGATAAATGGGTGCGGGGTAGGGGGAGCACCCTGCCCTCCGCCGCGGTTTGCCTGAGGCGGCGATGATGGGGGCGGCGCCTGGACCCCTGATCTGGGCTCAGGGTGAGGTCCTTTGTAGCCCTGCCTTCTCCTCGGACCCATAGTACAGATGCAGAAACTGAGGGCAGAGAGAAGCCAGGGGCCCGCCCGCAGTCACTGGGCTGGGCAGAGGGGCGCAGGAGGAGCCCGAGCTGACTCCAGCGAGCATGAGCTTCTGGCCAGGCCTGCACCCCCAAGGCTGTGTGACCCGAAGTAAAGCGCACGACCTCTCTGGGCCTCTGCTGGGAATTCTGGGAGGATGAGAGAGTGGACTGAAGCCTCAGGATGCATTTCGCTGGCTCGTGAACAGACGCCAGGGATGCCACATCACATGCTAGGAGGCACGCGCCTGGCGCACAGCAGGGTTCGTTGCTGGTCCACGTTGGTGGCCGCCGTGACCGTTACTGGGAGCTGGGGTGGGGCTGGGACCTCCCCCCGCCCCCCACCAAGGTGCTCACAGCCCTCCTGGAGACGGTGACGTGGTCCCACCCATTACAGACGCCCCCCAGGGACAGGCAGGAGCACCGGTTTGGGGGGAGGACGGCTGAGAGACATTTTAGAACCACGTTCCCTGCTCACAGCAGGCCAAGCCCACTTCCTGCTCAGTGATAATCACCGACACCCCCCACCCCGCCCCAGCCATCTGGGGCTTTTTCCGCCACTCCCAGGCGCTGGGCAGGCCCCGCGGGAGCGCTGAGGACGCAATCACCAGCCTTTTAGGAACTGGTGCTTGTAAGAGAGGCGCAGACGGCTTCTCTCCAAGGATGCTGAGCGAGCCTTTTGGGGCTGGCAATTTGCAGAGCTCTCCAGATGCCGCAGGACAATGGGGTCTGATTGGCAGGGGGTGGGAGGGGCCAGCAGCTGCCGCTTCAGAGCCGGGGAAGGCGGGGGCCCTGCAGGAAAATCTGACGGGTCCTGCGGACGAGCGGTTTCATTCTGTGGCCCTAAATAAAAGCGCTGAGCCAGCTGAGCCAGCTGCCCCAGGGACAGGACAGGCGGGAGGCTGGGGCGAGACAGGAAGGAGGCGGCAAGTTTATCACGAGAACCCCGTCACCCATTAGTCCATCCATCCATCCATTCATTCATTCGAGCATCAGCTCCCTGGAAGGCACAGAGGAGGAGTGGCAAGAGCTCTCAGTCGTCCAGAATCACGGTTTAAATCCTGACTCCTCTACCACGACAGCCCCTCTGCCTCACGACCCACGTCTGAGACCCGGGCTTGGTAGGAGGCAGAGGAAGAATCCTAAATGCCCAGCACCGTCCTGACCCTGAGTTGGCGCTTGCAGAATGCAGGCTCAGCTTTCCTGCCCCTCTTTCTCGTCTGAGTCACTCTGACTCCTAGTAGGAACACGCTGCTTACTGAGAACAGTATGAGACAGACAAGAGCAAAACCCCCAGCTGGGCCCCGGCTCTCAGGGCGATCACAGCGGGCAGGGGCAGTGAGCGGAGGCCTCTGGGTGATCTCAGGCAGGGGTGAGCTCTGGGAGAGCTAGCCACTCACCGCCTATCCATCGAGCAAAATGTCCTGTCACCTCCGACTAGGGCAGAGGGCACAGATCCTCCCCACCAGGACTCACAGCCTAGCAGGAACTCAAGAAGGTAAGAAGCCGACTCAGCAATCAGGAAGGCACCAAAAGGAGGGGCCGTGGGAGGCGGGTTTTGAAGTATGCATAGGAGTTCCCTGGGGAGAGGAGACAGCTGAGGAAAGTGCCCTCCCACAGAGGGAAGTGCGGAAGCAAATGCACAGCTGCCTCCCGGTGCCCTGGAGAAGGGCAGCTCCCTTGGCCCAGCCTGGAATCGTGTCTTCAGGCCCCAGGTGCACAAGCAGCCCCGGCTGCCCTCCAGGACCTGTTCTGGGCCTCGAGTGCCAGAGGGAGAGCTGTCATTTCCTGAGTGTCAACCGCACGCCCAAGGAACGCTCCCTGAGTGCCTGAGGCCTCCACATACGTAGCGTCCCCTCATCCTGGCAAACCTCTGAGAGGGTCCTCCCGGCTCACGAGGAAACAGGCTCAGAGAGGGGAGGTGCTGTGCCCCCAACACCGTGGGCAGGAGCGAGCCGGGATTCGAGCCCCAGGTCAGCCTGACCCTGGACTACCCTCTCCCGCCACCAGCAATCGGATGGGGCTCCCGAACCCTCCCATCACTGAGTCCTCCGGACGGGACCTGGACTCTGCCTGGATGCCCACCTCGCACCCCCGGGGCCGGCACCTGGGGGTCCTGGCCACGCCCCGTCCAGATGTCACCCCACTGCCCTGCTCCAGACTCAGCCTTTCCCTCTGTGAAATGGGCCAGGCCCACCACTCCGTGCTCCCAGCACCCGCTCCCCATACCCACAACTGCAAAACCCCGATAAACCATCTCTGGGCCTTTAAGGGCCTTTATGTCTCCAGCCACGCTTTTCTCTACATTTTGACAAGCTGCTTGCAAACCCGGTGACTGATGAGCAAGAACAACGAGGATGTGGTGCTGAACACTGCTTTCTCTTGGGATTGCTTCTGGCTGCACGCTCAACTTTAAATTGATTAGCTGCGTGCAGGCCCAACATTAATTATCAGCCGTTTGTCACCGAGGCAGGCGGGCGTCCGAGCAGCCCGCTCCTGTAGCGTCAGCTCCGGGTGCTGGGGGAGATGCCCACTGGCCCAGCCGGGCGCGGAGGGCCCTGGACATTTAGGGCCCTGAGCCCTGAGGGAGCCTCTGGAGGCCCAGACCGAGCACCCCAGGGCGATGGTGCCTAGCTCCGGCCCCGCCCCAGGGGGCCCACGGCCTCACCTGACCCTCAAGGGGGCCTCAGTAGAGTAAGGGGACCCGGGAGACCCCAGAGTTTCTTCGTTCACTCGACAGACATGGATGGGGCAGGTATGACACGCAGCCGTCTCTCTGGCACTGCGGGGACAGCAGAGAAGACAAAGCTAGGGTCTAGGGGGCAACACGGCCGGGCGGCGCGGGAGTCCAAGGGGCCAGGGCTCCAGGAGCAGAAAGGCTGGTGGGGGCCCGTGACCACTGAGACGGGGGCAGGGGCCTCAGAGGAGGCGGGTGGGGAGGAGCCATGGAGCCTCCTGGGCAGGAGGAGCGGGGCACCAAGGCCCTGCGCCGGGAGCACGGCCGCGGCGCTCCGGGCGAGAGGAGGCAGGCGTGGCTGGCACAGGGCGAGGGACGGGGCATCCCAGGGAGGAGGGAAGGAGCCCTGACGGAGGGGAGGGGTGGAGGCAGGAGCAGGGAGCCGGGGGCGGGGGGGGCTGGGGCAAGAGCCACGGAGATTGCACTCCCCGGCCAGCCCGCGGTCTGGGTGAACAGCCACCGGGCCCTGAGCTGGGGGACGGGGACGAGGGAAGCAAGAAGGAGCACGGTTCTCCTCCCAGAGCGGGGCTCGGCCGGCTCCCGCCTCTGCTGTCCTGACCCCGCGCTCGCCCGACCCCCGCGCCTCCTGTTCCCTCTGCCCAGGACACCCTTCCCTTCTCCCCGTCAGCCTGCTGAAGGTTTGTCCTCTGGGAGGAGGGGTGAGTCCTCCTGCTGGGCATGGCTCCCCAAGGTGAGGGGCTCCCCCCCAGAGGATGGGGTCTCGGCACAGACCAGCCCCCTGACTTCTCCAAGAGCCCCGGCTCTCTCGGAGCTGGAGGTGGGTCAGGGCTTGGGGGTGAGGGTGGTGAGCGCCCGCTACCGCGCCAGCGAGCGCTGGTAAACCCAGCGTTCTGGGCCAGTCAGGCCGCATCTCCGCCTGGATTCCTGCAGGGCCTCACGTTTTGTTCATCAGTTAATTCTACCGATGTTGAGTGACCCCCGGCCTTGGTCCTGGGGATTGGGCGGTGAGTAGGAGAGGCAGTGCCTGCTGCCATGCGGGTGGGTGCAGACGGTGAAGCCCTCCACTCACAGTCCCCTGAGAGGGCGCCAAGCGCTGTGGAGGGGTGAGGGGGCGGCCGGGGGTGCTCCCCCAGGAGCTGAGACCCGAACAGCAACAAGGCTCCAGCCAGACCAGGACCTGGGGTAGGAGTGGTGCAGACGCTGGTGCCAAGGCCCTGAGGCTGGAGGACGCCCAGGCGCCCGAAGAGCTACGAGGGAAGTGGGGCGTCCGGGGGGCTCGGGGCAGGACGTGGGGGAGGGCCTCGGGGCGGGGGCTCGGGGAGCACAGTGTCTGGGGAAGGCGTCAGGGGGCAGGGGAGTGTGGGGTGCAGGCAGGTGCCTGGCGGGGTCTGGGTTTTACACCTAATGGGGTGGGAAGCTGAAGGTGGGTCTCAAGCACCTGACTCAATGTGGTTTGCACTTCTCAGTCTCCCCTGGGGGCTGAGAGGGCAGGACGGTGACTGCGGGACGGGAGCTGGGGTCCCGGTGTGGGTGGGGAACGGCTGTGCCTGAGGAGGCGCTGATGTAGGGGCCCAAAGTTCGGGGGCCGCGGAGGGGCGGCACTATGGGCTGGAGATGAAAATCTGGAGCCTGTCTTCCAACTGAGTGTTTCAGAGACGAACCCTTATAAAGTCCAGGGTCAAAGACGGACTGACAGGCCACCTTGCCCATGCAGATCCCAGGAGAGCCCTTCACAAGGACGTGCTTCCAGGATGAGTCCTGGGGAGGGCGGGGGAGCGTGGGCACGGAGCCCATCGCCAGCTGGCACTTCACAAGCCCTGCCCAGGCCTCGAGGCGCCTAGGCCCAGGGCGGGCGGGACCCGCTCCAGAAGAGCCCATCCAGAGCCCCCAGAGGCGGGCGAGCCAGCCTGGGGCGCACGCAGCCCTGCTCGGACCCCAGGGGACCCCAGCGCGAGGCACCCATGCTTCACTGCCCGAGCGGGGGTGAGGGATGGGGCCCACGGCCAGCCTCCCTGAGCCTCAGTTACGCATCTGAGAAACGGACTAAATGCCCTGGGGTCCGTCCCACCACTAAACGTGAGCCCAGGAGGGCCTGGGTTTGGAGCGGGCTGGGCACATCCGGAGTTGCAGAGCTGAAGACACGGCCTGCCTCCGCCCAAGTGCGCTCACGTGTGACCCCACGGTGCCCCGGGGCTCAGGAGTCCCAGCCGAGGAGGAGGCATGAAGAGGCTCGTCACCTTATCCAGTAAGGGGGTCCCCGGGGGCAAGTCCGAGGGGGCTCCGACCCCAGCACAAGCTCCTCTTCCTCCCCTGCTGGGGCCCAGAGTCAGTGCGGGGCCCTGAGGGGGGCGGGCGCCCCTCCCAGCCCGCCGAGTCCACCCCCCACACCCAGGTCGGCTTGCGGAAGGCGTGGCATCGATCGCCCCAAGCCAGAGCTGTCTGCTTGCTCCGATACCATCTGCTTCCCATTAAGTGGATCAATAGCTTCCACTGGTTTCCAATTTTTGTTTCCAGAAATTCATCTCCCAGACACCTTTTTAATTAACCCCCTCCCACACACCCGGGACGCCCATAGATCACCCACCCCAGGCCGCGTCTGCGGGCCGACGACCACGAGGCTGGAGCCTCGGGAGCTGCAGGTGTGTTTAAGGCTGCCGGTCGACGTTCCCCCACCGCGGGCCTGACCGTGAACCTGGGGAGGGCCGGGTCCCCCGAGACAGAGCCAGGAACCAGAGAGGTCTGGGCGGTGGCCAGCGTGCCGCGCGCAGGGCCGGCACTCTGCAAAAGCCCTCCAGGCTGCAGAAGAGCGGGGTCTCGCTGGCAGGGGTCCCCTAGGGGCCAGCGGCTGCGGCCTCCGGGCAAGGACGGGGGTGGGGGTGGCCCAGGAGGGCCTCCCACCCCAGGAGGGCCTCCCACCCCAGGGGGCAGGAGCAGCTGCCCGTCTCCATCTATGCTGCGTCCACAGTGCCCCGCACACAGTAGGTGCTCGGCAAATCCCTGCTACACGCGCAGTAAGAGCTCTCCTTTCATGCCGGGCGTTGTCCTAAGGGTCTCACTGCGTCTTCAATCCTCACGGCGATCCCCGCGGGGCACTGCAGGTATCTCCGTTTTCTAGGTGGGAATACTGCGGCCCAGAGAGGTGGCGTGACCTGCCCAAGGGCACACAGCTGGTGCGGGGGAGGCAGGACGGGGTCTGCCATTGACCGTGGGCATCAGTCACCCTCCCCTCTCCGCTCCCCGCCCGCACCTGCAGGGCCAGCACTGCGCCCCGAGCCCCGTGTAGCTTCACGACACGCACTCGTCATGTGGACGTGTTTGTC
This sequence comes from Capreolus pygargus, assembly GCA_012922965.1. NCBI lineage: Eukaryota > Metazoa > Chordata > Mammalia > Artiodactyla > Cervidae > Capreolus > Capreolus pygargus. The sequence goes on along the minus strand of SNSB01003526.1, from coordinate 6,937,759 downwards.
GAGCGGATCAACGAATGACCGCTGTGCTCTCTGCTTTCTTTGAAACATAGAACATGCGGCCAGTCTGCGGGGCAAGCCTGGAACACAGCAGGCTGGGGATGAAGGGGAGGGAAGGGGCGCGCCCTCTGGGGGCGCCGAGGGCAAGCCCTGTGCTGAGTGCTCACCAGGGGCCCTCGCTGGGGCCCCCGGAGTCCACCCTGAACCCCCCTCACCCTCAGATCGGGCTCTCTGCAGTCTATAGGGTGGATTCAGAGCCGTAACTTCATTCTTACGTGAAGTCTTAAAACGTTGTAGAAAGTAAGTGGATTTCAGCTGACCCGGCTTCCCAGGTGGCGCCAATGATAAAGAACCCGCTTGCCAATGCAGGAGACGTAAGAGACGCGCGTTCTATCCCTGGGTCAGGAAGGTCCCCTGGAGGAGGAAACGGCAGCCCACTCCGGTATTCCTGCCTGGAGAATCCCACGGACAGAGGAGCCTGGCTGGGGGGCTCCAGTCCATGGGGTCGCACAGAGTCGGACACGATTGAGGCGTCTTAGCACGCACACTCAGCTGACCCAGCATCCAGGCAGAAGCTGCCCCCCGGGGGCCAGAGCTCAGCCCCGGGTCCCCCTCCCCCTCTCCCTCCCTCCCCCCGCCTCAGCCCTGGCTCTGGACTCAGCTGCTCTCAGGGACCCCAGGCGCAGGGGTCATCACAGGCCCTCCCACTCACCCCTCACCTTTGGCCTCTGCCACATGCTGGCCCGGACAACACTGGGTCCGCCTGGAGGGGCAAGCCCTTCAGCCACCCCCCAACACGCACGGCAGGGCTTCAGGGGTCTCCAGGAGCCCCCCGCCCGCCCATTTTATCCCTGTGGGTCCGCACGAGGCCGAGCTCTGAGCACGTGCACGCCGCGTTTATGAAACCAGTGACTGAACGAACATCGTGGTGGTCACCCGTCTCCAGACGCTAGACGTCTTGGAGGTCACAGGCTGGAAACCCTAAGGACACATCACCTCCCACAGCATTTCAAGCCGGTGTGAGAAGGGACGCCACACGCCAGCTCCAGGGCCCATGAAACCCCCCAACCGTGCAGAGTCAGCCAGAATGATGGAGAGAGTAAACGATCTGGGTGGTTTTATGGAAACGCTTAAATCTTAATGAAATGCCAACCCAAAGTCACAACGAACGTGTAAAAAGCCACGAAGTCAGCAGACCCATGGCTGGCTCGTCACCGGTGCCTTTTCCATGTGGAGAAGGGGTAAGATGGCTTAGGTGACCCCCAGACAGAGGCCAGGGCCTCTGCCCACCCCCAGCAGGTACTGAAAGATGGTCACCCCGGGGCTGAAAGGTCAAGCTGGGGCCAATCAAAGCATGAGCGGAGAAAAACACAGCCAGTTCCCACTGCCTGTCACCTTGAGCTCCAGACCCTCTAGATCCCACCCGGGTAAGTAAAGGCAGTGGACGTCACCCCCGTGGCCGCTACGATTAGCTGAGTGCCTACTACGCGGCCAGCACGTTGGATGCTTCCCCCGTGTCCATCCTTCCCAGCAGCCAATTCAGGTAAGCCTCATCTCCCGTTTATGCCCGAAGAAACTAAATGGGCTCAGAGAGGTTAAGTCACTTGCCGAAGGTCACACAGCTGGTGAGAGGCGCCGGGAGGGTTAGGACCAGGGCCTGGCTCAGGTCTGAGCCGGAACTCGCATCCGGCAACCGGCACGTCTGCTGGTGCCAGAGTGGCTCTGACTCGGCTGGGTCACTCAGCCTGGTTTTGGCAGGACTTCCACTCCTGCCTGAGGGCTCTGCTGCCCACTGCTGACCCCACAACCCTGGGCTGACGGGCCGACACTCCGGGATCTGATGGGCATGGACGTGGTGGTGGAGTCCTGGTTCACTGCCGGCTGGCGCAGACCCAGCCACGGGTTCTCCAGTTGCAGAGCGTGGGCTTCGAGTTAGCCCTGGGCATGTGGGATCTGAGTTCCCAGACCAGGAATCGACCCTGAGTCTCCAGAATCGCCAGGCAGATTCTTAGCCACTGGTTCGCCAGGGCGGCCCACTGAGGACCCTCTGACACGCATGTGCGTGGCTGTAGTGTCGGCCAAGAAGTGAAACCTTTATTTTCAGATGGCAATGTTATCGCAGGTATTTTGCCATCATAAGCTCCACGGCAGGGCAGTCCTTGTTTTCAGTCTATGAGGAGTTCCTTCAGCAGCCTGCCCAGAGGCAGGATTACGGGTCAAAGCCCATGGACGCTTGGGGAGACTCGACACGAATGCCCACACAGTGCTCCGGGCCACAGTGAGCACGGTCCTGCCCGCTTTCCAGCCTCGCACACCCAGCTCCCGTCTCGCGTGAGGGCATCACTCCATGCCACTGAGAGCCAGTCTTGGTGGGAAGCGCCCTCCCTAGCTCGGGCGGGACTGGCCTGTCCCCCTGACTCTGGAGTCCAGACCTGCCTGACTCCCGGTCAGAGAAGCCAGGCTCCCTTGCTCGTCAAGTCTTCTCTGCGCGGATAGGGCTGCAGAAAATGCCACGGGCACTCACGCAGGGCAGGCTGCAGACAGAGAAGCGCCCTGTGCTCGGGTCTGGATGAATCTCACAAAAGAGGCATGGCCTGCAGATCTCAGAGCCCCGCAGCTCTGAGTGGGGGTGCTCTGGGGGGGTGGGGAGGGACCCGCAGGGGACAGCTTTCGGGGAAGGTGCTTGGAAGGGAACCGGGAGGGATGGCGGACGTGGGTGGGGAGGCCGTGGCCTCCTCCAAGCTCGGGGGTCCCACAGACAGCCCATCCTTCTGGGGTCCTAAGACAGCAACCCAGGGAGGGCATGTCCAGAGCGCGGGCGGCGGGGGAGGGCTCACACAGTGTCCGCCAGGGCCCTCGGTGCCCTGGGCTCCGTGCAGACTTCCGCAGGGGACCACCCACCCCAGGGAGGGGTGCAGGGCAGCTTCCTCTCCGTCCTCCCCTCCCTCCTCTTGAGGCAAAATACAGATAAACGCCAGCACATCTGGATGGTGGCTGTGGGGGCCCACGGGGCTGTCCACCCCCCACCCCCAGGCCCCAGGAAAACAATGCACCCGCCCCAAGGGGTCGTTACAAGCTTTTGAGGAACTTCTGTTCATATTAAATGCTTTAGAATGGTTCCAGGCACACAGGAAGTGTTATGTACTGTATAGATGGTTAGTTTTCTTTTCCCTAGGTTTGGAATATTTTGTAATCTAAAATATACCCCATAGAAATGTAAAATATACCCCATAGAAACGTAAATTGGTACATCCACCATGGAAAACAGTATGCAGGTTCCTCAAGGAACTAAAAATATAACTGCTTTATGACCCAGCAATCCCACTCCTGGGCATATATCCAGACAAAGTTATAACTCAACAAGATTCATGCTGTGTTCATAGCAGCATTATTCACAATAAGTAAGACATGGGAACAACATGAATTTCCATCAGCAGATGATGGATAAAGAAAATGTGATGCACATACACAGTGGAATATTACTCAGTCATTAAAAAGAACGACACAATGCCACTTGTAGCAATGTGGACGAACCTGGAGATCATACTGAGTCACACAGAGGAAGACAAATAGATGGTATCACTTACATGAGGAATCTAAAATATGGCACGCGTGAACTTAACTACAACACAGACTCACAGAGAGAAGAGGCTGGTGGTTGCCAAGGGGGTGGGGTGGGGAAGAGAGGGACTTCAAGTGTGGGATTAGCAGATGGATAAACAAGGTCCGACTGTACAGCCCAGGGAACTACATTCAACATTCCGCGATAAACCACGAGGAGAGAGAATATGAAAAAGAATGCCATATATGTATAACAATTCTGCACTGTACGGCAGAAATTAACACCACGTTGTAAATCCACTATACTTCAATTACAATAAATTAAGGGGAAAAAACCCACACAACAGCAGTTTGGTGATTCCAAAAGGGTGTCCGACAAGTGTGTCCAGGGGGATCCGCTCCGCAGCCCCACCAAGCTGCCTGGCCCTGGCTCCGGCTCCCACGGGCCTATGCCTGGCCCGGCCCAGCCCCGCCCGTGTGGGCCTCCCTCTGCTCTGACCCAGCTCTGCCTCTCTTTGGCTAGGTTTTAGCCAGAGTTGGTTTCTGTCTCCTGAACACAAAAACCCTGCCTGAAACCCCGTCGTCTCAGGGGCCTTCTGGGCCACTGAGCCCCCGAGCCCCGAGCAGAGGGAGGCAGCTGCCCCAGCCTCGCAGCTTGCCAGATCCCTGCAATGCACAACCGAGGTCTGGGGATTTCCTCGAGGTGGGGCGGGCGCCAAGTAGAGAGGCGATGCCCGTGAACCCATCTTAGAGGGCATAGCAGGGACCCGCTGGAAACAAGGGTGAGAGCAGGTCTGGGGAGTCACCGTGCCCGGCTGCCACCCCGTAAGGAGACACTGGGGGGCTGGAGGGATGCGAAGAGGGGAGACCAGGAAGCAGTAACAAACCAAAGGGGACCCCAGTCCCGCCTGCCCAGCCATGCTGGAGGCCCCCTTCCCTGCAGCCAGGGCCGGGGGTCCTGGCCTTGCTCCCCAGCCCCCAGCCACGTCACCCTCCCGCCTTCCTCACCATGGCAGAGCCTGGGGCACCCCACCCCGCCCAGCTCCGCAGCGCAGCCTGCCCCAAGCCTGCACCCGCAGACTTCCCAAGGAGGCAGTGGGCATTGGACCCCCGCAGGGACGCTCCTTCAGCTCAAGAGAGCCGAGTGTGATGGACTGACACTGCTGTCCCCGCATTCCTTGCCGGAGCCCCAGTCCCCAGTGCGGGTGGGCCTCCGGGAGGCAGTAAGGTGAGAGGGGGTCGGAGGTGGAGCCCCCAGGGGACTGGCATCCCTAGAAGAAGACAAGCAGAGGCCAGAACTTAAGACTTCTCCCTCTCCCATGTCCACAAGGCAGGAAGGCGGCCACCCGCAGGTACAACAGAGCTCCCACCAGACCCTGCCCTGCGCCTCTGCCCCGGCACCCAGCCTCCACTGCTGGGAGAAATGAGCTGCCGCTGCGGAAGCTGCCGGCCTGGGGGACTCTGTCATGGAGCCTGAGCCGCCTAACACGCAGAGTGACTTTGGTCTTTGCCATGTCCCCAGCCTTTGCACTGGACAGCCTTGCTGTCCCCTCCACCTGCCCAGCTCCTCCCCTCCCGGCTGTGCCCTGCACCAGCCGCGCCTCCACACATGTTGTTCCTGCAGCCTGTGCTGTTCCCTCCAGACATGCTGTTCCCTCCAGACATGCTGTTCCCTCTGCTCATGCTGTTCCCTCCACCCATGCTGTTCTCTTCACACATGCTGTTCCCTCCACCCACGCTGTTCCCTCCGCCCATGCTGTTCCCTCCACCCATGCTGTTCCCTCCACCCATGCTGTTCCCTCCACCCATGCTGTTCCCTCCAAAAATGCTGTTCTCTCTGCCCATGCTGTTCCCTCTGCCCATGCTGTTCCCTCCGCCCATGCTGTTCCCTCCGCCCATGCTGTTCCCTCCACACATGCTGTTCCCTCCGCCCATGCTGTTCCCTCCGCTCATGCTGTT
>SNSB01003526.1:6913341-6929382 GCA_012922965.1 Capreolus pygargus | reverse complement strand
CAGCCTCACAGAGTCCAGAGCTGCCCTGGGCGGTGGTGACTGTCCCTCCGTCCACTTCGCAGGTGAGCAAACCGAGGTGTCAGGAGAGCAGCTCTCACCACCCAGGTCTCTCCGATCCCAGCCGGCCCCTCCTGGGGATGGCGGTAGGGCCCTCTCTCTGATCCTGGCTGGCCCTCTGTCAGGGGATGGCGGTAGGGCCCTCTCTCTGATCCTGGCTGGACCTCTCCTGGGAGGGCAGGAGGGCCCTCTCTCTGATCCCAGCCGGCCCTCTCCTGGGGATGGTGGGAGAGCAGCTCTCACCACCCAGGTCTCTCCGATCCCAGCCGGCCCCTCCTGGGGATGGTGGGAGAGCGACTCTCACCACCCAGGTCTCTCCGATCCCAGCCGGCCCTCTCCTGGGGAGGGCGGGAGGGCCCTGTCTCCGATCCCGGCTCCGTGGCTCGTAAGCTGTGCACACTCAGGTAGGCACGGGGCCTCCCTGGATTCTACGCGTGCCTCCCAAGGCCGCACACGGCACATATTCAGCTAATGCCGATTCTTCCCCTTCCCTTCCTGGAGGAGGAGCTGCTCGTAGTCTAGAGGGAGGAGGCGTTTAATTAGGAAAATCGTACAGTGCGATCTAAGATGGGGTTGGACAGGGCCCTGAGCAGAGGGATTTCGGAGCTCCCGGGAACGAGGGAGGACAGGGCCAGCGAGGAGTCCTGCAGGCAAGGAAGCAGGTCCAGGAGACTCCGGGGCTCCAGGGGCATAGCCCAGGCTTCCTTCAAACTGCCGTGAAACCAGCCGCCTCTACGGGACTCCGGGCAGACCTCCGTCACCAGTTAAATCCTAGCTCTCCTCTCTTGGAGCATGTACCCCGCCAGCTTAGGGGTTACACGTAGACCTGGGGAACGCCAGCTGAAACTTATGCAGCTGAAGCTTACACAGATTTAAACAGAAGGCAGTTTCGTCTGAGTCTCACCTCCGGCCTGTGTACCCCCAGCGCCCGGCGGCCCCGGGAGCACAGCCCTTATCCCGAGAATGACGGTACCTCCCCACGATCAGTCATCCTTGATCACAATCGCAGCACCAGCTGTCCCTTGCCCTGAAGCCACCACAGACCCTACTCCAGGGGTCAGCAGGCCACGGCCGCCCACTGCGTCCAGCCACCCTCTGTTGTTGTAAGTGACACGTACATTTCGTCTACGGCGGAGACAGCGGCGGGACAGAGTGGCCCGTGAAGCCTAAATCAAAACGAGTTTGCTGATCCCCGTTCGACGGTCTCCCGGGCTCCTCACGGCCCGCCGGGGAAGGGACGCCAGTTTCTCATTTCACAGAAGAGGTGCCCAGCGCTGGGAGAGGACCGGCCAGCCCCACGCAGGCCGGGCTTCTGGGCTGTTTCCAGCACGCAGCGCAGGGCAGGGCCGGCACGGACAGCTGCTTGGTGACTGCTGAACGGACAGGTGGACAGGTGATGGGTGGGCGGGTGACGACGTGGCTGAACGACTGAGTCCAGGGTGGAGTTTGGGGCCATGGGGACCTTCCTGCTGGCCCGTGAGCACAGGCGCTCGCTGCCCTGGGGCGCGGCTGTCCTGAGCAGAGACCTGCACCTGTGATGTACCCAACGTGTGCCAAGGTCTCGGGCAGCCAGGACCCAAGGGGACCAAGGCCAGCCCTGACAGGACGGGGCACCAGCCCGGCCGGCTGATTTTGCCTCCGGAAGATGGCAGGTTTGGGGGCCTGGGGGCCTGGTTTGGGGAAAGAGACGGGGGCTAGCAGCTCCGGGCCCACAGGAGGGAGGCACCCTGCTCCGCCAACACCGGATGAGGGGGTGCGGTCAGGACGGGCGCTGGGCCAGGCCTACCCGGCTCCCAGCTGAGACACGGAGGGGCCAGGGCTGCCCCGAGAACTGGTGGCGGGCAGCCCTCCAGAACCGCGGCCCGCTCGGGCTCAGGGGACCACTGGGGCGACTGGAGGCTGAAAGGGGACCTCCATCTAAACTGAAGGCCCGGCCTCTGCAAGCTGGGAGCCAACCATGTGGGTCACCCAGGGGCAGCAGGAGCTCCTGGCGCGTGCCCTGGGCCGGGCCCTCCCCTTCCAGCGGGGAGATGACAGTCTGCCGGACCTAACAGGGGGTGGCATGCTGTGAACAGAAACTGCGCCCCGGAGAAGGGGCCAGCCTGCAAATGCAGCGGGCTGCCTGGGGCGGCCTCGGTGGGAGGAGGCTGATGGTACGAAGGCCTGAAGCAGGTGAGGGAGCCTCACAGCATCCGGGAGAAGGGAGAGCCAGGCTGTGGTCTCGGCCAGTGCAAAGGCCCTGGGGCAAGAGCTTGCCTGGAGCCCAGTGAGTGACAGGGAGCCCAGGGATGGCTGAGGCCAGACAGAGGGCGGGCAGATGGCCCGTCCACCCGGGCGCTGCGCGGAGACGAGCGGCCCCCATCGGCCCCTCACGGGCGAGGCTGGCTGGGATCGGGGACAGGACACAGTGGGGTGGGTCGTGAAGGTTGCTCTGCTGTGAGTGGGCAGGAGTCGGCAGGTGGGGCCTGGGCTGGCTGGGTCTCATCAGGGCCCCTCTGGCTGCTCAGTGGGGAAGGGCTGACTGTTCACAGGGAGGCGGGGAGGGATGGGAGCAGAGAAGCAGGCAGTGCCCCGCGCAGAGCTCAGGGCGGCCCCTCACTGAGTCCAGCAGGTACTGCCCGACGCCCCAGGCGCTGGGGCTCAGCACGGACCCTGGGGGGAGCCCAGCTCCCGGGTCCCCGGACCGCCTCCACTCTGCAACCTAGACCCCGGAGCTCACACAGCGACAAGGCCACAGGGCCATCGCTGGACACCTCCGGACCACAAAACCAGGCTTCTGGGCCCGCAGCCGGCCCGCTCCGCAGACATCGCAGGAGCCACTCCTGAGTCTCCCTCTAGAAGGGGGTCCTGGTGGGACGCAGCCTGGGGCTCCTCGAGAGCTCCCACGGGAGGCGCTCCAGGGCTCACCACCCTCTTGAGTTTCATAAAGACCATTCAAGGCCCCGGGAATGAATTTTCCCTAGGAAGACAATTACATGTCAAGTAAGACACCCACTGAGCAGGTGATTAAAAAAAAGATCCAGCGGAGAAGGCTCGTTCAGGCTGACTGCGAGGGGCAGGCTCAGCTCCGACGAGCTGGGAAGGCATCGCCGGTGGCCGCAGACCCCGGCAGCGGGCGCGGAGAAGTGCTCGGCCTGACATCAGGGTGTCCCCGGCCCCCGGACGATTTCAGAGTTAACACTGGCATCTCAGGGGAGGCCAGCCTTCTCGGTCTGCCGATAAAAGGAGTGGAAGAGCAGCACTCAGGCCCAGCGGCGGAGGAGTCGGACATCCTCACGCTGGGGGCTGCGTGGGGACGTGGTCTGTGGCCCCCAACGGCCCCTCACGGGCGAGGCCAGCCTGCGTCAGTGGCCAGCACACCCCGGGTGGGCTCACGTCGCCCTGTGGGCTGGGGCCTAACGGAAGGTTGCAGGACAACTGTGCCCGCGGCCGTCCTTTGACAAGACAGAAATCAGAATGCGAGCGGTGGCGGGGATGGGAGAGGCAACGCCAGCCCCACGCTCGCGGAACTGAGAGGCTGCAGGCTGAGGAGGCGTCCAGGCTGTGATGGGCGGGGGGCTGGCAGGGGTCAGGAGCTCCGGAAAGGGCTCTGGGGGACTGTCCCTAGCGATGTAACTGGCTGAGGTCTCGGGGCCTAACCCTACCTCCTGACTCCACTCCCAGGCAGCCCCTGATGGATAAGAATTCATCTGCACTTTGCAGAGTCTCATACAAATGGAATCACACAGTACATATTTTAGCCTGGCTTCTTTCACTCAGCACAATGATTTTAGATCCATCCAAGTTTCTGCCATGTATCAGCTAACCGTTCAAGGCGTTTTTCTGCCAAGCGGAATCCCACTGTACGGATACACTACTGTTTGTACGCCCGCTCATCAGCTGATGGGCGCTGTTTACTTCCCCTCTGCGGCTTACGAACCACACTGGTGTGCGCATTCATGCACAAGTTTTTGTGTGGACGTGGTTCCATTTCTCTTGGGTAAATACCTAGGAGTGGAAAGGCTGGAGCGTGTGGTGGGTACGTAACCTTTTCAGAAACTGCTAAACTGTGTCCCGGCGTAGCCACACACCAGTTCACATTCTGAAAGTTTCAGATCCTCCACATGTTCAAATGCACATGCCATCTAAGTCATTTTACCTGTTGCCAGCCTAATAGGTGTACAGAAATATGTCATTCTGGTTTTGATTTGTAATGAGGCCAAGCACCATCCCTTCATCTTGGTGTTGGGAATTTGTGCCTTTTCTCTTTCTTCCCTGGATTAATCTGTCTAAGGGATAATTACTTGTATCAATCTCCTCAAAAGATCTGGGTTTTAGTTTATTTTCTCTGTTTTCTGTTTCATTGATTTCCGCTCTGATATTCATGTTTGTTTCTTCCACTTACTTTGGGCTTAATTTGTTCTTCTTAAAGAAAAAAAGAACCTGAAACTTGTTTCTTAAGGTGAAATTTCAGCTCACTGACTTGAGAACATTTCTCCTTTCTAAATATTACTGGTATCTTGAGCCTTAAAATGTCCCTCACATGTCCCTTAAGTAGCATTCCACAGATTCTTGATATGCAGTGTTTTAATTGTTCAGTTGAAGAGACTTTGATTTCCTCTTTCACACAGGTTTAGAAATGTTATCTATTTTCCAAATATTTGGGGACAGAGATATTTCTAGAAGTTCTTGACGTTTAGTTAATTTCAGTGCATCACAGAACATACTCTGCATGATTTGAATCTAAGGTAGTTTTATCACACAGAATTTGGTCTATCTTGGCAAGCGTTCCAGGTACATTCAAGAAGGTTTACCTGCTGCTTTGGGGCGGGATGTCAAGACAGGTAAAGCTGGCTGATAATGTTATTTAGATCTTTTATATCCTTATTGATTCTATCTACTTCCGTTCTATCAAGTATTAAAGGAGGAATAGTAAAATTTCCGATCATAATCGTGGATTTGTATATTTCTCCTTGCCGTTTTTTCGTTTTTTTCCTTTATGTATTTCAAACATCTGTTGCATAATGACATAGGACTCTCGTTTTTCTCTTTAGAAACTGATCTCTTAATGACTGTTATAGCCTTCTTTGTCCTTCATAACATCCTTTGTGCTGAAGTCTGTTTTGATGTTAATATAGTCATTCCATTTTCCTTTTTGATTAGTGTTAGTTTTACATATTTTTCTTACATCCTTGTAAGCCTATTTGTATCTTTATATTTAAAACGTTTCTTGTAGGCAGTACATAATTCTCACTTTTTAAAACCATCTAATCTGAAAATCACTACCTTTTAACTGGGATATTTAGATCATTTATATTTACTGTGAGTACTGAAAATGATTAGGCTTAAATCTACTTTTCTTTCTATCCCATGGGTTGTTTTATTTTTCTTCTTTTTCTGCCTCTTTTGGGGGGAATTACTTGAATGTTGCTTATGGTATTATTGTAGTTTTAATCTCCGTAAGTTTGATTTGGGTTTTTAAAAAATCTGTCTATACGTAACCTGCTGAACACTTGGTTATGAACAGACATGAACATACAGTTATAGGAACTACTTTAAAGTCTTCTACTAGTTCTAGAATCGATGTCTGTTTTGGGTCAATTTTGACGATTATTTTTTTCTTTTCATGTGCCATATTTTATCACTTTCTTCATGCCCCAAACTCCTCACTGGCTGCCGGTCAGGTAGCACCTTTCCTGTCCACTTGTGAGGCCAGCAGTGTGTGACCTGGTTTCTTGAGACAGTTATCTCCCTAGGCGCTGGGCATCGTCTCAGAGACAGGGCTTGGTCAGCCGAACACTCACGGGACCCTGTGTGATGGTTCCAGGCGGACGGCAGAGGGACTCAGCCACTCGTACACGTGCATCCATTCTCTGGTACATTTTTAAAAACTGAAATATATTTGCTGTAAAATATGGTGTAAGTCATAATTGTACAACATGGTGATTCACAAGTTCAAATGTAATAGTCCATTAATAGCTATTATAAAACACTGACCAGATGGCCCGCTCTGCCCTTGGTGCTTACTTGGAACCTAAGGGTCCCGTAATCCCCGACCCCTCTCAGGTCCCTTCCTCCTTCCTTTGCCCCCTGCGAACCATCAGCTTGTTCTCTGTATCCGAGTCTCCTTCTTTTGTGTTATAGTCACCAGCTTGTTGCATTCTTAAAGTCCCCCATGTAAGTGATGTCAGACAGTGTTTGCCTTTCTCTGTCTGACTCAGTGTATTTAGCATAACGCCCTCCCAGTCCGCCCAGATGGCTGTGAATGGCAGCCTGTCATTCTCTTTTGTGGCTGAGTAACATTCCCGTGTGTGTGTCCCACATCTTCTCTACCCTTTCATCTGCCGGCGGACACTTTGCCTCTCTATCTTGACAACTATAAATAATGCTGCTAAGAACATTGAGCTGCGTGTACCTTTTCCCGTTAGTGCTTTTGGGTTTTTTTCAGATGCATATACATACATACATACATACACACATATGTATATATATATATGTATGTATGTATATACCTAGAAGTGGAATCACTGGATCATATGATAGTTCTATTTTCAGCTTTTAAAGAAAACTCCATACTGTTTTCCACGGTGTCTGCACCCATTTGCATTCCCACCAGCAGTGTGTATGAGAGTTTTTTTCCTCCACATCCTCACTAACATTTCTCACTTGCGGTGTTTTTGATGACGGCCGTCTGACAGATGTTAGGTGACAGATCACTGTGTTTTAATTTTCATCTCTCTGATGATTAGTGATGTGGAGCATCCTTCATATGCCTGTTGGCCATCTTTCTGCATTTCCTATTTGGGAAAATGTCTATTCATTTCTTCTGCCCATTTTTTAATTGGGTTGTTTTCTGTTTGTTTCTGATGTTGAGTTGTATGAGCTACTTATATAAGCTGGATATTAATCCCTTATCTGTCACATCATTTGCAAATATTTCCTCTCATTCACTAGATTGTCTTCTCATTTTCGTCAACAGCTCTCTTGCTGTGTAAAAGTTTCATAAGTTTAATCAGGTCTTATTTATTTTTGCTTTTGGAAACAAATCCAAAAAAATATTTCTATAATTTATGTTAAAGGGTATTCTGTCTACATTTCCCTCTGGGAATTTCATAGTATCTGGCCTTACGTTCAGGACTGTAATCCATTCTGAGTTTATTTTTATATTTGGCCTTCTTGGATGTCCCAAATTCATTCACGGAACTGTCAAGTTTTCCCAGCACCACTGACTGAAGAAATTGTCTTCTCCCCATTGTAAATTCTTGCCTCCTCTGTTGTAGATTAATTGACCGTAAGTGCATGGATATATTTCTGGGCTCTGTATCCTGACACATTAATTGGTGTGTGTTTCTGAGCCAGTACTCTGCCATCTTGACTTCTGTAGCTTTCTAGTATAGTTTGAAGTCTGGGAGTGATTCTTTGGTTCTGTTCTTATTTCTCAAGATTGGCTATTCAGGGTCTTTTGTGTCCATATAAATTTTACAAATATTTTCTCTAGGTCTGTGAAAAATGTGATTGGTATTTTGAAAGAGAGTGCATTGAATTTGTAGATTGCCTTGGGGAGTACAGTCACTTTAACAATATTATTATAATTCTTCCAATCCAAGAACATGTGTATCTTTTCTTCTCTTTGTATCGTCTTCAATTTCTTTCATCAGCGTCTTATAATTTTCTAAGTACAGGTCTTTTACCTCCTTAGGTAGGTTTATTCTTAGGCATTTTATTTTTTTTGATGTGATGATAAATGGGATTGTTTCCTTAATTCCTCTTTCTGATAGTTCATTGTTAGTGTATAAAAATGCAACAGATTTCTGATATTAATTTTGTATTAATATGCATTTTTTTTTTTTTTACCAAATTCATCGATGAGTTCTAGTAGTTTTCTGGTGGCATCTTTAGGATTTTCTCGATGTAGTATCATAGATACTATCTCTATATAGTATCAGCAAACAGTGATGGTTTTACTTCTTCCTTTCAAATTTGGATTACTTTTATTTCTTTCTCTTCTCTGCTGTGGCTAGGACTTCCAATACTGTGTTGAATAAAACTGGCAAGAATGGCCATTCTTTTGTTGTTCCAGATTTTAGAGGAAATACTTTCAGCTTTCATCATTGAGTGTGACGTTGTTGTTGCAAAGTCATGTCTGCCTCTTTGTGACCCCATGAACTGCTGTATACCAGGCTTCGCTATCCTTTACTATCTCCCTGAGTTTGCTGAAATTCATGCCCACTGAGTCAGTGATGCCAACCAACCATCTCATCCTCTGTCACCTCCTTTTTCTCCTGCCCTCAATCTTTCCCAGCATCAGGGTCTTTTCAATGAGCCAGCTCTTTGCATCAGGTGGCCAAAGTATTGGAACTTCAGTTTCAGCATCAGTCCTTCCAATGAATATTCAGGGTTGATTTCCTTTAGGATGAACTGGTTGGATCTCCTTGCAGTCCAAGGGACTCACAAGAGTCTTCTCCAACACCACAGTTCAAAAGCATCAGTTCTTCGGTGCTCAGCCTTCTTATGGTCCAGCTCTCACATCCATACATGATCACTGGAAAAGCCACACTTTGACTAGACGGACCGTTGTCAGCAAAGTGCTGTCTCTGCTTTTTAATGTGCTTTCTAGGTGGGTCATGACTTTTCTTCCAAAGAGCAAGCATCTTTTATGTCATGGCTGCAGTCACCATCCACAGTATTATTGGAGCCCAAGAAAATGAATTTGTTAGTTTTCACTCTTTCCCCATCTATTTGCCAAGAAATGATAGGACCGGATGCCAAGATCTTAGGTTTTTGAAGGTTAAGTTTTAAGCCAGCTTTTCCACTTTCCTCTTTCACCTTCATCAAGAGGCTCTTGAGTTCCTCTTCACTTTCTGTCATTAAAGTGCTATCATCTGCATATATGATATTTCTCTCAGCAATCTTGATTCCAGCTTGTGATTCATCCAGCCCAGTGTTTCTCATGATGTACTCTGCATAGAAGTAAATAAGCAGGTTGACAATATACAGCCTTGACGTTCTCCTTTTCCCCAATTTTGAACCAGTCCGTTGTTCCCTGTCTGGTTCTAACTGTTGCTTCCTGACCTGCATACAGGTTTCTCAGGAGGCAGGTCAGGTGGTCTGGTACTCCCATCTCTTTTCCCATTTCTGTGATCCACACAGTCCAAGGCTTTAGAGTAGTCAATGACGCAGATTTTTGTGGGAAGTTCCCTTGTTTTTTCTATGATCCACAGTATACCGTTAGCTGTGTGTTTTTTGTATATGTTGAGGTAAGTTCCCTGTATGGCCACTTTCTGGAGAGACTTTATCACAGATGGATGTTGAATTTTAGCAAAAGCTTTTTCTGGGCCTATTGAGACAATCATATGGTTTTTATTCTCCAATCTGTTAATATGGTATATCACATTGACTGATTTGCAGATATGGAAAAATCCTTGATTCCCTGGGATATGCCCCGCTTGATTGTGGTGTGAAAGTGAGTCACTCAGTCGCGTTAGACTCTTTGAGACCCTGTGGACTATACAGTCCATGGAATTCTCTAGGCCAGAATACTGGAGTGGGTAGCATTTCCTTCTCCAGGGATCTTCCCAACCCAGGGATCAAACCCAGGTCTCCCACATTGCAGGTGGATTCTTTACCAGCTGAGCCACTGGGAATCCCAAGAATACTGGAGTGGGTAGCCTATCCCTTCTCCAGGGGATCTTCCCAACCCAGGAATCAAACTGGGGTCTCCCGCATTGCAGGCGGATTCTTTACCAGCTGAGCTACCAGGGAAGCCCCACTTGATCATGGTGTATGATTCTTTTCATCCTTGTTGGATTCAGTTTGTTAGTATGTTGTTGAGGACTCATGCATCTATATTCATCAGGATCATTGGCCTGTAATCTTCCTTTTTGTGATATCTTTGTCTGGTTTTGGTATCCGGGTGATGCTGACCTCATAAAACTAGTTCAGAAGTGTTCATTGCACTGCAATTTTTTGGAATAGTTTGAGAAGGATAGGTGTTAACTCATCTCAAGATGTTTTGTAGAATTCACCTGTGAAGCCATCTGGTCCTGGACTTCTGTTTGTTGGGAGTTTTAATTACTGCTTCAACTTCATTGCTCATAACTGGTCTGTTCGTATGCTCTATTTCTTCTCGGTTCAGTCTCGGGAGATCGTACCTTTCTAAGAATTCGCTCCTTTCTTCCAGGTTGTCCCTTTTATTGCAGTATATTTGTTTGGAGGGCTCTGGTACTTCTTGGGGTGAACCTCGCTGCCTTAGTCTTCCAGGAGGGCCAGCTCTGTCTCCTCACCCTGGGGGGGAGTTGCCCCACATATTCTGTTCACCATTTGGATGCTGCAGGAATCCCATTCAGTTTGAAGCCTGACTCAGAACATCAGATAGGTTTTGTTCTCCAGCAAATTTCAGGGAACCACGGAGGAGACTGGAAACTGATCCCACGTTACAGCAGAGACTCCTTTTACACCAGAACCTCCATCCCACGCACCCAGCACAGTCGCCTCTGCTATCTGAATACAGGAATGGGGAGGGGGCTGAAGCTCTGTTACAGACAAGAGGAGACACGTGTATCTTGCAACCATCTGATATTTAAATCTGATGTCAATGCCAGTGGTCCAGATGAACTTGCGGTGTGGACGTAACACACTGCATGTCTAACCAGCTGGCCCGATTAGCACCTGCTCTGTCCAGAGGGCCGGTGGTGGGGAAAGAGGGGCTGCTCAGGGGTCTGGTCATTCCTTCTGCCCAGGCTGTCTCAGGCATGGGTACACGTGTCCCCAGAAGAGAGTGCTGGAGTCCACAGGAGGTGAATTTTTCATCAGTGTGAAATATCCGAGTGGTGGTGAGCTCCCTGTCCCTGGAAGGGTGTAAGCAGGCACTGGGTGATCAGGGATGCTGCGGGGGAAGCTGAACCAGATGGCGCTCCCTGCCCCTTCCATGTGGCACAGATCCCACGATCCCGCTCTGGGAATGAGAATCCAGCCTCATTAATTTGTGAACCCTTGCTCCTTGCTAGGAGTGCGTTTCCATGGAAATGCCAGTGAACTGCAGGGACCCGAAGCATCTCCTTGCACTGACCCCTGTGGGCCTGGGTGGCCGGGACCCTTGCCAGGACTGGCTCAGCCCTGCCTCTCTGAGGGGTCTAGGTTGAACCTTATCCAGCCAGTTATATAACTGGCCGCTTTAAAGAGCCGTGAGTCACATGGGTTAGCAAACTAGTTCAAGGTAATTTATGACTCTGGGATGCTTGGGTTTCTAAATACAACAGACAACTACAGATTGCAAAGGCTTCAACCTACCTCCCCAAGGAGACAGGGCCCGGCCCGGCCAGGGCGGTTGCTCTGACGGTCGGCTGGCAGAGAAGGTTCAAGTGCAAGCAGCCTGGCTTGCCCCGCCATGGGCCCTGGCAAGGCCCACCCTTGAGACTCAGGGATGACCACCTCCCCGCCGTCCCTCCCTCCTTCACCACCGCTGTGCACGCGAAGGGGACGAGGACTTTGCTCTTGCTCGGTGGTGGCTGCGCTGCGTTCAGAGTCGTCATGGCTCAACTGGCTTGTCTACGCTGATAATCTTTACTGTGGGTGAGTCGGAATTCAGGCGCAGAGACTCTGTGACTGGAAACTAACCCGCTGCCCAGGGCTGCCCGTGAGCCCCTCAGAGGACCGTCTGCAGCCCCTCGCGCAGGTCACCTTGCTGCCCAGCCCGTGGTAATCTGCGCTCCCTCTGTCTGGGGGCCCTGGGCTGCCTGCCATGCCCCTGTCTCCACCCGCTCCCTATGCAGTGACCGGGCAGCTGTCCACATCGGAGGCGGGGTCCAGTTTCCCCACCGTGAACCGGTGCAGCTTCTAAGATTTGTTCTGGCCTCAGGCCAGCAGATGCGCGGCAAAGGACACTGAGCCCGTGCCAGGCCCGGGCCTCGAGCGGCCCATCCTCCTGGGATCCTGTCACACACGTGCAGAAGCCCAGCGAGCTTCCCGGAAGAATGAAAGACACACAGCCCTGTCACCATCGCCCCGGTCGCCTCAGCTAGCAGCCGGCCAGCCGCTGACCCCAAGCCGCAGATGGGCCCCCCTGCCCTGCTCGACCACACCCGCTTGCGGGAGCCCAGGAGCCTGCCCAGGCCGCGAGCTCCTCGGCTAGTAAATGGTCCTTGACGTGAGCGGCTCCGCACTGGAGCGGTTGTTATGCAGCAGCAGCTAGCTGATACAGGCACCGCAGAACTCCGAACACACAGGCTCTGGGACGCACGGACAGGGGCCTGGCTGCGGACAGATGGACTGGCCTCAGGCTCTTGCCTCCTGGCCCTCACAGTAGCCGTGGTTCAGGCTCTGCCCTACAGACTGGGACCTGAGCTTCAGTGCACAGAGTCATAACCAAGATACAAGCTTGGGCATCCCACGCCCAGGCTGCCCGGAGCATAGGCCCTACTCAAAGCCTTCCAGCAGCTTCTGCGACACTCAGCGTCAAAGCCAAGCACACGGCTCGCCCCCCACCGTGCCCCTCGGCTTCTGCCTCCCGCCCTCTCACACCACCAGCTCCACGGGCCCCCCAGCCCTACCCCAGGCCCTCTGTGCTTGCAGCTCCCGGGGCTGCGACGCCCCTCCCGGCGCCCACCAGCTCCCTCCCGCTTTCTGCAGTCCCTTCCCCAGTGCTTTATCAGAGCAGCCTGCTTCTTGCCAAAGGGCCCCCCCGCCCCCCACGCCCTGCCCCTGCTGGCTCTCTCTGCCGAGCACGTGGCATGGCTGGTCCAGCAACACCCAGGTCACGAGGCCTCCAGCAGGAGCCAGTGAGGGCTGGGGGGTGGTGGTGAGGAAGGTGCCCTGGGGTCCACCAGGGCCCTGAGCCGGGGCATCCTGCTGCTGCCTGCCATCCTCCCGCCTGGCAGATGCCAGCCCCTCTGTGGGCAGTGATGGGCTGCAGCCACGTCTAGGAGCTGGGCACTCACTCAGGAGCATAGCCCAGCTGCTGTAAGCCTCTGTGGGAGACTTTTGTCAAGGATACCTGGACCTGAGGTGGCCCCAGAGGTCTGTTCCGTGGAGCATGGAGCCCCTGCTGTATGAAACACTCTAAAATTAAGGGCCCAGCATTCAGGGCCGATTCTCCCAGTGCAGGGAGCCGGGCACCCCTACCCTAGAGCAGGCAGCCCGGCCCGGCCTGGTCACAGAAGTGAGAAGGACGTTCTCTATGGCCAGGGAGGCCGGGGCAGGCCCAGGCCCACCACAGATCCAGTGCTCAGAGACAAAGCTCTTCTAGACTCTGCGAGGGGGCACAGTCCCTGTGGGGAGTGGGCTCAGATCGGTCTCAGGGAGGCTGAGCCGGGGGCCAGGCCCAGGTCCAGAGGGGCCTTGCAGCCTTGTGCGGGGAGCATGAGGTCTGACGCCAGTAGCCGGGCTGCAAACCCCAGCCCACCATCTGGCCTGCTGTGGGACCGTGGGCTCTGGGCCTCCGCCTGCCAGACGGGCACACCAGCGTCTCTGCAGGGTTGCAAGGAAAAGCTTTCTCAGACCCGGGCCTGGAACATGAAGCTGTCACCATTGTTATCTCTGTAGGGTGAGGGTCTGTGGGCCTCCGCAAGCCTCCCCTTGTGTGAAGCTGTCCTGGAGCCGGGGCCTTCCTGATCCTGTGGACGAGCAGGGCAGAGATGGCAGGGGCTGGACCGAGGGCTTAACTCCAGATCACGCGTCAGGGAGGGGAGGCCACCTGCTTTCCTGGCTCCAGACCTCCGAGTGGGCCCTGAGTCAAGGGCCCGGGGGGTAGGGAGGAGCTGGGGGAGGGCAGGGTCAGAGACCATGACTCGGAACCGACCGCGGCAGAGGTGGGCATTCCACCAGGACAGCCGCTCTGATCCACGCTCCAAGGTGACGGGTCTGCTCCCCGAGTTCTCCACCTTGCTACCGGTGCAGGAGCTGGAGGTCCCTAAACTGCAGCGGCCTCACTGCAACATCACGCCAGGGGGCATGCGGCTGGATGAGAAGCAGAGCAGCCAGCACCTTCCGGGAAATGCGGCAGAAGTGCCTCCACGCCGGGTAGGGGAGCCCGCCGGAGGGGAGCGGCAAGTCGGCCGGGGGTCTCAGCCGTCTGCTGCAGCCCCAGACTCGGGTCCCCGACCACCAGCCCTGTTGGGTGTGGCCACGCTGCCAGGGAAGGAACCCAGACCTTGCCCTCTGGAAGTCCCGGCCACCCTCCATCACCGGGTTACCCCTCACAATCCTCCAGTCATTACAGACTCAAACCCTCCTCTATGTTCATGTTTCCACAAAACACATCCGGGAATCAGGACACTGCGCTTTGTGGGGCCCTCGCACACACTAGAAATTGCAACCGTAAAAAGAGAGAGAAGGGAAAAATATGCAGAGGCCAGGAAGGCCCATGGGGCGGTCACAAACCCCCAGAGACCTGAGGGCCTCGGGACTGAGGACTTTTAGACAAAAGGCTTCTAGATGTGAGACTGGAGGAAGGAGGCCCATTCAGTCAACGGCGCAGGAAAGCTAGTATCCATGTGGGAAAGTGAGCCTGGGTCCCTACCTCACACCCCACGCCGCATCCCAAGTCAGGTCTAAACCTGCACTTGAGGGAAAACTCGACAACCTTTAGAATAGTTTTCTCTGAGGAGTTATCTTCCTACAGTTGGGACTGGGAACAATTTCTTAAACAAGGAACAAAAAGCTCTATAGGCTTAGAGAAAAAAAACCCGACAGGTATGACTATAGCCAAATGGAGGATTCCTTTTTACCGGAAGACAGGAGACAAAGCACAGCCAGCAAAGGACCAGTATCTCGGATGCGCGAACGCCTGCGAATCCACAGGAGAGAGAGAAGCCAGGAGGCGCAGCCAAGGCAGGCACTTCCAAACAGGCGGAAACGGGCGCAGCGACGAGAGCGTGAGAGGAAGCGCCGGGGGGCTTTGCCCGCGAGCGGGAGAGCGCAGCTGACCGCCCAGCCGACCCGCCCGCCGTGGGGCAGCGGGGAGCACCGAGGGCCTCAGAGGGCAGAGACCCACCAGGACACGAAAGTGCCGGGGACGAGAGAAAGGTGCGCAGCCGCCGTGAAAACCACCTCGGCATTCCTGCAGGGGACCATTCCCACACCTTAGACCCTCCAAGTTCACTTCCTAGGCACGCCGCAAGGCACGTGCAAGAAGACCTCCCAGCAGCGCCCTTAGCAACAGGGAAAACACCCAGAATGACCCAAATACGCATCGACTGGAGGACGGAAACAAGCTTGAATAGCCTCGCCATTTATTTCCACACCAGTGAAAACTAGCTACAGCTGCACACAGAGGTATGAAGAAAGCTTAAGAAAGGTAACATGTGGATTGAAAATTGCGAATCTCGGAAGGCCACACGTAGTGTACCGGTTTTATGAAGCCTGAGAACAAACAAAACCACACATTGTTTAGACAGATGGAGCAAGCCAAGACACACACGATTTAGGACAGTGACCCTAGGGTAGGGAGTGGTGCGTTCACAGATGTTCACTGTTTCACTACCCCTTACAATGGACAAAACACATCCAATATTAAGAAGATACAGGCAAGGAGACAGGAGAGGGGGAACGCCGTGTGGACCCAGCCTGACTCCCCACACAGCTCACTGCTTTTCCTCTGTGTCCCCGTTGGTCCCCAGAGGCCAGACCAGGAGGTGGAAGAACTGCGGCTTGTTTCTCCGTAAGCGAGATAAGAGGCTGCGCCAGGGAAGGGAGAGGCTGGCACGCGTCACAGAGGCCCGCCCGCCTCGCCCATAGCAGACATGACTAATGGATCGCAGCACTCCTCCATGCAGGCTGCCCTGGACGGCGGATCAGAGAAGGCATGCTCGCTGACTTGGCGGGTCCAGCCAGCTCTGACCCGGAAGGTCTGACGCCAAGCTGGCAGGCCGGAGCGGCTCTGAAAGGCAGTACTCGGGAAACTGTCTGGGGTTTTGGAGCCAGCTCCAGCCAGCCCCCGGCGGCGGGGAAGGTCGGCTGCTACCGCATCGTCTCCTGTGGACTCCGGTCTCTCGAGCCCCTTGCTGGCCA
>SNSB01003526.1:6889371-6913331 GCA_012922965.1 Capreolus pygargus | reverse complement strand
CCGCCATCCTCCTGGGTCCCTGCGCTCCCACCCGCCATCCTCCTGGGTCCCTGCGCTCCCACCCGCCATCCTCCTGGGTCCCTGCGCTCCCACCTGCCACAGGGGAACGCTCACGTCTACCCAGTGCTGCAGAGCTTCCCGGGACTTGCAGCCAGCTGCCCAGCGCAGGCCGCCAGGCAGGATCGCCGCCCTCTCTAGTCCCCAGGGCACGCCCCGCCGAGCCCTGATCATCTCCCCGCCCCACCCCCAGCACGGGCTGCACCCGTCTCCACCGCGGCCTCATCAGGCTGCAGGCCTTCCTTTCTTTGCTTCTGAGCTCCTCTGTCTGTGCGGGGGGCGGTCCACATTTCCAAATGCGCCTGACACCAGGGAAGCGAGCGGTGGTGTGGGGGACACACTCCACTCTCCTTCTGCACAATGAGAAAATCAAGGGCCACGGAGAGGGGTGGCCTCCAGCGTCACAGCCCACCTTCCTGCCTTTTGGGGGGCTGGGGGCTTTCCTTCTGCATCCCAGCAGGGCCTGAAAGCCCCAAGCCTGTGTGGACATGCCTCCCTCCCCAACTCAAGGGATGCTGAGGGACCGTGGTCACTAGTTCCCAAGCAGCAGGCTCGCCCTATCTCATCCTGATTCCCGCAGACCATTTTAATAACAAGATCATATCAGAGATATGGCAGCCAGCGACACGGTATTTTGGTGATTCACCTCACTTCTATTTCCTTCATCTTACGCAAATATTAAACGACGGCTGGGGCTATGGGCACAGGAAGCCTCAGTTGACTAGAAAAAATTGTATGGAGGCTTCTCAGAAAATGCGGATGGGAGCTGAAGGCACGCAGACATCTCCAATGAGTGAAGTGGTCTCTGGCTGTTTCATCCTGAACAAAGCTACCTGCGTGCCCACCCCGGGCCCACCTGACCCCCAGACCAGAGTGCTCAGGACACCAACATATGGAAGGGCCTGGAATCTGCCATGATCCGCATTGTCCACAGACTCCACGAAGCAGACGCCACAGTCTGCTTTTCACCTACGAAGGCGCCAAAACAGGAGAGCTCTGTTCACAGCGGCAGAGGCCACATGTTCATTCTGGTTCTGGCTGCTCCTGGGTTCATCCTTTCAAGCCTCAGAAACTCCAGGCACACTGCTTTTTGCTCTACAATTCCCGCCACACCCCCAGCTAGGCCTCCACCTGGACCACTCTGTGTCCTCCTCCAAATCAGACTGCAACACCCCCTCCTCCAGGCAGTCCCCCTTGCCTTCCCTCCAGCTGCGGTCACATTCATTTCCAACCAGAATGATCCCAGGGGTTCAAATGCTGCTGTGTGTGTTTGTCTCCCCTGCGACAGGGTGGGTCTGTGAGCCCACGGCTCAGGGCTGGTATTCACCCCCATCATCTCCAGCCCCTCAGCCTGGGCCCTGACAAGCAGTGGGGATGGAGCAGGGCCTTCAGGAAGCATGAGCTAGGGACTTCCTGGTGGTCCAGTGGTTAAGAATCCACCTTCCAATGCAGGGGCCGTGGGTTCAGTCCCTGGTCCAGGAATGAAGATCCCACACGCCCCAGGGCAACTAGGCCCACTTAACGCAACACCAAGCCCACGGCCAAAACTAGAGAAGCCTGTGCCCCATGACGGAAGATCCCACATGCTGCAGCGAAGACCCTGCATGCCACAGCCAAGACCTGATGCAGCCAGATAAACGCATAAACAAATAAACAGTATACTTAAAAAGAACCCCAAAGCATGGGCTGAATACCTGGCTTTGCCTTCATGAAACTTACAGTTTAGTGCAAGAGAGCTAATGACAAACAAGATGGATTTAAGGTACTCTGAACATGGACCAGGCAATCCTTCCCTGATGACTTCAGATTTAAGCTGAGATCTTACTGGTATTAACCAGGCAAAAAGGTATAAATAACCTTCTAAGGAGACAGGATAAAGGCAGAAGGTAGCACTTGTGGATGAGTAAAAGCAAGAGTTCATGGGTTATGTGTCAACAGTCAGGGCTGAGTTATGCTGAGTAACAAACGCTAACCCAAATCTCAGAGCCCTTCAGTAAGGCTTCTTTACCCTCATCTAGGTCCTCACATGGCTCTGCTCACACCCTTTCCCTCAGGACTTGGGCTGACGGAGCATCTCTGTATCAGTTCAGTCGCTCAGTCATGTCCGACTCTTCGCGACCCCATGGACCGCAGCACGCCAGGCCTCCCTGTCCATCACCAACTCTCAGAGCTTGCTCAAACTCATGTCCATTGAGTCGGTGATGCCATCCAACCATCTCATCCTCTGTCATCTCCCTCTCCTCCTCCTTCAATCTTTCCCAGCATCAGGGTCTTTTCCAGTGAGCTGGTCCTTTCGCATCAGGTGGCCAAAGGATTGGAGCTTCAGCTTCAACCTAAGTCCTTCCAATGAATATTCAGCACTAATTTCCTTTATGATGGACTGGTTTGATCTCCTTGCTGTCCAAGGGACTCTCAAGAGTCTTCTCCACATCACATCTTTCTATGGATCTTCAGCATCTCTAAGTGGATATTGCCATTGCCGAGGAAGAAGAAACAGAAGTGGCACACCCCAGCAAAGGGCGCTGAAAGTGGGCAAATTGTAACTTGGTTCTATACCAGGCTTAGGATTTTGATGTGTGTCCCCGGAGTGTTGGAAAAGCATTGCATAACATTTCCCATTTTTAGTAAACCACTCTAGCCATTGTGGAGAATCCCAAACTTGACTTTTACTGACGGAAGGACTCGGCACTCCCAAACGCCCCCAAAGAGATTTTCTACAGCAGCAGCCCCCTCTTCCACCACATGGGAACTAGAGCCCAGGGTCCTCCAGGCACAGAAAACCCCCGACCGTCCTCTGCCCTGGTGCCCGCAGCAGCCACGAAGTGAGGAGGGATCTGGACGCACAGCTGTGTGAGCGTGGACTCCCCCGAGCCCTGCCGGCCCTGGGAGTGCTGCGGGCACTGTCCGTGGTGCCCACGGACTGACGCGGCGGCGCTCAGACCCGGCAGAGGGGCCCGGGACCTCATTTCCCCCGGGGCTGCGTTTTGCAGAAACGAAGAAAGCGGAAGCCCAGTGTGTGTGTGTTAGCCGCTCAGTCGTGTCCGACTCTGCGACCCCATGGACTATAGCCAACCAGGCTCCTCCGTCCATGGGGTTCTCCAGGCAAGAGTACTGGAGTGGGAAGCCATTCCCTTCTCCAGGGGATCTTCCCCACCCAGCGATCGAACCCGGGTCTCCTGCATGGCAGGGATTCATCAGGGTCACACAGTGGGGGGCTGGGTGGGACTTGAAGCTCACCTTCAGATGCTTCCTCGGACAAAACTCATTCCCCTTGGGAGCCCCCTGACCGCTGCTCAGAGCAGCGACAGTCCTGAAATGCACAGCACGCGCAGTAGGCGTCGGTGTGAAACAGAAGTGGGTGGGGACACCATTACCAGGCAGCGTCACCTCGAGCCGGTCAGCCCTGAGCTCGGAGGTCCTTTGCCGGCAGCACCACACCCGCCAGGTCCCCTACGCCCTGAGTCTTTTGCTTTGTGCCGCGCACAGAATCAACTCCGCTGACCACCAGGGCAGCCCCCGGGCATGGGCTGCAGCCACCTCGGGGAAGGCCGACCGTCTTCGCCCCAGCCCCATCCCACCCCTACTACCACATCTGGGACCTCCTTCCTTTGGGCCTTAGGAGACCCTGCTCCTCACCTGCTCACCAGAGGTCTTGCCCCGACCCTGCAGAGACCCGCACTCAGTCTGAAATGAAGCGGATCCACCCGTCCACGTCTCCCTTGAAACTCAGCTCACGTGCTCCTTTCTCTGCATCGTGGCCCCCGTGGCGGCCACAGGAGAGACCAAACTGACCAGGAACCCACAGGTCAGCCCTGGAAGGCCCTGGAGGCGAGATCTGACCGCTGAGAGGCTTTGGTTACAAGGGACCTCACTCTTCCTGCTGCAGAGGCCCCGGGGATCCGGAAGCAGAGCTTAGGCCGCAGCGAATCCACGGCTGTTTTGATGGCTGGGGGCTTCTGGCCGTGGTGGGGCTGGGGCGAGGTCCCTGAGGTTCTGAAGGCCCACTGTATGCAGGCTCGGGGGCAGAGAGAAGGCGGAGGCCTGCCCTGGAGGTGTTCACAGACCACCTGTGGACACGTCAGCTAGAAAGACTGCACCATCATCGGTAAAGGGTAGGGGGCTCAGGCCCAAGTCTGATGGGGAACTGGTGAAGGACAGGGAATGTTTACCTGAGACTTGAGGGTTGTATCAGTTAGTATGTGCTTGGCTGAAGTAACAGAAAACCCTACTGAGAGTGGCTTAAATTACAAAGGCATCTAACGTTTCATGTTTAAAGACAGTATGAAAGATGGGAGGCCCAGACAGGGTCTGGGGGCCCAACGGCATCATCAGTGACTCAGAGGCCACCCACATCTCTATTCCACCGTCACCAGAATGTTGGTGTCACTCCTCATGGACGCAGCGTGGCTGCCTCTGCCCCAGCCATCACCTCTGTAGAGTCAGCACTCAGAGCAGAAGCAAGGGGGCATCTTCTTCCCTGTCGAGCTTTCTTTTCGGGAAGGAAAATCTTTCACAGACGCCCCCACAGACGTCCTCTAAGACATCACTGGCCAGAACTGGGTCAGATCCCTTCTCCTGACCAATCACTAGTGGGGGTGGGTGGGGAGACAGTTGTCATGATGGCCAACACCAACTGTGATTCCTCCACCCTGAGCGTCCGCAGGAAGAAGGCAGGGTGGGCTGGGCAAAGGCTGCTAGCTGAGTAACCAATACCATCCTGCCACAAAGCAGAAACGGACAAGGGAGCTGAAGGCACAAAGACAGAGAACGGCAGAGCAGGGGCAGCACACGCAGCGGGCAGAAGCGGCAGGGACGACCCAGGGGCTCGGGGTCACCGGCGGCTCACTGCCCAGGTGCGGAGGGTGGCCAGGGTCTCATACGAGGTTTTGCTCCTGGAGTGGAGCAGGCTTGGGCAACCGGGAGCCGCTGAGAGTCACAGAGCCATGCCCGGGCGGGTGGGTCACAGGTGTGCAGATGCCATCACGCTCAGGAGCTGAGCAGAGCTGCTCCGTGATGGGCGGTAATGTCGCTAATAGACTCCGGAGGCCTCTGTTCAAACACATGATTGCAACTGACAAGAGAGAGTACACAAGACCTTAAGTAACGAGACTGCCGGGGCCGCTGCCCGTTTCTGGGTGTCCACAAATGCTCGGGCAGTTCCGCGGCGCTCCTGTCACACCAGGTGCACACACACCTCTCCTCGCTCCCCTGCGCCCCACCCGGCCTCAGGGTCTGCAGACCCCAGGGGGCCTAACAACCCCGTGCTTTGCATCATACTGCACCCAGTGTGGGCCAGGGAGACTGGCTTCCAGCCTACGGAGGAAGACAGGCTGCACGTGGCGGGCGGCGGGGTGCTCACGGGTGACTGGGGGCGTGGGATCTCAATCCATCACCCACGTGTGAGCCCAGTGGGCAGCATGCTTGCTGGGTGGGGACGCCTTCTCTCTCTGTGACGCTTTGCCGAGGGCATACGTGTGACCCCCAAAGACTCGTCCTTCCTTCTGATGACCTGGGTCTCCTGGGCCTGGCATGAGAAATACTCTGACACATGAGGACCGCAGTCCATGGGGGCACACAAGGGCAGGTGTGCCCAGGACGGAGGCCAGCACCCCCAGTTAAGGTCCGCCGACGCCCAGGCAATGCTATCCCGGAACTTAAGGGTCAGGTGGCCATTTCCAGCCACGAGGGGCGAACAGTCAGCATCCAGGGGGCTCGTTTTTTAAACTGAATCACACACTTACGACCAACAGTCAAGGCCCTTTGTCAGCAATCTTGTAACCTTCAGCCTCTCAGCTTTTATTTCTCTCTGGGACCAAGTTCTTGGCATTAAATTGAGCCCCATTGTGGGCATAAATACTTTCTCTTTCATGTGTCACCTTCGGTGTAAGAATCCCCCCTCCTGCCCCCAACTCCCCCTTCCTTCCCCTCATCAAACCCTCCACACAGGTGAGTGGGGCTCTTTTAATGCAGTTCTGCAGATTGGTGAGCTGATTTAGAACAACAGGGTGAGGAGGGGCCTGCCACACAGGAGGGCAGGGTGGGTGGCGGCAGGGGTGATTCACCTGTAAAAGCTCAGCCAGCTGAAATGTCAGGAGAGCGGCCGCCGAGGGCTGAGAGGTGCAGAATAAATGGATTACGTGTCGATCCAGCAGCCTTTGGGATGGCTGGCCTTGGAGCATGGCTCCAAGTGTGCAAGACCAGGTGTTCCCCAGTGCCTGGACTCCCACCTTCTAGAAACTGGAGTTGAGATGTGGAGATGCTTTGAAACCAGAATACTGGGGTTCAAGGCTGGCTCTGCCTCTTGGTTAGTTCAGTCACTCAGTCGTGTCTGACTCTGCGACCCCATGGACTGCAGCAGGCCAGGCCTCCCTATCCATCACCAACTCCTTGAGTTTACTAAAACTCATGTCCATTGAGTTGGTGATGCCATCCAACCATCTCATCCTCCTCTTGGTTAGTTATAAAAAGCAAAAGGGGCCTCAGTTTCTTCATCTTTAAAATGGGAACACTGAAGTCTCTCCCTCTTAGGGTGGGGAGGCGATTAAATGGGGCAACGGTGGAGCAGCGGAGCTGACTGGGCTGAGGGGGGTCCCAGGCATGCTGCTGTGGCTGCTACGACCACTGTCTTCCAGGGCAGGGTCAGCACGCTTTTGCCGTGAAGGCTCAGACAGTAAGTATTTTAGGCTGCATGGGACCTACGGTCTTTGTCCCAGGTATCGCCCTCTGCTGCTGCAGGGCAAATGCAATTTCGGCTAACAAGTCATCCATGCTCTCACTCCTTCTCTCTCACTTTTTAAGTTGAGATATAATTGGTACATTGTTGATACTTTCCCCAGCAGTCTTGATTCCAGTTTGTGCTTCATCCAGCCTGGCATTTTGCATCATGTACTCTGCACAGAAATTAAATACGCAGGGTGACAATATAAAGCCTTAAAGTACTCCTTTCCTGATTTGGAACCAGTCTGTTGTTCCACATCTGGTTCTAACTGTTGCTTCCTGACCTGCATACAGGTTTCTCAGGAGGCAGGTAAGGTGGTCTGGTATTCCCATCTCTTTCAGAATTTTCCCGTTTGTTGTGATCAACAAAGTCAAAGGCTTCAGTGATGCAGAAGTAGATGTTTCTCTGGAATTCTTTTGCTTTTTCTATGATCCAGTGGATGTTGGCAATTTGATCTCTGATTCTTCTGCCTGTTCTAAATCCAGCTTGTACGTCTGGAAGTACTGCTGAAGCCTCACTTGAAGGATTTTGAGCATTACCTTGCTAGCATGTGAAATGAGCGCAACTGTATGGTAGCCTGAACATTCTTTGGCATTGCCCTTCTTTGGGATTGGAATGAAAACTGACCTTTTCCAGTCCTGTGGCCATTGTGGAGTTTTCCAAATTTGCTGGCATGTGAAAAAGGAGGGTGAAAAGCTGTCCTAAAACTCAACATTCAAAAAACTAAGATCATCGCACCTAGTCCCATAATTTCATGGCAAACAGATGGGGAAAAAATGGAAAGAGTGGCAGATTTTATTTTCTTGGGCTCCAAAATCACTGTAGATGGTGACTGCAGCCATGAAATTAAAAGATGCTTGCTCCCTGGAAGAAAAGCTATGACAGACCTAGACAGTGTATTAAAAAGCAGAGACATCAGTTTGCTGACAAAAGTCCCTCTAGTCAAAGCTGTGGTTGTTCCAGTGGTCATGTGTGGAAGTGAGCGTTGGACCACAAAGACGACAGAGCGCCAAAGAATTGATGCTTTGTCACTGTGGTGCTAGAGAAGACTCCTGAGAGTCCCCTGGACTTCAAGGAGATCCAACTAGTCCGTCCTAAAGGAGATCAGTCCTGAATAGTCATTGGAAGGACTGATGCTGAAGCTGAAACTCCACTAATTTGGCCACCTGAGGCGAAGAGCTAATTCATTGGAAAAGACCCTGATGCTGGAAAGACTGAAGGCGGGAGGAGAAGGGGATGACAGAGGATGAGATGGTTGGATGGCATCACTGACTTGATGGACATGGGTTTGAGCAACTCCGGGAGATCGTGAGGGACAGGGAGGCCTGGCGTGCTGCAGTCCTTGGGATCGCAAAGAGCCGGACAGGACTGAGCGGCTGAAGAAGAAGTGCCGTGGACCGCTGTGTCAGCTGCAGGTGGATGGCATGATGTGCTCTTTGTCCGTATTGTGGAATGATCACCACAGTCAGTCTATTTCACATCCAGCACTGCAGTTACAATGCTTCTCCTTGTGATGAGGACTGTTGAGATCTGCTCTCTTAGACCTACTCCCTTCCACACACACAACACAGTGCTGTTACCTAGGGTCACCCTGCTGCACGGGACACCCCAGGACCTGTTTATTATATGACTAGGAGTTTGTGCCCTTTGACCCCTTCATCCACTCTCCTCTGACCCTACCTCTGGCAACCTCCAGTCTGTCCTGTGTTAAGGAGTTTGGGGTTTTATTCCGATTCCACAAGGAAGTGAGACCGTACGGCATTTGTCTTCTTCCGTCTCACTTATTTCACAAGCATAAGGCCCTCAAGGTCCATGTTGTTGATAATGGCGGGATCTCCTTTTCCGAATGGCCGGATAAGATTTCACACACACACACACACACATCACATCACATATTTTTTATCCATTCATGTCTCTGCGGGCGCCGAGGTCGTTTCCGTGGCTTGGCTGCTGTAAATAATGCTGTAGGAAAGTGAAGATGCAGGTATTTCTCAGCACGGTCATCTCCTTCCCTTCAGATAAACACGCAGAGGTGGGATTGCTGGGTCGCAGGTGGTTTTCTTTTTCGGTGTGGACGCTCTGCTGGTTTCCCCAGGGGCCACACCTATCTCCCTCCCATAACAGAGCATGGAGGCCCCCCTCCCCACATCCCAGCTAACACTTGTGATTTCCCGTCTTCCGGCAGCAGCCTTTCTGACGCGTGTGAGGTGATGCCTCACCATGGTTTTGATTTACATTTCCCTGATGATTGGCGATGCGGACTGCCTTTTCATGTACCTGCTGGCCACGCGCACCTCCCCTTCAGAAAAACATCTACCGAGATCCTCTGCCCATTTTACAACTGCGTTTCTTGGTCTTTTGCTGTTGAGTTGTATCAGTTCTTGATATACTTTGGGTGTCAACCCCCTATCAGACACGTGATCTGTAAATATTTTTCTTCAGGTCTGGAGGTGCCTTGACCTCTTTCTGGAGGATGGTGGTCCAGGCTTGGGATTTTCCATTTCCATCCCAGGGACGGGCCCCGGAGCCTCCCCGCCCAATGAGCCAGGCCGCCGCTGTGACAGGGAGGCCGGGGCGTCTCCAGAGTCCCCCAGGCTGAGGCTGCTCTCGGCGCGGGGCCCTGCACATGCTCCGGCCAGAGTCCAGCTCTGCCCTTGGGGCATCACTGTGTCCTCCCTGCCTGTCCCCCTGTCCCCACGGGGCTGGAAGCAGCAGCCACATCACAAGGTTCTAAGGGGCTACAGCGTCCTTGAGGCCGTGCCCGTGGGGAGTGCCGTGGCGTCCTAGTCCTACCGTCTCCTCTTCCCTTTGCTAGACGGGGGGCCCGGGAGCGGGGCCCGGGCTGCCCCGGTGCTCACACCACTCACCGTCCTGCAGGGGGAGGTGCCAGGCTTGGCTCTGCCCCCTGCCCCCGGGGCATGCTCGGTCCCCACCTCGGCTGCCCGACGACTGTCTTCTGGAGGCATCTCTGTGCCTCCCCGTCCCCTGCCTGCCTGGCAGCCCCTCCAGCGGTTGCTCCAGCGCCTCCTGGCCCTTGGCCCCGACACCTTCTCCATGTTGGGTGTGGGTGAAGGGACGAAGGAAAGTCTGGAGGAGCCCGAGGTCCCCGTGTGGCCACGGCCTCGAGAACCCCAGCTGGGGCTGGAGTCTCGTTCACGCGCTGATGTGCTCAGGGAGTCTTAGCACCTACTGTGCTGGGCGGTCACAGGGGACAGACAGACCACGGGAATGCAGGACAGCTGGACAGAGAGAGGACACCAGCCCAGACTAAGGAACGGTGAGCCCGAGTGGGTCTCATAACTCCTCTCAGCCTCGGTCTTTTCCTCCTTTGAATGGGCACAGCCTGCTGTGAGGGGAGCAGCAGCCTGACCCACTGCCAGATGCCATCATCCACGCCCCAGACGCCATCGTCCACGTCCCAGAGACCATTGTCCATGCACTAGATGCCATCGTCCACGCCCCAGAGGCCATCGTCTATGCCCTAGACGCCATCGTCCACGCCCCAGAGGCCATCGTCCATGCCTTAGACGCCATCATCCACGCCCCAGACACCATCGTCCACGCCCCAGAGACCACTGTCCATGCCTTAGATGCCACTGTCCACACCCCAGCGGCCAGAGCCGACTCTTGGAAATCTGGGTGGGGGGCGGGTACCAGCATCATCACCTCTTTCTGCAGGCCGCAGACAGGCAAGAAGCAGTGATGCGAGCCCCGATCACAGAGCAGGCCGTCCAGCGCGGGGCCAGTGCCCGTGCTGGCCTCCCCTCACCCTCCTCTGGGAGTCACAGCGGCAGCCTCAGTGCTACTATTCTGGGGGAGCAGGGTGGGGGCGTGGGGGTCCGTGTCTCTGAGCACTGCAGCAAGGGCTGTGCTGTACTCACTGCTGGACACCCAGGCGCACCCAGCCCGGCCACACTGCCGGGCCTGGACCAGTGTTTGCGGAGTGATCACCTGTCCATCGGCATGTACCTGCGCCCTGCCCGCCGCTTCCTCAGCAATGCAGCACGCCTGCCTTCAGAGCCGTCACCTCCATCGGGCCCCCTGACGGGGACAGTCAGGGGACCAGAGCTGCCCAGCAGGGGACAGAGAGCCTCGGGGGGCCTGTGGCTGCCCCAAGGCTCCCCTGTGCCATCCCAGGCCAAATGCCCGGGAGGCCCAGCTGGCTCTCAGGGTCAGCAATGAGCCCCATCCCCGGGGGCATGCACACGGGCGCTGAGGGGTGCTTCCTGAGGGCGACGCAGCATCCAGTGGAGCACTGGGGTCAGACTGCTTTCAACGTCCATTCCAAGCCCGCGCCCCGGCCGCCAACACAGAGCCAGCCGTAAAGACACGAACTGCGGCCTGGACTAGAGCAGGCTCCCTGCTGCGTGACCTTGGGCGGCCAGTGCCCTCTCTGGGCCTCAGTGTCCTCATCTGTGACAAAGAACTGCTGACAGCACCCCGGGGGCTCACTAAGCCGCTCTCATCGCCATCCCCGTCGTCACAGAGGAAGGGGGATGGAGGCCCGCTACAGGGACAAGGTCACATGCCCCCACTCCCCACACCTCTGAGCCACCGAGCAAGCTGTTCCGCCGAGCACACCCACACCCTTCCCTGTCCTCCCAGATCACACCGCGGTGATGCTTCAAGGCCACCCCAGACCCTAGCCCTCCTCCCCCACGAGACGTGTCCCTGCTTCACCTCAAAGCCCCCCACCTCCTGGCCTCCTCACCTGGCGTTATTCTGTCTCTCCCGGACAGACACCCAGGCTCTCTCCAGCTCACAGTCCCCCGAGCCCCCGATCTGGGACCAAGCCCACAGCTGGTGCTCAGGCGAGCTTTCTATGAATACAGCCTATTTTCAGCCAGCCTGAGAAGACACTTTGCAATCACTTAAACAAGTGAACAAATCAACTGTACAGCTTTTTTTCACCATGTGTTCAATCTGTTGACTAACGTATGGGCTTCCCTGGTGGCTCAGTGGTAAAGAATCTGTCTGCGGTGCGGGAGATGTAGGAGACACGGGCTGGATCCCTGGGTGGGGAAGATCCCCTGGAGAAGGGAATGGCAACCCACTTCAGTATTCTTGCCTGGAAAATCCCCGGGACAGAGGAGCCTGGCGGGCTATAGTCCATGGGGTCGCAAAGACCTGGACACGACAAAAGCAACTGAGCATGCAAGATCAGTCGACTAATGGATGTTAGGGGTCCTCTCCTCTAAAACCACAGGCCATGACCGGAGGGCACGTAAGGAACTAAACAGGACTGGACGCCCAGGAGGCCCTACAGACCCGTCTCCCCACGGACAGCTCCGACCAAGGCTCGACCAAGCTTTCATACTGTGCATGGAATTTGGTTGGTTTTTCAAATGAAGCTTTTATTCTTGTCAGCCTAGCAGGGAAGTTGTCATTTCCGAACTCATCTTTCCAGCAATAATCAAGTTACACCACGCGTGAGACGGCCTGTTCCCTGAGTTATTTAATTAGAATCTGCAGCGATTAGCCGGGAAAAAGTCAGTGCAGCATATTTCAAAACAACCGACATCTCTGGGAAGGGGCGGGGGTGGTGCCCCCGGAAGACATCAGCTCCTGACTGCTTCAGTCGGGAGCATCTATCTTCCTGCTGTAGATTTCCAGAGAAGCACCCAGAGGGGAGAGTGGGCTAGAGCTGAGCCTGGCTGTCACCCACGGGAGTGAGGGCTGGAAACGTCAAGAGAGCCAGGGTCCTGAGGGCGGCTGGACCCAAGGGGATGAGTCCCCTGAGGACTGCCGTCTGGGCTAGGATAAGGCTCAGAGAATGTAACAGAGCCCCACAGCTGAGAGGCAAATGGAAGTTCCCACCCTTCCCACTGGGTCTGGAGGCAGACAGTCCAGGGCTGGTCCCGGAAACGCCTCTCCCTGATGCCCCGTCGTCCCTGAGGAGCGCCGCGTCTACACGGGGGCAGGACGAGAGCCAGCCTCGGAGCTCATGCTGCCAGGGGCACGGCCGAGGGAGAAGCAGCCGGGGCCAGCTTCTCTCTCCTAGGACACACTCTAGAGGCTCTACAGATCTCCTCCCTTCCCGTCCTGAAGGAAGGGAGCTTCGCACGGCCAGCCTCACTGCAGAGGTGGGATCTCTGCAGTCCCAGAGGGCTGTGTGACCAGCTAAAGGCTGGTACCCAGTGCTCTGGGAAGTGGGCAAGGCTGCCGGGAGCCACGGGACCCTCAGCCCCACCCCTTCTACCGTTCCCTCCCTCCCCTGAGGTCCTATTTTAAGAGACTGTCGTGTGGACCAGACAAACCGCATTAAGCAATTCATAATTCAGGAACCAGCTAAATACCCTGGGCTTCTGGCTGCTGTTGAGTTTTGCTGGTAAATTGCCGGTGGGGATCCCTAAGGGACTGAGGTCCCCCCGCCCCGCCGAAGTCCCTGGGCAGCTGCGGCCAGATGTGTGCTCGCCAGTGGCAGGCAGCGGTGTTTCTCCCTGCTCACGGCTACCCTGCTCTTTAGGAAAAACCCACAGCCTTCCCTGTGAGACTGAGCTTGCATTAATGAGGGCGGCCCAGCCCAGGCCCGGGGCTCACGGTACCGGAGGAGACAGGCCCTAAGCTGAGGGGCGTGAGTTTGGAGCCGCCAAGCACAGCACACCGCTGGGGGGTGGTCCTGCAAGCAAGGGGGCCAGGCCTGCCCAACTCCCCACTTCTGCCCTGCGTGTGCCCAACACCCTGCTTTCTTCAGCTCTATGCCTGCTGTTTCCTGTGGTCAAACTCATGCATCGGGGGCCTTCCCTGATGGGGAAAGCGGAAAAGGCCCGACTCCTGCATGACAGTCAGAAAAGCTAGCTGCAAAGGCCAAGCCTCTTTGGGGGATCACCCCCCACCCCCTGCTTTTCTGACTTCCCACACTGCCCGGTTCATGGGGCTTTGCTATCCTATAATGAACCTCTGTGTCATAATGAACACAGACTCAGGGCAGAAGTTCCCCTCGGTCCTTTGGGAAATGGGGAGATGTTGGTGCAAGACGGTGATGCACGATTTCCACATTTCCACCCTGCGTGCGGCTGCTGGTCATTCCCGGCAGAACCACACTGGTGGCTGCTGGGAGTTGCCTGATAATTCTTTTAAGTTGTCATTCCATTGCATTGTTCTGATGAATGCCAAGCACCATGTCACTCCAGGACCCAGCCCTCCCTCTGGGCGGGGAGGATGCGGACAGAGCATCTGTGAGGCAGCTTTCTGGAGCATCCGGTCCATGTCACAATGAGGAAGGACCAAGTCCTTGGTGAAAACCATCCCCCTGCCCCACCAGCACGGCCCTAGGCTGGGCGGGCTGGCAGGCTCGCTGCCCTGATTCCTGGTGTCCCTCAGGCTGCCACGGGGGGACGAGAGGCTCCTCTGCCCGGAGACCTTTGGCTGAACCTCACGGGCTGGGTGCAGCTAGACCTCACAGCTGCTGAGGTCAGCGGAAGGGAGCCCTGACAGTCACGGGTGGCCCTGCACGCTGCGTTTCCTGGAGCTGAGACCAGACCCGTGGCCGTCACTCTGAGTCCTGGATGTCGTACCCTTCAACACCCGTGGTCCTCATCACCTCTGTCGCCTGGGGGTCCTCGCTGTCCCAGGGTGGTTCAGGTACGGCCTGTGCTGACCCATGGATTCCTCGGGACGTCTTCTAACGCCTCTGTCCCTGGGGTCAACAGTTATCATTTTCTCCAAGAGGTTTTCCTGCTCAAACGACAAGGAATACAGTGCTGCCCACACAGCGCCCGCTGCCGCAGCTCCACAAAGTCCTCCCGGCCAGGGGGCAGGGACCTCGTGGCCACCGTCCCAGGCTCCACGCTTGCACCAAGGGCCTGCCGTGGCTTTGGCCCAGGAGAGTCCCAGGGCAGCGTATGGGGGCAGCAGAAGCAGGGGTTCCCTTCCCGGTGGCCGTCCTGCAGGTGGAGACCAGCTCCCGACGCGCCCCAGGCCTGTCCGTCCTGTGAACGGCCCAGCGGGTCTCCCCCAGTCAGCCCCCATGGATAACTATATGGACTTGGGTAATATAAGACCTTCACTCCGTGGCCTTCACGGAAAGTGCCTGGAGGCAGAGGAGCTCTACTGATTTTCCTTAAGGACCTTGACGGCCAGCTGGGCCAGGGTCACCTTGGTGAAGCCACACTGGCCAGTGACCCTGAGGAGCTTAGAAGGGTCCACGGGCGCCTCCTCGTCAGCAGGGAGGCCTCAGAGGGGCCGTGTGCCGTGGTCACATCTGCTGACTGATCTGGCTGATGACATGAACTACGCTTACAAACCGTACTGCCTCTGCCGACAATGTCAGCGATGCTAACCAGTGATGCTGACGATGCTAACTCTGCTTACGGACACAGTGGGTGAGGAGTCCCCCTGCAGTGCGGGAGACCTGGGCTCGATCCCTGGCTTGGGAAGATCCCCTGGAGAAGGGAAAGCTCCCCACGCCAGTATTCTGGCCTGGAGAATCCCAGGGACTGTACGGCCCATGGGGTTGCAGAGAGTCAGGCACGACTGAGCAGCTTTCACTTTCATACTAACTACACCAACAATTCTAGCTATACTGACTATACTAAAAACACAAGAGAACAATTTAAGAGAAAAAGAACAAAGACAACATTTTTAAAGAGTAGAGAATAAAGAAAACTAAACAAAATGGGGGTAAAAAGGAAAAAACGAGCTAACTGGGAGGCCGAGGTTGTCAGGCCACCAGAGGGATCGTCCTGGGTTATAAGAATGGAAACCTGGGCCCAGCAGGGGCCTCTATCAGTTTTCTGCAAATAATCTTAGCAGCCTTTTGAGGTCAGAGCAAGAAATGGACCAATCCCAGCTGGGGATGAGCCACAGTGATCTTCTCACTAACTGGTCTCAAGACCTGTTTACTCTTAAAAACAACAGCAACAAGAAGGACCCAAACAGTTGTTTACGTGAGTTATTAGGGGTTGATATTTACTTCAATCAAGATGAAAACCATAGGATAATTCAGTGGACTTCTCGTTTCTAGATTGAAAATCTGTGATAATTATTAACTTTTAAAGACCTCATAACATTTACACCTAAAACATTAAATTCTTTCTCCTTAAAAGTCTGGTCTCTAACACTACAACTCAGCTGGCATCATGACCCTATAAGGAAATGACAAGACATGATAGTATCTTTATTGTTACCATGTCAAATATGCACTATTTGAAACCTGGGAGGTTGAGGCACGATTCTAGGATTTCTCCTTCACAATCCAACTAACCCATACAGAGGAAACAATTAGAACAGAATAGATGGGGATCTGTTTATTATCAACTCTAAGGACTACTGGCTCCAGGAAGCGATGTCTATGAAAAACTACACAGAAGAGACCTGGCCTGGGTTGGAGGTCCACTATTAGGATCTACAGAGCTGTAAGGAAGACAGCTTTCATCATATTTTCACCAGTGATATCGGGAGATTTCTCATCAGAACCCTCTGAGGCATGGGCCGATGTATTCAAAAAAGCTGTCAACCAAGAATCCTATATCTGGTAAAACTGTCCTTCAAGACTGAGGGAGAAATTAAGACCTTCCCAGAGCAGCCAAAGCTGAACAAGTTCTCTACCACCAGACCTGCCTGCAATGAGGGGTTTCCTTCAGGTTGAAATGAAGGATACTGGAACTGTGAAGAAATGAAGATCTCCGGCGAACGTAAACTCACAGATAATTAGAAAAGCTGGTACTACTGCAACTTCACTTTGCAGGTCCACTTTTTCTTTTCTACTTAAGAGACTAAATTACGGAACAAAACCCCAAACAACTGTTAGCCTGTGTCTGCACACACAGGGCATAAAGATGTAATTCCGGGACATCAGTGACTGGGAGGGAATGGGGTCAGAGCCGTAGAGCAGCAGAGTTTCTACACTTTGATTCAGCTAAGTTGGTATAAATTGGCATCACAGTACTACGGCTTTAGGATGTTAAATGTAATCCCATGGTAAGCAGAAAGGAAAGAGTCAAAGAATATAGACAAAAGGAAATGAGGAGGGCATTAAAGTGGCTCACTACAAAAGAGTCAGCTAAGTGCAAAAGAAAATGGCCAAGCTGGAGAAGAGGGACAAAGGCGCCATAAAGCAAACAGAAAGCGGACAGTAAAATAAAAGCAGCAAGCTTTCCTTATCAGTAATGATTTTAAATGTAAGTGCATTAAAATTTCCAAACAGAATGCTAACTGGCAGAAAGGATACAAATGTCTCATTCTAGTTCCAAAGACACAACAATGCCCATCACGAAAGGACAGAAAAAGACAGCCCGTGCAGACATGACCACGGGAGAGCAGGGTGGTCGTACTGATGCAGACGTGAAATCTGCATTAGGGTGTGTTCAGTCACGTCTGACTCTTTGCAGCCCCACGGACTGCAGACTGTAGATTGCTAGGCTCCTCTGCCCATGGAATTTTCCATGCAAGAATACTGGAGTGGGGTGCCATCTCCTCTTCCAGGGAAACTTCCTGGCTCAGGAATCAAACTCCCATCTCTTGAGCCTCTTGCATTGGCAGATGGATTCTTCACCACTAGTGCACCTGGGGAGCCCCGAATGGACGTCAACCCGGAAAAGGTTACAAGCGACAAAGAAGACAGTGTACATTCAGAACAGCGAGATGAGACTACAGACACTTATTCTCCTAACAACAGACCATCAAAACACAAGGAGAGAAAATGGACAGAACTGAGGGAGAAATAGCTGGTTCTATGTAATAGCTGGAGCCTTCATACCCCATCTCAGGGACGGACAGGACACCCAGACAGAAGCGAGGAAGGGGGAACGTGAACACCACAATAAGCCAACTAGATCTGAGACATATGCAACCCCACCAACGAACACAGGAGGCCGTCACGGGGCGGACCACGTGTTAGAGCCCGATTTAAGACTCAGTAGACTCTGAAAGGTAGATAGACACAGCATCTTCTCCAGGCACAATGGCATGAAGTTAGAAATCCGTAACAAAGGAAAAGTGGGAAATTCACAAATCTGTGGAAAGCACAGAACTCACTTAAAAGAACCTGTGTCAAAGAAGACATCACAAGGGAAATTAGAAATTACTCAGAGATGAAGGAAAACGAAAGAGGACATATCCATCT
Organism: Capreolus pygargus; assembly: GCA_012922965.1. Taxonomy (NCBI): domain Eukaryota; kingdom Metazoa; phylum Chordata; class Mammalia; order Artiodactyla; family Cervidae; genus Capreolus; species Capreolus pygargus. The sequence goes on along the minus strand of SNSB01003526.1, from coordinate 6,895,491 downwards.
GAGAAATGACATGATCACAAATAAATAACCTGACTCTGCGCAACTTAGAAAACTAGAAACACAACAGCAAATTAAACCCGAAGCTGCTGAAGGAAGCTCACAGTAAAGAGTAGAGCAGACAGCAAAACAACAGAGAAAATCAACAAAACCCCAAGCTGGAGCTTTGGAAAGATAAGCCATTTACCAGACTGTGAGCCAAACTGACTAAGAGAGACGAGGCAAATTATTCCAACAGAAATAAACATGAGAACGTCATCACTCATTGCAGAAAAATAGAAAGGATTATAAGAGCACCAGGCGCAACTGTACTCTAACGAATCAGATAACTCGGATAAAAGAACAAGTTCCTAGAAATACAAAATGAGGCTAACAACTCACACGCGGGGTGAGGTCAGTTCAGACGTGGTGAGACCCTGACCCACTGTGAACACTCGCGAACTGGTATTATACTTAACTCCTACCAGTGAGTGTAAGTTCACTTCAAGGGGTTGATGATAGCCGGCGAGAGAAGCGATGACGCTTTACCCTGCAGAAAGCCTTTGCATCTTAAACATAGTTATCAGCCCTCCTGGGCGCTCCATGCAACTCTTCATTCTTGCCAAACTCTACACTCTGCAAATCTCTCCTTCTTCACCCTAAATAAATCATTAAAAGTTTCCAAGTCTGGCCCTCGGGAGCTTCCCCTGGAATGCAGTGAAAAGCAGACACACGCTCCCCAGGCACAAGGAGCAAAGTCCTGCGCTTGCAAAATGGTCAAAAATGAGTCATTTCATTTGTGCAAAATGAATACATCTGATCTTGTAAATGTTTCGCCTCGGGGAAAAGAAGCGCACGCAGATTCTCAAACAGGCTTCTCCTGGTAATATAGTTGCTGGCTGCTCCCAAGACTGAGACATCCAAGCAGAAAGGCGGTGCCTCCGAGGGTCTGCGTCTAAACGGACCCCAAGGAGGGTGGGGAACAGGGGTTCCCCCTGGATTCAGTTCCTTAACATTTAGCAAAGAGCTCACAGCATCCATCAACACCTCACGTAGCCAGGCTAACGAAACCCACACATCAAAGGCAGCCCCTTCTGCCCATTCTCTGTAGTGAGGGTTTGCTGTGGATGTGGGGACGAGAAGGATTCGTCACTGAGCAAGGTGAACGGGCCACTTTTTGCTCCACATTCATGGTCTGAAAATATTTATGGGTCCTGAATCCAACAGAACAAACAGTTTTCCCCTGTTCTGTGCAAGATGTGCTGCATCTCCAGGTGATACCAAGGCAAATTCACTCCACTAAGGTCCGTGGGGCCTGCTGTGTGCCTAGGGGGGTGCTGGCCCCACCTGGAATTGCCCAAGGCCTCATCCTGGGTCCCTACCTCTGCCCGGGTGAGTAAGACAGGGGCTCACATCACTAGGACACAGAGCAACAAGAACCCGGATATGAAAAGTGCGCACGGCAGCCATGGAAGGCAAGTAGGAAGCCCGAGCAGGACCTGGTGGGCATCCTGGGCACGGGAGCCTTATGTGCCGCCTCCACGACCTTCCCTGAGTTCCCAAGGGCAGTTCAGACAGCCGCCAACAGAGAAGGGAGGGGAGGCAGGGACAGGGCGGGGCAGTCAGGAAGCGGCTGTGCAGCCTTGGAGCAGGGCCCTGGTTTGTCCCAAGGGATACACGTACCAATCTCTCTGAGCTCTTCACAGAACTAAAGCCCGAGCAGTGGAAGGTGTCAGCATTCTCCACCAGAGAAGACCACCCGAGGTCACATCAAAGGAACCAGAGAAGTTCCTCAAGGCCCCCCTGGGGCCAGGGTAAAGGAGTGTAGGCCCTGCACACACCCATCTTAGCAGCAGCCCCGCTCCTGAACCACTGCTATAGAACTTCTCACCCGACCCTCCCAGGCAGGGACACACAGTTTCCGAGGGCAGGAGCCCACTGTGTCCCCCGGTGCCTAGCAAAGCAATCAAGCTCTTTTGTTCTACTTCTCCCCAAACCCTTGCCTCTGAGATTCGATTCTACACTGGTGCAGAGGCTGAACTTTCAGCTTCAAGGGGAAGAGGGGAGGGCGGCACGTCAGCCTCAGCCCCCCGCAAAGCCTCAGGGCAGCGGCAGCTTGTGGGGGATTCCGAGAGGGCAGAGGTTCACCCCGGGGAGAGGGTGGAGGAAACAGCCCAAGTCACACCCACAGGCCGGAAGGCGGGCATGGAGTCAGTGGTCCCATTTAGAAGGCAGCAGCGCCGCACTGCGGGAGCAGCTCGAGGGGGACTTAGGGGAAAACCAGGCTGCACCGGTGGGAGGTGCTGGGGGTGCTGGAGCAGGCGACAGGGATCGGGGAGCAAGAAGCAGGGGATCCAGGTTTCAGAGCACCCCTTCTGGTGGGGAAGGGGGCTGCAGGGAGGCCGCCCGACAGCAGACAGCCCAGCCCAGGCCTCCCCGGACACCCAGCTCTGCAGCCGTCCTGCGGGACAGTCCCTGAGCACGGGGAGATCAGAGGGCCCATCGCGAGTCAGAGCTGAGTGGTCCGGGGGTCGCCGGGCCTCAGCAAGTGGAAGGCTGTGTGTGTGCGCTCTGCCCACGCCAGACAGCACCGGCAGTGGCACATGCCAGAGGCCTGAAGCCCGGGTCGAGAGCCCCGGGATGAGACGCGGGATGGAGCCCGGTCCTGGTCCGGCATCTTCATGTCCTGACGCTTTCCACCCACAAGCCAGGCGTGCGCAGAACCACTCAGACTGGAGCCGCCAGGCTGGGGTCCTCACAGAAGAGCTGAAACGCAGCCTTCTCTGCCCGCACGCCCATCCGAGTTCCTCCCCGCCCAGCTCCTCCGCTCCAGGCGTCCTGCCGGGGACCGTCTGGCTGGAGCTGGGAACATATGTTCACTCTGCACACCGCCCCCCGTGTGCCAGCGCCGTTCCTGTTCATACCAGGCAGCCAAGCCATGTGGCTCTGGGCCCTCACATGAGCGCCCCCACCTCCCCCGCCTGGACAACCCTCCTCCCGTGGGCTTGCTGCCAGCACCACGGCCTTCACACCCCACTTTCCTGACCCCCCACCCCTCCATGGCGTGCTGAGGCTGGAGGTGGCGGGTGAGACTGGCTCTCGAGCTCTTCAGGCCCCAGCCCCGCTCTCGGGGAACCAGAAGAGCCCACAGGTCTCTTGGGGACCGCCGTGCACCCCGTCTCGGCTGCTGCACCTTCTGGGTGAGTGTGCCAGACGGGGGCAGGGGAGCTTCTCAGACCCCACACTGGTGGTGGGGCTGGTGGGACCCCACTCTCCCCTCTCTTCGCCAATCCGCTTCCAACGTCTCTGCACACCCCCACTGCCGGGACCCTCACTCCCTGCCGAAGGTGCTCAGTTTTTAATGGGCTTTCTGGAGAGGTCGTCCACGGGTCCGGTCCACAGCCCAGCAGCTGCGCCAGGACTGAGGAGGCTGGTGGCCCCCCTTCTCCGCCTGCCCTGCGCCCTGCCCCACCTCCTGAGGGGGCATCCCACTAGCTGCCTATATTTCCTGCCCTGGCTTTTTCATGCAAATGTCATAAGGAGGAAGTCACATTCTGCTACTGGACTTCCTTACCCGAAATGTCACGTGACGTCCAGGCTCCCCGGCACCTGCTCTGTCCGCGGACAGCACCCCGGGCCTCCTCCTCACCAGCAGCCGGTGAACACCCCTCTCAGAGCTGCATGCGGCTCTCACGGACACCGGGAGGTCCCAGAGCACCCAACCAGGCCGCCTGCATCTCCCAGACAGTCTCGCAGGGCATCGCCTCCAGCCCCTCAGGCCTGGGGTGACCCATCCTTCTTCCTCCCCTTGAGGGTGCCTCTGCTTCCCGCCTGCCTCGGGGCCGTCAGCCCCAGCCCCCTCTGCGGCCCCCGCTCTGTCTCCCGGGCTCAGGACCCCGCCGGCACCTCCTGGGCTAAGCCGTGGCCCAGTGCAGGGGCTTCTGACTCCAGGGAGCCTCCCCAGGACGCAGGCACCTTCACCTCCGCCTCTGGCTCTGCCCCGAGGCCCCCGCCCCGCCCGACGCCCCCAGCTGCAGCCCCGGGAGCGCCTCCTCTACCCACTTGGTCAGGGGAAGGCACCTGAGTCCCAGCCGCACGCGTGGGCCTGGGGACCTGTGGCTCTTAAGCACCTCTGTGTCTCCTCCTCGCCCCCACGCTCACCACCAGCCACTGTCTCCCATCCCATCTCAAGCCTTGAACTCGCTCCCCAGCCCCGGCGGGCGCCGGCCCTCCGGACTCCCCAGAGCCTGGCCCCAGGGGCTGTCTGAGCTGAGACGCTGCTGGCCCTCCGCAGGTCACAGCCCAGGCGAGCTGGCCACCACGAGCCCCGGTGGGAAGGAGCCAGCAGCGGGCCGGGGGCCTCGGAGGAGGTCACGCTGGGACCAGGAGGGCCCCCGTAAACGGGCGCGCTCACCCCAGGACTCCGAGCCAGCACGGCGCCGGGCAGGGCGCCGACCCCCCAGACCGCGTCCTAGAGGAGAAGCACATGGTTTTACCGATGCCGCCTGCCCAGGGCAGACGGACAGACGCACAGACAGAGGCTGACGACACATACCTGATGCTGCGGGAGCTTTCTCCTTCTGACCTGCAACGGGAGAGCAGACACTGAGAATGCGGACTGCGGAGCAGGGGGCACACACGAGCACCCTGGATGGGGGGCCCGGGGGCCCCCACCCAGGACCCCCGCTCCAGCCTCGCAGACTGCCCCGGCCCAGCCCCAGGGCCACCCCTGGCCACTTTGGGGCTCCTATCCCGCCCCCGTCATGCCACCACTTCGACTGGAATTGTTTTTGTAGGAGGCGGGACCAAGCCTAGACTTGGGGGGTGGGCTATGGTTCCAGAAGTCTGTGAGGCTGCAGCCCCGACCACTGGCGAACGAACGCATGTGGGCGCGGCACCTGCCTTGCGGCCCTTACTTGGTATTTGTGGCGTGTCTCCCCACTCCCAGCTCTATTTTCCAGTACACAGAAATCAATTCCACTGCTTTACAAAGGAGACAAGCCTGAATGTCAAGAAACCGGACAATTAGATCGTATCACGCGCACTTGAACTTTCATGGAGACTGAGAAATACTCGGGCATCCATCAACAGCAATGCCTTCCGCTCTATAAACCACGGGAAAGGGACGTTGGGATTAAACCGCATGCAGCTCAGGGCTCAAGAGGCCGGTGGGCTTCCTGGGTCTGCAGGGCTGCCAGCAAGCCCCCTGGGGATTCTAATCCCCGAGCATCACAAATCGGATTTCACTGCGAGTGTGCCTAGCAAGACGAACACACAGCCCAAAGTCAGACGACTTTCCTCTCGGCCAACGGCCTGTTCAGCCATCGCGCAGACAGGCTGCCCGGCCTCCCGGGCATGGAAGCCAGGGGCAGCTTCTCCTGCTGAGGCAGCTTTGTTGACCTCAGGACACCAGCCTGCGCCCCTGCCCTCCGCGGCACCGCTGACGATGTCGTCTGAGGGCCTTGCAACCTCACTGACGGCCGGCCGGCCGGTGCAGGGCAGTGTCCAAGCGCGGCGCCTGCTATGTTCCAGCAAATTTCACGTGCCACCAAAGCCGACACACTCCTTCCTCAGGCCGCCCTGCGCCAAGCCCCCGGCCGGGCCCTGAGGCGGGTTCTCCCAGACCAGCAGCCCGGAGGGACCGGCACGTCCCAGCTGCGCCCACGAGGGGCGGAGGGTCCCAGAGGCCGAGGGCCCCGGGGAGAAGGCCGCCGTCCGCCTCACACCACCCTCTCCCCGGCGAGGGCCCACTCACTGCCCAGCCGCTGGCCGGCTTCTAACTGCCGAACGGTCCGCGGGAACGTCTCCGATCACTGTGTCTGCTGCCCCGCCCCCTGCACCTTCAGTTCAGTCGCTCAGTTGTGTCCCACCCTGTGACCCCATGAACTGCAGCACGCCAGGCCTCCCTGTCCATCACCACTCCCGGGGTTTACTCAAACTCATGCCCATTGAGTCGGTGATGCCATCCAACCATCTCATCCTCTGTCGTCCCCTTCTCCTCCTGCCTTCAATCTTTACCAGCATCAGGGTCTTTTCTAATCAGTCAGCTCTTCACATCAGGTGGCCAAAGTATTGGAGTTTCAGCTTCAGCATCAGCCCTTCCAAAGAACACCCAAGACTGATCTCTTTTAGGATGGACTGGTT
>SNSB01003526.1:6836239-6866215 GCA_012922965.1 Capreolus pygargus | reverse complement strand
TATCTGTCCTCGGCTCTCTGTCGCCCGCTCGCAGGCTCAGCCCCAGGAAACGCATTTCCCAGAGCAGCGGCCGCGCAGCTCCAGCAATGCCCGGGAACGGGTCCATCCGCTGCTGCGTCACAGGCCACTTGGAGGCCCGTGGACGGCTCCACCCCGCCCCCGTCATGAGCCACACGGGCTCTGACTTCCCGCCGAAGGATTAAAACCAAACCAAACCAAACCAAACACCAGCGTGCTCAGGCAAGAGACCAGCTGTCTGTGATGACCGTCCGTTTCTAACCGGCAGGAAAGGGGCCCTTCCGGCAAACACGAGCCCCACACACAAACCTCCAGCCGCCCCAGAGCCCAAGACATAATAATGGTAATATTATACATTCCTGTTATAATAGTAGCTTGCATTTTAATAGTCCTTTGCAGTAAGAACAAAAGCCACTGCAGACGTGGAGAGAACTCTGTACAGGCTGCCGTCGAGACACTGGAAGAAGCGCGCTCTTCTTGGGGGGACAGCTGAGCCCACGGTTCACGGACCCGAACCTCACGCCTCACACAGGAACGAACCCTGCACTGAGCATGGGCTGACGTGCAAAAACTAAAAAATAAAAAACCGGAAACCCGAAAACCACGAGGAGAAAACCAGCACCGAGAACCGGCAAGCCTTCCCCTTGACACTGAAAATACAACCAGAAAAGGAAAATAAGCTGGAACCCAGGAAGCGTAACATTTTTGCCTCATGAAAGGCGCTACAAAGACGGTGAAAAGACAAGCTCTCGACGGGGACGAGAATTTGCAAACCACACTCCCGACAAAGGAGTGGCGGTTAAATTAATCCGGATTATTGAAAGAGCGTGCGCCGCTCACCCGGACAAAACCACCTGCGCAGCTGGAAAACGGGCAAAAGACATGGACACTTCACCTAATCAGACAGACAGGCGGCACAGATCAGCCGATGAAAACATTCAACGTCACCAGCCATTAGGGAAACAGGTGAAAACCAGGCAGTTCCGCCGCATGGCCACGGTGAAGCTGAACGTCAAAATTAGCGCAACATCAAACCCCGGGGAGAATTCGCTGGGAATGCAGGACGGCGGTGCAGCCGCTCCAGAGAAGACGCTGGCAGTGGTTTCTGATAAAACTAAAGACACAATTACCACGCGAACCAGCAATCACACTCTGGGGCATTTATCCCAGGAAATGAAAACCTGTCCGCACAAAAATCTCTACAGAAACATGTACTGCAGTTTTATTGTAATAACCAAAAACTAGGAACAACCCAGATGGCCTTCCGTGGTTGTCGGTTAAGCAGATCCTGGGCCGTCCACAGTAGAGAACACTGCCCAAGAGGGAATGCCGCTTGGATGGATCCCAAGGCCACAAGCCGGCGTGGAGAGAGCCAGTCCCAAGAGGTTATGTGCAGTCTGCTTCCGCTTATATCGCATTCTGAAGTGACAGAGTTACAGAGATGGAGACAGATGAGTGGTTGCCAGGGGTGACGTGATGGGGGCAGAAAGAGACGCGTGTGGTTACGAAAAGGCAACGAGGGGAGTCCTGCAGTGGAGACGCTCTTCTGCGCCTTCTGCACCTCGACGGTGGGGGCGGACGCGCTGCCAGGGCTGTCTCTCTCTGTTTCTCTGTCCTTGGTCACTCACTGTGGGAGCCCGGCCACCAGGCTCCAGGGACGCCCACACCACACGGAGTGGCTCTGACAGCCGACAGCCTCCGCCAGACCCCGAGACGACACCAGCATCGTCAGCGAGATGGGGAGCAGCGGAGACACCAGGGAGCCCCAGCCTCCGCCCCAGGTCACCCCGAGCCTTGATGCCCACCAGCCGATGCCCAAGCCGTGGTGCAGCCCAGGCCATGCAGCCCCACGGGGGCTGGCATCACATGGGGTGAAGTACCGAGGTCGCAGAGTGTGGGTCCCCGGCCGAGTCCTCCTCCCTGCCCCCCGAATCAGGCCTGTGGTCCTGGCCGCCTGTCACTCAGCTCAGCCTCCTAGTCAATGGCGGGGGGCGTGCAGGGGTGGGGGGGTTGTGAGCAGCCCCCCAGGTCTCCTTGCTTCCCTCTTCCATCCAGAGACCGTGCACGTCCACAGGAGCAGTCCAGAGGGGTGATGGAGGGCAGAAGACCCAGCCCAGAATCAGGGGCTTTCTCAGGCAGAGACACATGGGTCATCGGGGGTGGGGGTTCCTAGGGCCGCTGCAGACGGGGCCCCCACCCCCAGGGCACCCCACCTGGACCTGCAGGGCTGCCTGGGCTGGACACCTTGGATCACAGGCTGGGCCGGCAGGCGCTTCAAAGGCAGACTTGCCCTGTGCTGCGGAGTCCACCCCAGTTCCACCTCAGCGCAGGCCAGTCCCTAAGATTCAGCACAAGGCTCGCCGTGAGGTGGGTGGGAGTGAGCCCCCCGTCAGCCCGAGGGACCTGCCCAAGGTCGCAGGCCTGGGAGCACAGCGGAGCCCGCAGTCCCCCCCGCCACTGCCCGGCCTCCCTGCCGCAGGGACTCTGCCCTGTGCCCCCAGAAGCGTTTCTAGTCCGAGCAGCACTCTGTCTGAAACGACAGAGATGACAACCCCTTCCCAGAGAAAGCAGAGCAGAGCATGCCAAGCCCGCCCAGAACACAGCGAGCCAAGTGGCCTGCCTGTTTCCCTGATTCTAACAATTTCCGCTGATCCCGCCACAGAGGACCTCTGTGATTCTGCCCCGTGGTCAGCCAGCTTATCTGAACATTAGAAGTTAATTTACTCGCTGCTTCTCCTGCCTGTGATAGCTCTTCTGTGGGCTCTGCTTCCCCTCAAAGCATAAGCCCTGCCTCCTTGTAAACATGAAACATTTAATCGGCAATTCCGAGGCCTGAGCCTTGGCATCCGATCACATCTTCCCGGGGGGCTCTGTGCAGCCACGGCCACGGCTCAGCCCCACGCGGGCCCCGCGGAGGCCCAGTCCAAGGACACGCCCACTGGGGCAGGCGGGGGCAAGGAGGCACTTGGCCAGAGTCAGAAGCAAATCCAGCATCTGGCATGACTGGGACTCGGCGCCCACACAGTGCTGGCCTGATGGAACTTTCTGCAGCCACGGGAGCCCTGTCCTGTGGCTCTGGGCCTGTGTGCCGACAGCGGGGACGGCCGGGTGGACGCTCGGAGTGGGACCCGGCACAGGCCGTGGTCCTGGATTCTGGCTTCCACCCCAGCCGCTGGTGCTCATGCGTTCCCGTGCGACGCTGGGCAAGTCCCTTCCGTGGTCCACGCCAGTGCTCCTCGGCCATAAGGGGGGTGAAGACCAGCCACCCCTAAAACACTGTGACATGAGGAACGTGAAAGCTTAGGCCCCGTGCCCTCCGAGGGGGTCACCATTCTGAAGAAAAGCAGAACCCCAGTTTCTGCTGCTAGGTAAGAAAACAGCGCACTGACGGAAGAACGTTCTAGAAGGGAACACACCAGAGTGATGACGGCAGGGCTCGTGTAGGCGCTCGGCCGGGGATTTTTTTTAGCCTGGATTTTCCAAACTTTCTGTGTGTTTCTGTCTTGCGTTGATAATAAAATCACGTATGTGTTGTTGTTCAGCCGCTCAACTGTGTCTGACTCTTTGCGACCCCATGGACCGCAGCACACCAGGCCTCCCTGTCCATCACCAACTCCCGGAGCTTGCTCAGACTCATGCCCACTGAGTCGGTGATGCCATCCAACCATCTCATATTGACATTAAAACTGTGCATCTGCTCATCTGCACATTCACCAGCCTCATGCAGCCTGCTGGTGGTGCTGGGGGAGGCTGAGAGCAGCCCCATGTCGCCAGAGCTACAGGGCAGACGGGGCTTGAGGAGCCAGAGGACTTCCTGGAGGAGGTGGCGCCTGCCCCTTCTCAGAGGGGTGGAAGACCTGATGGGCCTTTGTGGAGGGGTGTGAGGGTGGACGTGGGGCTCGGGGCTCGGGCCGTCCCCCTGCCACCCTCTCACTGGCCGTTAGGACTCAGAAAACACGACATGTGTCAACCCTCATCCTGAAGCGTGCGGCAAGCACCCCGACTTCCTTACAGGGGACATCGGGGGTGGGGGCCACGCACAACCTCTGCAGAGTGACGGCGCCCCCGAGCCAGGCCCCTCAGGCTGGGTGGGCCGGCATCCTACACCCCGCAGCTGGGCCCCAAAGCCCACGCCTCTGCGGAAGCCACAGAGGCCTGGCACTCAGGGGCCTGCCCCGGCGGCTTGGGGCACCGTGAGGACCCGGGTGGGCGCCCGTGCTCCCCACGTCCTTCGCCACCTGCTTGCCGGCCGGCCTCTTGGGTCCCTGCCACCACCGCAGAGGCCAGCCCCGCGGTCAGCAGTCAGCCCGCCCCTGGGGTGGTCTCGCATGACTGCTCGCGTCACACAGGCGTCCTTTATCAAAGCCTGCGGTGGCCATCGGGACTCCCACGCGCTGCCCCGGGGGGCCTGCTGGATTAGAGGGACGCCGCCTCCGGGACAGCAGCCCCCGCGGCCGAGGCTGCCGGGCTGACCACAACCCCCAAGGGCCTCCTTCCTGCGGTGCAGGGTCCAGGTCCCCCCACCAGACCCTCCTCCCTACAGGGGACTGGAGCGGACAGCAGAAGCGGCCACGCAGGACCCTCCACCCGGCTCTACTAGGGGCGCCTCGACAGGCCAGATCCACGCTGCCGAACGTGCTCGCGACGATCTGAGAAATGTACATTGCGAAACACCGCAGTCAGACTGACCAACGCGTCCGCCCCCTCCCAGCTAACTTTCTCTGGGGAGGGGGCGGGGGTTGTGGCGAGAAAACTTAAAATCTGGCTCCAAGGTGGCAGTAGTGGGAAAGAAGCCCCTGCCAGCGAGACGCGGGCTCCACCCCTGGGTCGGGAAGGTCCCCTGGAGAAGGAAGTGGCCACCCACTCCAGTGTCCTTGCCTGGGAAATCCCACTGACAGAGGAGCCTGGCGGGCTGCAGCCCACGGGGTCGCAAAGAGTCGGACACGACTGAGCGCACGTGGGTGGTCCCCGTGCGGCACGCGAGACCCCAGAACACACTCACCTCAGAAAGGAAAGTGAGCGCCCGCCAGCCAGCACCTCTCCCTTCCCCGCCCTCAGCCCCTGGCAGCTACCAGTCTCTGGCGTCTTAAACACCCTTCACGTCGATGGGACCGTCTTTCTCCCCCGCTTACCTCGCTCAGCCTGAGGCTCCCCAGCCTCTTCCCTGCTGTCAGGGTGGGATGTCCTTCTTCGTGGCTGAACAGGACTCCCTACCGCCAAGCCGTAGAGGCGAGCTGAGCGGCCTTCCACCAAGAAGATGCAGATACGGACACAGTGGGGTACTAGCCTGATGCAGTTCTCGGGACACAAGCCCCACCCACCCCGTTACCATCAGCGAGCAGCTGCCCACGTGGTTTCACCTGTGAAAGGTCCACACAGGAAACAGACTGGCGGGAAGTCCCCCGACGCTAACAGTGTTCTGGACTCCCCAGATCAGAAACGATGACCGTGCTTCCCCTTTGTCTTAGAGCTGCCATGTGTGACCGGGTTCCTCTCACACCACACGTGCACGTGCACACACACAGGCTCACGAATGCCCACCGCTGCACACACGCCCTTCAGGCCAACGGCAGTAACGGCTCCCCGGGGGCTGCGCCAGTCCCGCCGGCTTCCTTACCAACTCAGCCCTCTGCCCTCCTCCCTGGGAGGGGAGTCTCGGCCTCCCCGGCATCCCTGTGCCAACACACACCAGACAAATTCCTAGTTGGGACCCTCACGAACTGCAGAGGCCCCGATCCTATCTGGAGACGTCCACCCTCCAGGTGGCCAGGAGACAGGGCTGTGAATGGAGCGCCCGGGACAGAGAGAGCACCCCTCACACAGGGGCGTCAGGGTGGGTCACCCCGAGAACGCACAGAGTCACTAGCGGCGGTGGCAAGCGTGCATGTGCCATGGCTACGTGAGTCAGGGTGATGCCGGGGAGGGGCTGATCGCGCAGCCTACCTACAAGTCCAGGAACACGCTTACTGAATAAGCAAGGAGTCTAGGAAACCGACAGGCAGGGGCTCCTGTTAGCGGAGGGCTGACCCTGGTCACACGGCCCCAAGTCCAAACATCAACCCTCCCGTGCCCCCTGCTTCCATCCTGTCGTATCCACTCTGCACCCACCACGCGCCAGCTGCCAGGAATTCACGCAGGAACCGGCAGGGATGCAGGCGGGCGTCTACAGGAGCTCCCGGGGGCCGTCCGCCGCCCCACGCTCAGCCTTCCGCCCCGGTCCCCTGGTCCACGTCCCATCCTCACGGATGGTGAACCCGGGCTCCCGCTCAGAGAGGTGCCCACTCCCCTGCCCCCCACACACGAGTGGAGCCCCTTCCGGGCGGGTATCGTCCAGATTCAGAAGTGAGGAGGAAGGCATTTTCCCCCAGAAGCGGCCACAGTGATGAGGCCCTGCTGGTCAGGGGAGATTACAGTCCCCATAGAGCCCAGGCAGGCCCGCAGGGAGTGGGCGCTGCCTCCTGCATCTCCTGCGGCCTCCGGGCTGACAGTGATACAGGAAACCCTTGGTGGGCAGCTTGGCCGTCAGAGCGACCACAGCAGAAAGGATCCCGGCATCAGGATGAGCAGCCGTGCCCACCAGCTCCAGGGCAATCCCGAGTCAGAACCGAGAGGAGCAGCATTACCTCAGGCTGGACATCTGCAGAGCCTTTCAGGAATACTCTCACGATTCCTCGCGTTCCCCCCACCCCAAACCTGCCAGGCAGGAGCCGTTCTCACCCTTGCTGTACTGTTGACGAAACGGGGGCTCAGAGAGCTGAGGAAGCTCACCCTGACGGCTGGAAGCTGGGTGGGGGGGTGCTTACCAAGCCTCAGCTTTCTGATCTTCAAAACAGGGACAGGGATGCTCGGCTTTCAGGAGGTTTGTGAGGACCGCGTGTGACACGTCGGCGTGGTAGCCCCCAGGGCTGGGACACGCGGCAGGGGCTCCTGACCCTTCTCAGGCTCCTGTGTGCGGCACACTCTCCCAATTCCACCCAAGTCACGGGCTTTGCCCAGAAAATGGCTTCCTGCTCGTACTTCCCAGGGTGGAGTCAGGTCACTCCCACCCTGAACGGTAAGACCAGAGCAGTAACGTGACACAGAGTCCACCTCAAAATCAAGCCACCCTGCAACACGAGGGACTATTCTGTGCCACAAATTCTCCTTCGTGTGAGAATCAGCAGACTCAGTCAGCCACTCAGCCCAGCAGAACCCCAGACAGGACCAGAAACACTCGACTGCACTGAGACCTAAGAGTATATAGAACTGCTGCCACACGGCTTAACCATGCCTCCTATTCAGACAGCAGATGCTCCCCGGCCACCCCATCAGTCCACCCACCCATCCACCCATCCACCCATCCACCCATCTGTCCATCCATTCACTCAACCATCCAGTGACTTACCCATCCACCCATCCATCCATCCATCCATCCACCCATCTACTCATTCATTCACCCACCCATCCACCCACCCACCCACCCACCCACTCATCCATTCATCCACCCATCCATCCATCCACCCACCTACTCATCCATTCATTCACCCATCCACCCATCTGTCCATCCATTCACTCAACTATCCAATGACTTACCCATCCATCCATCCACCCACCTACTCATCCACCCAACCACCCATCCACCCACTTACACACCCATTCACCCACTCACCCATCCTTCCAGCAACCTATATGCCAAGTGCTGTTTGGGGGCAGTGGAGATGAAGCAGTGGACAGGACAGAGTCCCCGCGTTGTGGAGCTGCTGGGCTTGCAGAGGAGAATAAAGGGCTGGAGGGCGATGCGGCACGGTGAGCTGGGGGCACCACACACTCCAGATGAAAGGTGAGGATGTCCACAGACCGGCCCATCCCTCCTTCCCTGAATTTGGTGAGCTCCACTATTATTTTTACGTCATCCAGGTTATCTAGTGCACATTCTACTACTCAAACTGGATTCCCCATTCATTCTGTAAATAGATGGATCAAATGTTCAATACCAGTCTTTTGATTTTTGTCAGCATCCCCCTCTGGCTTCTTCGTTCTGAATCACCTGCAGACTGAACGCCCTTCTCTTGAGTGTCCATCTTTCAGAAAGTCTGCCTGTTGCATTTATACACAAACAAGAGTGAGGCTGAGTGCGTACGTTGTTCTCCAGGGACACAGCCTTTACCCCCAGCTCAGAACCGTGTGGAGCCCTCTCCGCTCCTCTCTGGCACCGAGGCAGCAGAGGTGAGGTGAGCTTCGTGTTTCTGTCCCTGTAGCTGACACGCCCTTTCTGCAAGGATGCTGGGCACATCTTCCTTTGGTCTGATGTGGACGCATCTTGGCGTTGAGGATTTGATGGGCTCATCGGAGCTATAGGAATGTCTCTTCACTTCTCTGGTAGAAGCAGCCTCACAGGGCACCTCTTCTGTCTGAGCGTGAGGACCGTCAGCTCTGCTCTGAGCATCACAAGAGCTTCCTCTGTGCCGCCGCCTCTCTTCTGATGCTTCCCCTTCCTTCCCTCCCCGCTTCCAGCTGCACGCACTCCGCTTATCTCGTCTTCCTTTTTGACACTTCCTCCATTTCAGCAGTGCCTCTTCTGTTCCTCACTGCTCCTGACTTATTTATCTGCCCCTTAAATACACTGCTTTGATCTTCAATTCTTTTCCTTAGGTCTTCAATCTCCCTTTTCATCTCATCCTGATTATTTTTTTTCATCTTCTAATTTTTGAGCTCTCCAACTGAGAGTTCTTAAGCTGCTTTATAGCATGGAGCAATTATGCAAAATTTTCATTATGTTCTTTGAGTTCATTTTTGTTTTTTTTAATTTTGAGGTGGGATTCTCTTTTTTCTATCATCATATTACAAAAATTTTCAAACAGAGAGACCAATTAAAAAGAGCTCAGAAAATGCTTCTATGTGACCATTTTGACCTCTGAGCTAGCAATTTCATGGTTCAAACTGATACCGTGAAAACTGAGTTGAATACTTATTTATATACCTTTCTTGCTAAAAAAAAAAAACCAGGATCACGATACTTCACGCCTAAAGATTTTAGCCCGTGTTTCCTGAAGAGGACACTGTTCTACAGAAACCACGGTTCTGTGCTGGGTAACGTCCTTCCCTCCCTCTGTCTTTCCACTGTCCCATCTTTCTCGTTTCATTTTATCCTCGGAAGTGTCTACACAGCCTGTCTCCTCTCACGGACTCTCCACTGGCTCTGATGTGAGCGCATGGATTCCCCCCTCTCTCTCTCGGGGTCCCCTTCTGGGTGCAGAGTAAGGGCTGGGTACCTGGGAGTCCCACCCTCTTCCCAAACCAGAGGCTGCAAGCTGCAGGCACAGAGCCTGGCCCTTGTTAGGACACCCCAAAAATCCCAGGTCACACTCGGGCCCAGGGCAGCGACCCTGTTGTCCAGGGGCTGCCTGCAAAGGGCTGGGGTGACCTGGGAGACGGGGGAGGGCTTTCCAGACCTTTCTGCCCGCTACTGAGGGACCCCTCTTGCCCTCCCCTTTGTCCAACATGTCACCTCCTCCAGGAAGCCATCCATGTTTCCCCACAATGACTTAGGGGACCCTCCTCTAGATGCCCAATGTCCTAAGGGTTTTCCCCATCACCCCCTCTTCACTCAGGGATGTCATTGATGGACTCCACGTCTATCTCCTCCTGTTAGACTGTGGGGGTCTTGCCAGGGGAGTGGATCTCCACCACAGACATGCCATGTAAGCACACAGCCTGAGACGTGCTTCAAAACATACAAAATGCAGGTGGTATGAAAAAAGGTGTGTCACCAATAAAGGGGATGTATCAAGACTATATAAAGACACGCATTGAATTTTACTGAAATTAAGACATTCTGTTACCATAACAGTATATATAAACCACAGAGTCGGAAACAGTCACATTCATTAACCTCACAACAAACTCGCATCCATGGTGTTTATTTTTTAGAACCTCCCAAGGCTCAGTAACAAAAAGACAGACAATTAAATAAAAATCAGCAAACGGCCTATAGAGACATTTCACCAGAAGCAAATTCTGGAAGCTGGGAAACTTCTGATGGGCAGGAAAATGCAAACAGAAATCACAAGGAGGCCCCGCTGTGCACCCAACAAGTGGCGAAAGTGAAACATGAGACAGGATCTTTCCTTCTTCCTCGGTGGTGAAGCAGAGTGCTGTCTGAAAATCTGATTCTCTGAAAGCATGCCCTTTGCAACCCCAGTCCTGAGTACGGACGTGTACACATGTGCCCTGAAGTCAAGAATACCCAACGGCAGTGAAAGTGAAGCAGTGTGTGCCCAATCACACACAAAAACATGTGCCTCTCACACGGTGTTGGACGAGAGAAGCCGGACTCAGGACACGTACACTGTGCAACTCCACTGATGCAAACACGAAACACCCACAGCTCGACTACTCCGGGGCAGGGCAGGGCAGCGATGGGGGTGGGCTCGTGGCTGGAAGGGGCCGCCAGGGAGGATTCCGGGGCGCTGGGGGTGTTTACTACCTTCATGTCTGTGGGAGACACGTGCGTGTTGTTCCGTTCATGTCTGACTCTTTGCGGTCCCATGGACTGCAGTATGCCAGGCCTCTCTGTCCCTCACCAACTCCCAGAGTTCACCCAGACTCATATCTATCGAGTCAGTGATGCCATCCAGCCATCCCATCCTCTGCCATCCCCTTCTCCTCCTGCCCTCAACCTTTCCCAGCATCAGGGTCTTTTCCAGTGAGTCAGTTCTTCACATCAGGTGGTCAAAGGATTGAAGCCTCAGCTTCAGCATCAGTCCTTCCCATGAGTGTTCAGGGTTGATTTCCTCTAAGACTGACTGTCCAAGGAACTCTTAAGAGTCTTCTCCAGCATCACAGTTCAAAGGCATCAATTCGTTGACACTGTGTCTTCTTTACGGGCCAGCTCTCACAACCAGACGTGACCACTGGGCAGACTGTGGCCTTGACTAGATGGACCTTTGTTGGCAAAGTAATGCCTCTGCTTTTCAACACACTGTCTAGGTTTGTCATAGCTTTCCTGCCAAGAAGCAATCGTCTTCAGATTGCAAAATGAACAGAAAGACTCCGTGAGCGTGGGCCTTCCCTGGTGGAGCAGAGGATAGGAATGCCCCTGCTAGGGCAGGGCACACAGGTTTGATCCCAGTCCGAGAAGACTCCATGTGCCTCAGAGCAAGCAAGCCTGCGTGCCCCAACTTCCCGAAGACCACACGCTCAAGAGCCCGAGCTGCGAAACAAGAGAAGCCCCCGCAGTGAGGCGCCCCACCCTGCAACCAGCGAACAGATCCCAGCGCCACAACTAGAGAACTCCATGCCCAGTGATGGAGACTCCTTCCAGCCCCAAATAGTAATTAATTAATTAAAAGAACACTCAGCGAGCGTGCCACAGAGATGGGCCTTCCCTCTGTGCAGGCATAGCTTAAGAAAACGCTTTAAAATCAGCAAAACGAAACACGCTCTCTGGCACGCATCGCATACTAAAACAAAGTGTGTTGAGGGTCAGACACAGGACCCAGGAGAGTGGTCACCGTCACGGGGGCAGGGCCGGACGGCCGCCGCGTCCCCCTCCTGCTACTGGCCCACGACTCCCGCCTGCTCCCGTCTCGGGGCATCAGGAGCAAGTGTAGAAATGCCACCATGGGGCTTCACTTCCTGCCTTGCAGGGAAGCCCACTGAGTCACGGCCGGCGGGGCGGGGGGCAGCCCAGGCCAGGGTCCAGCGGAGCAGTGTCCCCGGGCACACACACCAGGGCTCCACGGGGTGCTGTCCCCGCCATGCACCTGGATCCTCCAGACCCCCAGTTGCTGCAACACCCCCGACATCCTCTAACGACTCTAAACTAAAATGGAGATTCTATCCTGTGCTCTGAGACAGACCTGGGCTTGGAGGAAACACTGGGTGATCGAGGGAGTAAGTGAATGGATGTTTCCATGCCGCGAGACCGTCCGGCTCAGAGTGGCCCCTGGGACGTGCCTGAGGACACGTGATGGGGGTGTGAGCGCCTACTGAATGCTCTGAGCTGCACATGCCCGCTGGGCGTCCCCTCGGCTGGGGGAGGCGGGATGCAGGCGCAGGGGACTCCTGACTCTCCATGTTTTTCTTGGTGCCCGCAGGGCAGGCGGCACGGCCATCGCTACCAGGAGACAGTCCGAGAGGGGTGCTCACGGCATGGAGACACGAAGTGGGGGAAGGAGGAAGCAGAGGTCCCAGAAAAACCAGCCGCCATCATGAACTTGCCACGTCCTGGCTGCCCCGTGAAATCAAGGGCACACCGATTCAATTAGGGACAAAAAAGGTGTTAGGCACTTAGCCGTGCCCAACTCTCTGCGACCCCATGGACCCTGCCAGGCTCCTCTGTCCGTGGGAGTCTCCAGGCAAAAACACTGGAGTGGGCAGCCATTCCCTTCTCCAGGGGATCTTCCCGACCAGGGATAGAACCCGCGTCTCCTGCATCGCAGGCGGATTCTTTGCCGTCTGAGCAACCAGGGAAGCCCAAGAGACAAGAATCAGCGCACAACCGGAAAACCGCTGGGGCCTGTGCTCCAGGGATCCGCAGGGGGCAAGGATCCCACCGGCCAGCATCCCGGTCGTCACGAAGATCACCCTCTCGGAAAAGCAAGGGGTGGCGACGACACAGCTTTTATTTTACAAAGAGTCCAAGTCTGAACAGCTTCCGAGTCCTAAGTGGTGGGCAGGGCAGCCTGCACGTGAGATGAAGACACTCATACATGCGCCTCGGGGGCTGGGGCAGGGCGGCAAGGCGACGTGGGTGATGAAACGCCGAGATATCACAGAATGCCCTCAGCACCGACTCGCGGAGGTGGGGACGGCGTGCGGAGATGGCCGGTGCGGCCTCTGCGTCTCGTCCGGGCGGGCCACGCGCTCGCCGCCCCCTGTCGTCACGTCATCTTAACCGACGCCACGACTCTGGGGGCTCAGAGGGCCCTGACGGCCAGCGTCACAGCTGGGGGAGCCGCCTCTGCCAGGGCCTCAAGAACATCTCTTGACTTCGAGCCCGGGGCGCCAGGGCAGGGCCTGCTGGCAGAGCTCACACGACAAGTGCCCTCGAGGCTCCTGCATAACGGGTCCCCAAACCACCCTGCTGGTCTCAGTTCTCGGAGCCAGAGCCTGTGTTCCTCACAGCTCATCAACGTTCCTGACGCTGGGGCGAGGGGACAGTGCCTGGAACGGCTGGGGCCACGCCCTGGGGGCCAGGCCACCTACTGCTGTTGTTGTTGTTCAGCCATGTCCACTCTTGGCGACCCCATGGGCTGCAACACGCCAGGCTACCCCGTCCTTCACCCTTGCTCGGAGCTTGCTCCAACTCATCCATCCAGCCATCTCATCCTCTGTCGTCTCCTTGTCCTCCTGCCCCCAGCCTTTCCCAGCACCAGGGTCTTTTCCAGTGAGTTGGCTCTTCACATCAGACGGCCAAAGTACTGGCGCTTCAGCTTCAGCATCAGTCCTTCCAATGAGTATTCAGGACTGATTTCCGTTAGGATTGATTGGTTGGATCTCCCTGCAATCCAAGGGACTCTCAAGAGTCTTCTCCAACATCGCAGTTCAAAAACATCAATTCTTCAGCGCTCAGCCTTCTTTATGGTCCAACTCTCACATCCGGACGTGATTACGATACGTGAACAGTATCATGCACGTGATATGATGACGGAAATTCTGAAGCCACTAAAGAGGCTGAGGTAAAATGATGGTCCCACACACCCCTCCCCCCATGTGACCTCCGTGAGACACACAAGGTCACACACACTGAGGGCTCCCTACCCGCAGGGGACAGAAGACCCTGCTGAGCTTCGGGAAGGGGCTGCTGCCGCGGGCAGGTGAGGGGAGCCCCCCGGAGACGCAGAAGCTCCCGGGGCTGGCAAAGACGGCGAGCTGCTCAGCCACGGGTGGAGGGGCCCGGGCCCGGCCCGCCGGCCCAGCAGGGAGGGGCCCGGAGCACCGGGGCCCCAGCTTCCTCCATCCTCCCGCTGACCCTGGGTACCAGCCTCTCACGGGCGAGCCGACAGGAGCTGGGGACGGAGGGCATCACCGCCTCCACCCAGGCACGGAGCCGGCTGAAGGCGAGCGAGCAGAGTGGGTCCGGGGACGGGGGCGTCTCGGGGCGCGGTCCCCCAGCACACTGCACATGCTTAGCTCCCTTCACGCCTGCCCCTAACCCAAGTTCCTGACCGTCCCTCCTGTGACTGGGTCCCTGACCTAGAACGGTCCACAGCGAGGGACACGGCAGACCATTCAGCTCCCGGCCAGCGTGGGCTGGTGTCGGGGCCGAGGGAAGCCCGAATCACAGGCAGCTGCAGAAGCTCTTCATTGTGTCCTTAGAGCTTCTTCCTTTTCTCCAGCCAGACAGAGCGAACACGACGCAGGTTGCAGGGTTACCTCCACGCGGGACAGGCAGCCGGGACCCGCGTCCGAGCCGCCCCAGCTCGCCCCGCTCCAGGCGCTTCCCCAGTCCCGCGCCTGCTCGCTGTTATTTACGTACTTATTTTCCTTTACATGGCTCATGTTTTAAACTGACATACATTTATTCTGGGAAAAAAAGAATTTCATATTTACTAGTATTCACACTTCAAACGTAAAAGAAAACACTATCGCCTGCCCGAAAAGAGCAAGAAGCTCCCAAATTAAGCGCCACACGCGCCAGACAGCCTGGCTGCAGGCCACGCTGAGCGGGTCTCCCTCTGGGAGCCAGGGGCAGGAAGGAGCTGGAACGGAGTGGCCGTCTCATGTGGGGTGGGGCAGGGGCCGAGGTTTCTAGAAGCAGGAGCACGCTTGCTTGCTCACCACCCAAACGGAAGGTGCCCCGGCCACTTCCCACCCATGGGGGAACCTACTGAACTCTCCTACAATCCATTCGGCAGCAGGAGAGGCCTTGAAAACCACGCCACACCATCTCACCCCCAAACCCCGGCATGAGCCACCCCAAGGCTCCCCAGGCACCGAGAACCACTGCGGGCCCCCACCCAGCTCACGCCAGGCCCCCCAAGGCCTGCTTCCAAGTTCACTAGCAGGAGGAAGACAAGGGCAGCAGACCCGGGCCACCAGGCAGGTGGTCACGGCGCCCGCTCTCTGCGGGTGCAGGAGTGCCCCCGAAGCTGCCCACTTCACCCCAGGGACGCCCCCCTCCAACACGGGACCATCTCTGGGGCCCCGGCGGCCTAGCTGGACAGCCCCGTGGCCATCGGGGAGGCCCCACCCTGCCGGAAGGCGCAGGAGGCAGACGCGCGGAGCAGAATGCTCATTAATATTCATTACAGCCTCACCGCCGCCTGCCCAGCAGGTCCTGGGGGAGCGCAGGGAGGACGTGAGAAATGGACTCATTAAGATGTTAAATAATTCAAGACAGGCAGCCCCTGCCGAACCCGCGCGCTTTCCGCTCTTCGGCAGCACCGATGCTCATCCAAGGCCCAGGCCCTTCTCAGGCCTGCCCGACCCGGGGGACGGTCAGCCACGTGGCCCCCGGACAGCACGGTCCCTCCAGGGAGCACGATGGTGGACTTCGCCTGCAGGTCACCGCGCATCTCAGCCAGGCCCCGCGGCCGCTCCCAGAGTGTGTCAGCCAAGCTGACGTCGCCCAAGGCAGTCGAGGAAGGCGCCTTCAGGATGTGAATGTGTCTGCAGAGAGAGAACCCAGCCAGCTGGGGCCTAGGCCAGCGTGGCCAGTCCCCAGGGACGGCGCCGCTCAGCTTCGGGGCCCAGTCTTTTGAGAGCCCCAGAGGTCAAAGCTGGACACATGGGCTAGGACCAGAGGCGGCCCCTCACCGACATCTGGACGCCCAGGGAGGCAGACATCCTGAGAATCACTGAATCGAGTGACTGATTGATAGTGAAGTCTACTTTCTGCAAAGCAAGGGACATCCTGAAGGCAAGGACTGACTCACTCCTCTGGTTTTTTAAATTGTCTTGGAGCAGTTCCCCAAAAAGCAGAGCCAGATATGTCCAACCTTAATAGGACCTTCTGCCCAGCTGTGAAGGGCGCGGCCCCCCCGGACGCCCATGTCCTGGGCCCATGGCTGAATCAGCCACGCTGGTGCCTGGCCACCCGCCCCGCACACGTCCCTTCATCCCGATCCGCACGGATGGGGTTTGGCTGCCAAGCTCCTGTTACTATTAATAGCTGCCAGCTTGGGAAGGCTCGCTTCTCAAACCAGCGTCGGAAGCAGCTCACCTCATGCGGGAGAGACGGTGCAGGGGCCGCGGGGAGGCTGGGGAGCAGGGCGCCAGGAGCACCCGCCACGTCCGTCTCTGAGGCCACAGGAGGGCCCCCAGCAGGGGCCAGGGAAGCTGCTGGGGTGGGGTGGCTTTTCTGCCCCCCAAGGGCTGTGTCAGGCCCCATGGGCCGAGACCAGGGTGGGGTCACTTCGGGTCAGCACCCAGAGGGTCACGCCTGCCTACCTGCCCGCCCACGGTTCCTGGGGTGGACGCAGGGCCCAGGTTGCCTGCCCACTGCCTCTCTGCAGGCCCCTCCGGCTCAGCCAGAGGTTGCTGGGCCCAAGACCCTGCAGGAGCAGCCACAGAAAGGGCAGAGGAGCGGCAGACGCCTCCCGCGGGCACCACAGCGTCTCCACGAGGTGCATGGGGAGGCCCCCCGTAAGCAGCAGAGCTTACCCCCCTGCAGCCCACGGCCACCCTGCGCCCCATTCCCCACCCAGCACTGGGTCTGGGACCCCCACACCCTGCCAAGCTCACAGAGGGCGTGCTCCCGGGGCTTCTGGGAACAGACGCTCTGACGCTCTGACCGAGGCCGCTGCAGCTCAGGGACTGAATCAGGGGGGCTCCCGCACCGTGAATCTCGGCCGAGGACGGGATGTTTTGCCCGAGATTCACGGTCTGGAAGGGGGGGCCAGGTGCCCACAGCGATGAGAGTCACAAAGGACCTCAGGGCCCGGCAGCTGCCTAACTGGGCAACGCAATGTGTTCCAGAGACAAGCCCACACCTACTCCCGCCCCTTTCGCCCCCATCAGAGACAGGAGCCCCCAGGGCAGCACAGCAGCCGGGAGGAGGGGCAGCCAGCCTCGCTCACACCCCCGCACCCCAGGAGCGCTATTTAACGTGGTGAAAAGTGAAAGTGCGGGTCGTGTCTGACTCTCTGCGACCCCATGGACTGTAGCCCCAGGCTCCTCTGTCCACGGGGTTCTCCAGGCCAGAACACTGGAGCGGGTTGCCATGCCCTCCTCCAGGGGATCTTCCCGACCCAGGGATCGAAGCCAGGTCTCCCATATTGCAGGCGGATTCTTTACTGTCTGAGCCAGAGATGCCTAACATGAAATACGCCATATTTAAGAGGGCAGTTCAGGGGCATTAAGCACATCCAGGCCATGTGAAACAGCCCCACCACCATCTCCAGAACCTTTTCATCTTCCCACTGAAGCTTCCCCATTCACCACTAACTCCCAGCCCCTGGCAACCACCACCTGCTTTCTGTCTCTATGAATCTGGCCAGTATTTGTCTATTTGCGTCTGGCTTATTTCACTCAGCATGACGTCCTCAAGGCTCACCCATGTCATACCAAGTGTCAGAAGAGCCTTCGTTTTTAAGGCTGCATAATATTCCACTGCCCATAGAGACGACACTTTATCGGTTCATCTGTTACTGGACTCTCAGGTTGCTTCCACCTTCTGCATACAGATATCTGTTGGAGAGCCTGCTTTCCATTACTCTGGGTCCATGCCCAGAAGTGGAATTGCTGGGTCATATGGTAATTCTGTGCTTAATTTTTTGAGGCACTGCCATGCTATTTGCCATGATGGCCACACCATGTGCATTCCCACCGGCAGTGTAGAACTTGGACGGTTCCAATGTCTCCAATTTCTTCATTGGAAGGACTGACACTGAAGCTGAAGCTCCAATACTTTGGCCACCAGATGCAAAGAGCCAACTCATTGGAAAAGACCCCGATGCTGGGAAAGACGGAGGGCAGGAGGAGAAGGCGGCCTCAGAGGATGAGATGGTTGGATGGCATCACCAATTTAACGGACATGAGTTTGAGCGAACTCAGGGAGATAGCGAAGGACGGCCGTGCTCCTCGGGGCTGGCTGAGCCGCTGGGTGAGAGGAAGCTGGGGATGGACAATGGACAGGAGAGGCGGGCGGTCCAGCCCTGCCCGCGGAGAGGGGATGGGAAACCGCCCCCCGCCCAGCCCGCCCTGCGCCTTCCCCGGCAGTCACACCAGATCCCAGAGTCCAAGCTTCTGCCCATGAGAGGTACGCCGGGGACACCAGGGAGATTGAGGCCGCCTGTGGCGGAAGTCAAAACAAAGGCATTAGAGGGAAGAGGAAAAGCTTATTAATTTTTGGGCCCCAGTCCAGACTTCACACCTGGCCCGTTTCGGCATTTTCTGAGTTCACAGACTCCGGCAGAAGGAGAGAAAGGGAAGGACATCTTGTGCCCTAGAAATTCACCGCCTGGAGCCACCTACCGAGGGGACGCTGATGCAGGAGCCCAGGACGTTAATTAGCTTTGGGAGGGAGGGGGAGGCCAACCCCGGGGTGGTTTCAGAGCTGGGCTCCGAGGCTGTGTGGTGGGGCTGAGTCCTCACCCAGCCACAGAGCTGCTGGGCAACCTTGAGCAAGTTATGCAACCTCTCTGAACCTCTAGTTCTTTATCTGAGAAATGGAGACAATAAGAGGCCTCCTGAGACCGTCTCGAGGTGTAACTGGGGGGAAGATCGGAAGTGGTGGCATCCAGGGTGACATGGAACAAGAGGGGGTGACGGGGACTCTTAGGACTAGAACCCCTGAGCCTTCCCTGCAGGTCCATCCAGTGGTTAGGAGCCCGCCTGTCAACGCAGGGGATGCGGGTTCCATCCCTGGGGCAGGAAGATCTCACGGGCCACGAGGCAACTCAGCCCTCGAGCCTGGAGCTGGGCTCCGCAACAAGAGATGTCACCACAATGAGAAGCCCATCCACCACAAGGAAGGTCAGCCCCCGCTCAACACCATGAGAGAAAGCCTGCACGCAGCAATGAAGACCCAGCACAGCCAAAAATAAAGAGAAATCAACCTTAAAAAAAAAAGACCTAGCATCTCTGACTCCCCACCCAGGCTGGGAGTCCCCCGCACAACTGGTTCAGCCAGAGGGAGGGAGCAGACGGGCCGTGCCCTGGCTTCCGGGTCCGGCAGAAGATGCTCGCGACACCCAGGCAGCAGGCCTGGGTGGGGCAGCGGAAGGGACCCTGGGAAGGGTCTTCAGCAGGTCCAGGGCTGGGGCTCAGCGCGGCCAGCATGCCTGCCCTCCCAGGGGCCGTGGGGCAAGGGGCCCTGCACCCAGCGTGGGGGCTTCGGCCTCCTGACCTCACTCAGACCAGCCGCTTTTCCATCGAGACCCCCAAGTGTCGCCATCAGCACCATTCCCTTACTCTTCACTCTCGAGTTCGGCAAACACAAGAGCTGCTTCTTCAACGCCCACCAGAGTACGGCTTAGGGTTCACTCCATGTTCAGAACCACATGACGGTCTTAGGCCACCGTCCACGGAAAAGGACTTGGGATGGAGGCACGGCGTACGGCGGGGGGTCCTCCTCTGCTCAGCCACCCGGGGGCTGTCTTCACCACACCCCCATGTCGGGACCACCCAGGAAGAGATGAAATGCACGCCAGGCAGGTGTGTGGGCTGCCCGGGTTTGAAAGCTTCGTGCCCCACGGGGACCCAGGATCTCCACTGACACCTCCACCGGCAAAGCGTCCAGACTCCCGAGGGACAGAGCCGGCTCAAGAGCCGTCAGGCTCACCACACTCAAGCCTGGTGGCCCACCAGGTGTCCGGGGCCCCAACCTGTGCAGATGGGACGACCAGCCAGGAGACATTCTATCTCAAGCGTCGCTGCCTAGCGACACAGGAGACAGACTGCGTTTGCCTGGTTCCCAGGAAAACAAGTAGGAAGTTATCCAAAGGCCAAATTCTCATGCGATAGAAACAGTTTTGCTTCCCTCAGTCCACACCTAGGACCTTGGCTAACACCATCACACAGACAGGAGTTCACCTGGGGCCAGAAGACTGTCACTGCCCATGGACACAACCAAGTGGACTCTGACTGTACAGTCAAAGCCGTGGTTTTCCCAGTGGTCGTGTATGGATGTGAGAGCTGGACCATAAAGAAGGCTGAGCACCAAGGAATTGATGCTTCTGAACTGTGGTGTTGGAGAAGACTCTTGAGAGTCCCTTGGACTGCAAGGAGATCCAGCCAGTCCATCCTAAAGGAGATCAGTCCTGAATATTCACTGGAAGGACTGATGTTGAAGCTGAAACTCCAATACTTTGGCCACCTGATGGAAAGAACTGACTCTTTGGAAAAGACCCTGATGCTGGGAAAGATGGAAGGCAGGAGAAGGGGACGACAGAGGATGAGATGGTTGGATGGCATCACTGCCTCAATGGACATGAGTTGAAGCAAACTCTGGGTGTGAGGGACAGGGAGGCCTGGCGTGCTGCAGTCCATGGGGTCACAGAGTCGGACACGACTTAGCAACTAAACAACAACAACAAATAGACTCTGCTTCTGACCAATTCGCTTTGTGGTTCACGCAGTATCTTTTGGTCCTGGGGATTTGATGTAATTCTACATTGAGTAATATTCGATGTGTGTGTTTCACACGCCAAAGACAGCACAGTGTTTTACCAGAAGCATTTCCTTCTAAACGAATGGCATGGAGAGTTATCACTAGATAGGATTTTATTAGGTTGCGACGATTTGGACCCATCTTTCTCTCCTTGGAACATACGGGCAGAGTGGAAATGAGAGCTCATCAAACAGGATTCGATATGCATATATTCACTCAGCAGGCTGCACGCGCCAGAAACACTTCCAGTCACACATTTAACAAATATTTATTAGGCTTCTAACATGTGTGAGACACAGGCTGGGAAGACAAAGGAAACAAAACACAGTCCCCGCCGCTGACAGACTCAGAAAGGGGATTCAGAGGGACACGTAAGCATGTGGCTTCTTGGGGCTCTGATGAAGGAATATCCACAAGGCAATAAAAGGAAGGATGAGACAGAAATGAACTCCGTCCAGGGGAGGAGCAACTTAGCTTGGGTTCTGAAGAATGAATAGGAGTTCTCTAAATGAACGGGCCTCCGAACCAGAGGGAACATCACCTGCAAACGAGTGGAGGCAGGACAGAGAACCAAGAAGAAGCAAGGTTTGAGGATTTAAAGCACAGGATACTCGAAGAATCTAGAAAGGCAGGAGACGTGTTAATTCATCACTTTTAAAATTGGACAGGCACAGTAAGTTAGAAATTAAGAATGCGGATTCTGAAACCAGTGTGCCTGGGCTTCAATCCCAAACCATTTGACATCTAGGACCCAACGTGGCCCCGGGTTAGTTACTGAATCTCCCAATGCCTCAGATGACTCACGTGCAAAATGATCAAACCATACTCAGATCGCCGTTCATTCCTGCAGCACCTAACTCCTGAGCGCCTACTGCACACGGGGGCTCGTCCTAGGCTCGGGGCGACGGCAGAGACCCAACGGGGATTCCCGCCTGCTTGGCGCTCACGCCGCCGTGGGGGGCGGGAGCGCAGCGGAGGGCAGGCAGAGGACGAGGGTGGGGGCGACGGGGACAGTAGGTGCAAGGCCCGTGCCCAGGGACCTGGGTGAGGCGGGCACCGTGGGATGAGGGCCAACCCGGGTCTCTGTGGCTGGGGTCCAAGCCAGGAGACCACTTAGGCGGCCAGCGGAGGCATGGCCCAGGCAGGGGTGGGGACGGGTCAGATTCTGGGCTACTCCAGGGGAGGCCCACCCAGGCAAGCTGAGGAATAAGGTGGCGGGAGACAGAGCCGCTGAGAGCGCTCAGCGCACTAGATGGTTAAGACGAGGTAATCCTCCAACAGTGCAGGGTCGGGCAGGGCCCCCGCCGAGGCCGGGGCGGCAGCTGGGGTCAGTGGTCCATCCTGACCCTCCTGGCCCCTGCACTGCCCCCCCACCAGCCGCCCCCTCCGGCAGGAGCCCCCACATCCTGCTGCCGTCGGTGCTGACCTCACTCTGGGGACTCGGCAGCAAGAGCTGTGATTATGCGCCCAGCAGCCCCAGGCAGCCCGGCTCCCGCTAATAAACGAGCTGAAAAGTCAGTCTGCACTGCTCTCAGCCCCACCGAGCGTCCCAGGGCCCATCGTCTGGGAAGAAGCTGATGTTTTGATGACACTTGGTAAGAAGTTCGAGGTTGCTTTTGCTTCACGCGGCTCACAGGAACACATTGTCGTGAGAACTTGCCAGAAGCTTCAAGTTCACTAAAGATCCTCATTCAGCAGACAGGGGACGACAGAGCAGAGAGCAGGCAGGCTCTGCAGACGGCCATCCTGTGCAGGGACCGAGCCGCGCTGCTCCACGGCCGGGCCCCCAGCCAGCCTCCCCCTCTGCAGACACTTCTCTCTGCGGGCTCCGGGGGGCCACACGGGCCCAAACCCTGAGACCACCTGCGTGACCCTGGCCAAGTCACAAGCCTGCAAAGCCTCCTTGTGTCAGTGGGACGGGGGTAGTAATGATGACCTGGGTGCAGGTGTCAGAATGCAGGGCCACGTGCGTGAAATGCTTGCTGAGAAGCAGACATGAATTATAGCAATGAGGACATCCCCGGTGGTCCAGTGGTTAAGACTTCGCACTCCCAATGCAGGGGACCTGGGTTCGCTCCCTGGTCAAGGAGCTAGATCCCACATGCCGCAAGTGAGACCTTCAGAGCCAAGTACATAAATAAAAATAAACATTAAAACAAACAAAAAAAAAAGAATTCAGCGATGACCTTCACTGATTTCATATTGCAACAGACCTTGGAATTTTGAAAAGCCAAAATCTTAACTATGGTGTGCAAAGCTTGCCTTAGTATTTTTTTTTTAAATGATCTGGTTTTAAAACATTACAGAACCCCTTGCAGGGTCTGCAAGGTGCCTCACAGTCTGTCCTGGTGCGTCCCTCCTTTCCCAGCTTGTCCTCAGCCCAGCCCTCCACGCTCCAGACTCACTGTCCTCGGAGTTCTCCAAACAAGGGAACATATGTGTGCCTCAGGGCCTTCGTGCATGCTGCTCCTTCTGCCTGGAACACTGTTCCCTCCACTCAGTATCTGTCCTTCCTTAGACCTCAGCGTAAATACGACTTCCCCAGCAAGCTCTCCCAGGCCACTCAGGCTAAATGCAGCCCGCTGCCTGCTTCCCCTTGTGGTGCCGAGGGCAAGCTCTTTTCAGTCTGACAGCTCCCTAAGAATGTCTGTTTTTCTCTCTTAACTCTGTGAGCTCAGCCTGGTGCCTGGCGCACGGAGAGCACAGGTACAAATTATAAAACCAGTAACTGCGACGCTCGTCAGCAGCACTGGCGCACACACCGCCACGCAGCCGACGCAGTACTGTGCAGAGAGGTGTCGATTCTGAGATCAACCCCCCCGCTCGCCTTGCCCCAAACAGCCCTTAGACAAGTTGCTGCTGGTTTCTGAGGCTAGAGTATTATGTCGGTTTGCCAAGATCTGAGCATCACAACACGGCAGCAGGACTGCACGCTCCTGGACGTTTACGCAACACACGTGATGACAGCAGTGGGCACAGACTGACGTTTCTGACGCGTTGACCGTCATCGGTGGCACCGACATCACAGACACAGAGCATTCAGCAGGGGCTCCGCCAGGGAGGACCTCAGCAAGGGGAGCTCCTTTATTCAAACGCTCGCTCTCCCCTCAAGCTCACCAAGCTGCATCCTGCCCCAGGGCCTTTGCACAGCACGGACTGTCGCCTCCCTGTTGGAACGCTGCTCCCAAATCCACCCCTGACTTCTCTTCCGCTCAGCTCAGCTCTCAGCTAGCAGGTCAGTTTCTCCGGAGCCTCCCTCGGGCCGGCTCAGCCGCTGCCTCTAGATGAGTCTGTCTGCATCTACCACGTCCTGGCTGTGTGGCTTCGGGCTCGTGACTCCACCTCTCTGTGCCCTGCTTTCTTCATGTGTCGAGAACAGAAATAGTACTTATGGCATTGACTTGAAGTTTGTGTTCATATGCGTGAAATACACATAACAGTGCCTGGCACACAGTAAGCCCTGGGGGGAGGTCTGAGACGGAGGGGATATATGTACACACACAGCTGATCGCGTGGTATAGCAAAAACTAACACAACGCTGGAAAGCAATTATACTCAAAAAAAAAATGCACCTTGCCTAGCCTCTCCACAAAATCAGCTTGGGTTGGGCGCACACATCACACGATTGGATGATACGAGACACAAAGGCTAAAGGAGATACCCCGCCCTCCCCACCGCTGACAGGCCAGCCCAAGGAGGACAGTGTGAACGGGGACGCATTCATTCATCGACTCCAACTCCCTCACTTCCCAAACTTCAGCTCCTCCTGACCCCTGCAGCGGGGGTAAACAAACTGTGGGCTCGCCACGTGATGGAATATTACACAGCCTTGACAAGCAAGCAGGGGCTGGCCCACAGGACGATGGGGATGCACCCTGAGGACGGCACGGTAAGTGAAGTGAACCAGACACAAAGGACAAAGACCGCAGGCGACCCCACTTATGTGAGGTGCTAGAGCGGTCTGACCCGCAGACAGCATAGCTGCCAGGGGCTGGGGGCGGGCAGGCGGTGCCGAACGGGGACAGAGTTTGGGAAGGCGACAAGTGCTGCAGATGGATGGTGGTGAGCGTGCCTAGGCTGCAGGCCTCTATGCTTAAAAACGGTCACAGTGGTGACTTCTATACCATGTATGTTTTATCTCAATAAAAACAAAAGCATCACCTGGGATGTTCGTGGACGATGCATATTCCAGGGAAGCGTCCCTCAGAGTCCCAGACTCTGCAGGTCTGGGGTGGGGGCCTGGGAACCTGCGTCTCAGAACCTCCCGGGTGACCTGGCTGCAGGGGTTCCAGGGAACACGCCTGGAGAACAGGCCCGCCCCTCCCCCTGCCCCCACGGCCACGAGTTGGGCCCCAGCCCTGGTGGCCCCTGGCGACCCCGGGAGGCACCTGCTAACACTCCTGCGCTCTCACTCAGACCCACCAGATGGGACTGCCACCCCGGCCACGCGGGGCAGCGGGAGGCCGGGACAAAGCGCGCCCCCAACGCCCTGGGGGCGGGGAGGGCGGGCCAGCCCGGCTCCCTCGCTGCCCCTGGCACTGGCCCTCCGGTGGGTGTGGGCGGAGCACCTGCTGGACCGGCTCCACCTCGCCAAGGCCCTGGGGGTCCCGCCCTCCCTGTGCGGTCCCTCGGGGCGGACCAGGATTCAGGTCCCCGGAGGCCCCTCACCGGCTGCGGCCCACGCCCGCGCCCACCGGCCTCCCAGCGCTGGCGCCCCAGCCGCAGGGCGAGGGGTCTGTCCCACCCGGCTGGCCGGCCCGCAAGCTGCCTTCCGTTCCCCTGAACGGCTCTCGGCTCCCGGGAAACTCCTCAGGCGGGCAGCAGCCTGCCTGCTCTTCTTGCAGCTCCGGCTGTTCACACCCGTCGTCTCCTCGGGAAACGAGGACAGTGACGCTGGGCTCCCAGGGGAGGGCTCTGGGGCGCGCCGCTCGCTTCAACCCCCAGCCCGCCGCTGGGGGGCTGTGTGGCCCCGGGCCGGGCGCCCGCCTTCCCTGTGGCTCCCCTGAAAAGTCGGGGCGATTCTAGTGCCGGCACCCCGGCCGAGGTGCTGGGGTCAGACGAGGTAACCGTGCCGTGTTCCGCGCGGGGCGGGCGTGGGGGGCGCGGAGGCGCTATTTGATTGTCTGGGGTGGGGGGGGTGTTGAACAGCAGGAAACGGATGCTCTCAATGTGACTCTTGGGATCTGAATGGAATTTTTACAAAACACAAGCTTCCTCTAGCTCCTGAAGACTCATGTTTAATTTTATGCTGTGAAACTTGGGCACGGATTGCTTACGTGCGCACGCGCGCGTACACGTGCTCGTGTGCGGTCTTCCTACACGCACACCGGCCCACCTCCCCCCAGCAAGGCATCTCGGGGCCACGACCCCCAGGAGGCCAGGCTCCGCCCGCGGCCCACCTCCCCGCAGGCCCCTCCTTCCCTCTGTGCCCCACGCCCTGTGCGCCCCCGACTGCCCACCCACGCGCAGTGCCATTCCTACACATGCCAGCCACCCTCACCCCTGCACACGCCTTCCCCAGGCCCCCCAAAGACCCCAACCGCTCTCCCAGAACCACGCGCACGGCCCGCGGGCCTCCCCAGCCCTGCCCTGCCCACACCTGCCCAGCTCCGCGGGCTTCTCACGTGTCCCTGCCCGGGGCAGGCGTCTCCGCTGCCCTCGGTGCTGTGGGGCTCTTGGGCGGGGACTGGGTGCCCAGCCCTGTGCCAGCAGTGACCCTGTCCTCCACTTCCAAACTGGGTGGTAGGACCGCCAGGTCTCACGCACTGCAGGCCCACCCCTGCCCACCCCCCAGCAGGAGGAGGAAGCCCACCGGCCTTCCCTCCCCAGGAGCCCAGCCCAGTTCCTGGAAGAGGGGTAGGAACTTTCTCTAAATTTACTTCGCCTCCTTATTATTTTGTCCCGTTGCTGCCGACACAGATACAGCCTTATGGCCAGACAGGAGGGGTTACTGGAGCACCTCCTTATCATCCCTTCTGGGGGCTGGTCTGGCTGGGAAAAAGAAAAGAAAAGAAAGACATCCCGGGCAGGTTATGTCTGCAGCAACGGTGAGGACGGAGCCAAGCTGCCCAGTGGCGCCCGGTGCCCAGACCCAGGTGTCCAGGGCCTGGCACCAGGCGGCTCTGGCTGTGCTGGACGCAGCACAGAACAGACCATTGCTCCTGGATTCTCCGGCATTTACAGCCAATGAGAAACGCGTCCTATCATTCCGGGCCTCCTGGCTTCTCCCCACGAAAGCTGACAGCTCGCCCTCCCTTCCTGTGGCCGTTCGTCACGGGCTTTACCCTGAGATGTGCGGAGTGTGCCGGCCCCCACGCCGAGACGGGCGCTGCTGCCCCATCTCTGGGGCCAGAGGGAGGAGGGGGCTCCGCGTGGAAAGCAGAGGCTCTGAGCCCCCAGCCTGGGGCAGGGCCCCGGGGTCCAGTGAAACGCGCCAGTCTCGTGTGTCCGTGCGTTTGATTTTCAGGATATCCACCAGGTGCCTCTGTGGCATCAGAGACCCCAAGGAGGGCTCAGAGCGGGGTCCCCAGGAGCAGAGCTGGGCTGCCCGGCCCCTCCCTCACTGAGGGGCTCCACAGACCCTGCCCCTGCACGCGGCTCTCCAGGGAGGCACTGGGGCCCTGTTCTCCCCGCCACGCTGGGGTCAGAGAGGGTGACCGCATCCTCCCAGCGTGGGGTGAGGTCACATGGGCAGCCCCGCCGGAAGCTGCTGGCCACTCAAGGGCCTGCAGGCACCCTCCTCCATGGGGTCAGAGGACGGGAGAGCCCAGGTCCCCTGGGAAACAGCCCTGCTCACAGGCGGGTCTGTGCACCCACCAGACCAACAAACCCCCCCGAGATGGGCCTGGAGGACCCTCTCTGGGGAGATGCCCTCCGGGGCTGGGCCTCTCTCCAGGGTCTCCCAGGCATCTGAGCTGGTCGTGGGGGGCTGGGGTGGACGGATGGGGCATTGGAGGTGAAAACAGAACAGCAAGATGTGGGGGCATTCTCTTCGGATTCTGTCTGCCGACCTTGAGGCCAGCTGTCCTCAGGCTGCGAGCCTGCTGGCTGTTCTACCTGCGGACGTGGGGCCAGGGCCCCAGGCAGCCGAGGAACAACCCCTAGTGCTGGTGACAAATGGCCGAGCAGATGACTGACCGCTCACTGCTACTCGGGCTCAGTGGAGCGCTTGTCATGTGAAGGGACGGGACAGTGGCGGACTTGGGGTGGGGGTGCGTGCAGGGCGGGGACTGCCCCCCGGGGCGCGGGTCTTGAACCCTGTTCTCACTGGGCCCTCGGGCACAGGAGAGCTGCAAGCTGCCAGGAGAACAGGCCCGCTGCCTCCGCTGAAGACGCAGCTTTTAGGTTTAATTAGGTCCCATTTGTTTATTTTTGTTTTTATTTCCATTACTCTGGGAGGTGGGTCATAGAGGATCCTGCTGTGATTTATGTCAGAGAGTGTGCTGCCTCGGTTTTCCTCTAGGAGTTTTATAGGTTCGACGCATGAGATGGGGTGCTCAGGGCTGGTGCACTGGGACGACCCTGAGGGGTGGGAAGGGGAGGGAGGTGGGAGGGGGCTTCAGGATCGGGGACACATGTACACCCGTGGCTGATCCATGTCAATGTATGGCAAAAACCACTACAATATTGGAAAGTAATTAGCTTCCAATTAAAATAAATAAGTTAATATTAAAAAATATATATGCAAGGCCTGGGCTGGGG
Organism: Capreolus pygargus; assembly: GCA_012922965.1. Classification (NCBI taxonomy): domain Eukaryota; kingdom Metazoa; phylum Chordata; class Mammalia; order Artiodactyla; family Cervidae; genus Capreolus; species Capreolus pygargus. The sequence continues at coordinate 6,837,960 of SNSB01003526.1, read as the reverse complement.
CTAGGTGCCACCGGAAGGGGCAGGGCTCCCAGGCCGGCTCTCTGCACCTGGGGCTTCTGGCCTCTGCTGGACGCAGCCATGCCGCCCCCCTCCTCTGCTGGCCGGATCTCAAGGATCCCGGAGCTTTGGGGAGGGCTGCTCTTGTGGGAGCAACAAAACACCCCCAGCAGGTTCTGAGGGCTGTTCTGCTTGTTCAGGGCCGAGGGCATGGTCTGGAGACCCCAGGGCGGCCAGAGGCTGCTCCACGCCCGCCACCAGCCCCCGACACTCCAGCACATGAGACACTTCCTGCTGTGGGTGCTGTCCCTGCTCCCCGAGCCCCCTTGTCCTCATGGGGGGCTGTCTTGGGGAGACCTCACCCTGTTACCCCTCACGAGCGTGTCGGATTCTCTCCAACATATGCATCACAGTTTCACGGGTTTCACTTGGACTGAAGGTTTTGCTGAGAAAAGTTTAAACTATAAAAATAAGCCTGGGAGCCTCAGCCATCTGAGATCCGGTCCAGCGGGCAGACCGCCCTGAGTCAGGGTGGCCCAGACCAACCGCCCGGCTGACAACCACCACTCCGTGGAGGACGGTGACCCCCCCACCACCTCCCGGGCCCGACCGCAGAATCCGGGTGACCGCCCCCTCGAACCAGCCGGGCTCACCAGAGGAGGGGTCAGCCCCTCGGACGAGGACCCTGCTAGCCAGGTCACAGGGTCCGTCTCGTACCCGCTGGCTGGCCAGAGCCTCTGAGACCCTCAGCGAGTGAGAGACAGCTGCGGGGTGAGGACTCTGCACAGACTTCCGGCGGGAGCACAGAGCCGTCTGGAGGTGGTGGTGATGGGCTCTCATGGAGGTGAACACGCGCGACGCCCCGAGCGCAACACTTGCAGACGGCCACAGCGGTCAGCTCCACGTCACGTGTGTTGTTGCTATTTAGTCGCTCAGTCATGTCCAACTCGTGCGACCCCCATGGACTGCATTCCGCCAGGCTCCTCTGTCCAGGGGACTCTCCAGGCAGGAATACTGGAGCGGGTTGCCATTTCTTCCTCCAGGGGATCTTCCCGACCCAGGGATCGAACCCACGTCTCCTGCATCGGCAGGTGGGTTCTTTACCACTGCACCACCCGGGAAGTATGTTATGAGTCTCTTACCACAATGGTCTGTGTGTGTGTGGGGAGAGAGAGAGAGAGAGAGAGAGGGTGCGTGTACGTGTGTGTGCGTGTGAAACAAGCTTCACGGGCAGGGACAGCGGGGGCACCGGGAGCCCCAGGCCCGGCGGGGGGCCAGGCACCTGGGCGCCCCAGAAACACCCGTGGATGAAAAGCATGAAGCGGCGCTGGTTGCAGCCGGCCTTGGTCCCCGCTGGCCAGCTGGGGCCGTTACTCAGTTGGTGGAGCCTGGCCTGCGACTCGTGGGCAACAGCTGGTCACGCAAAGCTGGCAGCTTGAGACGCGGTGACCTTTCTGGTGCAGGTCCTGGCTGTGGGGCAGCACGTGACCGCGTTGTGCGGAGGGGCAGGTGGGCGCACGGGACCCCCTCACCGGGCCAGAGAGACTGGGGCTCGCCCTGAGCACAGGCGGAGGGCCAGGCCGGCCTCTGGCCGCTGGGCTGCAGGTCTCACGGTGGGGGCGCGTGCCCCAGCGGGTCTCACGGTGGGGGCGCGGGGGAGGTGGGGTGGAACCCCCTGCTCCCTGCTCCCTCGCCAGCTCCCCGGGGGCAGGGGTTACAAACCC